>JAOXNO010000007.1:4694045-4713029 GCA_028565335.1 Limnodromus scolopaceus
GGTAGGGGGGGGCGCTGGGAGCGGGGCCTGGCGGTGGCCGGGCCGAAATGCAGCGGGGACCGGGGGTCGCTTGGGGACCGGGTGACACCCCGATCCCGACCTGTCCTTCCCCCTCCCCAACCCCGGGCCGGGGAGTTTCTCCCCCGGGGGCAGCGTGGCCGGAGGCCTCGAGGGGTCGGAACCGCCCGGTCCCCTCTGTCCCCACGGAGGACCGACCCATCGCCACCCCGGGTCTGGGGCCAGGCAGCCCCTGAGGGAGGGCCGGGAGGGCTCAGGGTCCCCCCACGCTGCCCCCAGGCTTCCCCGGCCGCGGGGCCGGGCACCTCTGGCCCTGGGCAGCCCCGGTGCCGGGTTTGGAGCGGCCTCCCGAGGAGAGCCTTCCATGGCTGGGGCCTTCTGTCTCCTCCCCAGCTCCTCACATCCCCGGCTCCTGCATTTCGGACCCCGCGGAGGCGCGGGGTGGGTGAGGAAGAGGAGGCACCGCTCCTGCCCCAAGGGCTCGAACACGAGAGACGGGGATTATAACGAAGCATCACTTTGACCACAGAGCGAAAGCAGCCGCCTCCGGTACCCAGCGCTCCGGCGGCTGACAGCTCGCAGCCATACCACAGAACAGCTCAGGACGGGAAGTGATCTCCTCTTACTAATTACAGGGGCCAATTTACACAGGGCAAACACTTCCCGTTGTGCAGAGACCGGAGCGTGACCACGATCGGATGGGCAGCGGGTCGGTCAGGGCCCCCGCGTCCCACGTAGGTCTCCGGACACGCTGCGGGAGGAACACCCGCACCCTGCCCTGGCTGGGGAGCACGTCGGTGGGTGCTGCACCCCGAGCACGCCTTTGGGGTGGTCCAGAGCTCTCGCAGGACGGCCCTGGGCGCAGAGATTTTTCCCCCAACTCAATGGTTTCCTCCGTGTCTGGCAGCTAAACGCTCCTTAGCCCGGGTACCGATCTGTACGGCTCTGAGAAGGCACACGGGCGTCAGTAAGAGGGAAAAGGTTCGAGGCAAACCTTCAGCTTTCAGCGCCTGCAAGCGCCACAACGTTTGTTTTCCCAAAGTGAAACGCGGATCAGCGTCTCTTCTGTGACGTGACGCCGTGAGCTTTGCTGATTGCAGTCGCTTTTCCTGATCCAGGCTTGTTTCGGGGTGATTTTAATCACATTTCTTTACTGTCCGTCCTTTGATACGGGTCTAAGCTGCTAATGAGGCTGGGAAGCAAAAAGAAATGGGAATAGAAATACACAACTATGAAGAATTCAAAATAGTGAATTTAATTCAGCCGGTTCCAACTAAATTGATAATTCCCTGCAAAACAAACCGTGCACAGAAAACACAGAACACAGAATGTTTTTGCCTTGACAGCTGGTGAGAACGACTAAGGGAAGAGGTGAATGGAGTATTTCTGCCTTCTCTGAAAAATGAAAGGTGCTGTACATTCCGAAAATGCCCCTTGGTTGGTTTTTTTTTCCTAAATGGGTTGATTTGGGAGGTAGCTATTGGGAAGGCTTTGCTGGGACAGCAGAGGTCTGTGCCCTGACACCTGCAGGTGCCCACATTGAAATGTTTTACAGATGCCTCATTTTTCACAAAGCATTTATGCTTCCTTAAAGGAAAAAAAACCCAAAACCCAGGGCTTTAAAAAAATGCCTCAAATTAGCCCAGAAACCTGAAGAACCGAAAAATTCTTCTTATTATTTTTAAAAAATCCTAAACCTGGCTTTCCCAGCGGTTGTTACTTGGGCTGCGAGGTGAAGGCTCTGGCCAGCCCGTGGGGAGGGAGCAGCCCGGCTGGCTTTCTCTTAGCACTCAAATACTTTTTCCAAAGCAATACCAAAAAAGGGCTGTTTCTAGGTCAGGACCTCAGTACTAAATTTTAACCAGGGGCCGAGAGTCGGGTCTGAGCACAGCTGTAGAATGGATTCGCCAGAGAAGCTCGGGCATTCTTTTTCTAATTAGAAAACAGCCATGGAGCCTTGCGTGTTTAAAGGTGAAAGCTATTTTTGACATAAAAATCAGCACGTAGTTCCTCTGTCATCCTTCAGTTGCTGCTCTGGAAGCTGCGAGCAAACGATCCAAAGACAAGCAAGAAATATAAACACACTGAATTAAATAAATACGTAGAAGGGGATCAAGTTTTAAGTTTTATTCTGCCCGACAATTAGGAGAGGAAGAGATTTATTTTTACACTATTTATCCTAAAAAGCACTGTTAAAAAGGTCCACTTAAGCACCGAGACAGACCTCAAAGGCATTTAAAAACTTGAAGTGCTTTTAATAGCTGCCTTTTGAAAATACTGTTAAATCTATTTTTGAGATGGATAAACTGAGCCACCGATAGAGCGAGGCAGGAGTTTTCAGAAGGACCCAGCAGCGAGAAACTTCTCAACAACTCGGCTCCCTAAAATAAAAAAATAAATCAGAGCACTGGATGCTTTTAAAAGCCCGAGCCTTCTTTAAATCCAAATTTTTCCTTCCTTCCTTCTTCCTTCAGGGAATCTAACCCCGACAGCCTCCAAAATGAACCCCTGGCAGTTTGCAAAGTATGGCCGAGCGACTGTTTCTGAAATAAAAGTGAGGGAAGAGCGAGCAGAACTGGGAGGGCTTATGGCCACCAGCAAAGCCACCCACTAATCCCTCGGCAGCCCCGGCCCCTTTACGTAACCCGGGATTGCTGCAGCTCAAACAGCTTATTGGGGTCTGGGTGCTTTTCTTTAAACCTCTCGTGGACAAATGCAAACACATTCAATACTTTTTTTTCTTTTCCTACTCTAAAGTTACTGTAAAAGTGGGGGGTGTATTTTATTTGTGAACAATGGCAAACAGAATTTAACTCGTACGCTGAGAATAACGCGTGATTTTCTCTCTTATCCGTGATTTTGACTGAAGAGAACTCTCCCCAATTTGGAACACTTGGGTGTAACTCTCCAATGGTAAGATACAGGTCGAATTCCAAATTTCTCCTCACCCCAGACACCCTCTGGAAGTGGCGGGGTGTTCCAAATAAAGGAAAAGACTAAAACTGGCCAAGGTAAAGCATCTCTGGTTTCCTGGCAGCGTGGGTGGCTCTGCCCAAGGACTCACTTCCCCGCGGCGCCGGGACCCGGGTGAGTTTTCCTGCCATTGATCTGTCCTGACTTTCTCCCAGCACAAACCTTTTCCAGGGCAAAAATTCAACTTCCAACAACTTTCAGTCGGCGTTTAGCCACGAACCTAACGCTGAAAGCTTCATGGAAACTTAAGGAGTGAAAAAAAAAGAAAATAAACCCCTTATTGAACTACTTGCAGTTGGCGCCCTGAATGGGCTGGATGTAAAAACCCCTCAAACCCAGGGCAGCAACAGCCTCCCCTGGATGCTGGACTGGATCCAGCTTAAAAGTTTCCACCAAATAAACTGGGCTAAGCGCATCAGCTGCATAGAAACTAACTGGGTGGAACAGGAGCATCTGTTCTTCGCGTCCACCCTTTTCTTAGCATCTTAACTTGCCCGTGCCACGGGGACACGAGTCGCCGGGCGAATCCCTCCTCGCTGCCGAGCTTTGCCCCCCCCCCCGCCCCCCCCGTGCCACCGAGGAAGAAGGCACCGCGCGTGGGAGAAACTACTCCACCAGGCAGTTTTTCGTTTGTCGAAAAAAAAATAAACCAAAACCAAAAACCAGCTTAATGTATTTCATATGATGGCATTACAAAGCGAAATTAATGTCTGTATCGAGACAGCGGAGGAGCACACCTCGGAACCATTTATACACAGTACAAAGCAAATGTTTACCCAAGTACAAATGAAACAGGTTGACAATTAGCTAATGTAGCTTTTGTGGACATAAACCAGGTACAATCGAGCAGAACCAACATGAAATAAAAAAGGAAACAGCCCTTTTTCTAATCCCGTGCTAAGAGCACCGTGGTTAGTGGTTTGGGAAGCCTCTGTCACGTTGAAAGATTTCCTCGCCGGTGTTTAATGTGTTTATTCTACAGCTACTCTGCCGGGAGAAAAATAACATCCGCAGGGCAGGCTAACCGGGCAGAGGGACCCGCTGTCAATACTGCAGTAATTGACAACATACAATTAAGTCTCACACCTGTTTATTGTAAGTAATTCATAGATAACCACTTCTAGTACACATTTTCATAGCGGCTTTTAATGCTTTTGGGTTTGGTTTTTTTTTAAGCTCAGGGACAGCCAAACTCCACCTAAGGGTAATCTCTGCAACTCACCCAGATCCAGCGGGTTAGACCTACGATGTGACACCGGTGGCATCGCCACGGGTGACAGAGACACGGGTGACAAGAGATGGCTTGGAAACTACACATCCCGCATGCGGGGCTGGCTCTGGGCCGGGGGGAGAAGGGGGGTTTGCCCGGGGGCACTGGCCTCACGTGCCTCCTTTGGGGCTCGGCCCCCACCATGCAGCTCCCTGCACCCAACGCTCCACACAGTGCAAAAACGAAGACCTCGACACAGCTGGAGTAAGAACAGTGGTAACAAAGTCATAGCTACATATTCTTCTCTACATTTTTGTTTATTGAGACAAACTAATTAAAAGGCACAAACATAGGGCATATGTTTACATGGACATTATAACAAACATATACATTAAAAGTGTAGGAATGTGTTTCCTTTCTGCTAAACAGAAAGTTCCTAAGCTTTTATATATACAAAAGTTGTACAATTTGATGTCCTAAAGTACAAAAGATCATTTATAAAATTATTTTACACTAAGCTCTATTTTTATTTTATTTTTTTGTTTGTTTTTTTTTGTTTGTTTGTTTGTTTTACTATGTAGTCCAAGCCCCTAGAACAGTTTCACGTAATGATACAGATACCTGTCACCTGGGCCAGCAGCCCTGGCAGCCGCTGCTCGCGCTGGCACGGCCGGGTGGGAACGGAAGCGGTCCTTTTTGACTAGTCGGTCCTGCTAGCACTCTGTGAAAATGCGCACACGCTAATCTCCATAGCTGTCAACTTCATTAAGATAAAAACACCTCGACTGCAATTTTATTTTATTATTATTTTTTTTTTTTTTAATGTAGAGTCTTGGGTTTAGGGTGTTTTTTTTTTTTTTTTTAAACAAAGTTTTAAAAAGGTGAATATGTGACATGATAGTCTAAAAAGTATATCTGTTTCCCTAGATTTTTGCTTTCTACTTTATGTACAGATAAACAGGTTAAGAAATAAAAAGCACATGTAGCTTAAACATGTGTGACCATTTGTGGAGAAGTTCTGGGCTGGGCAGTTGGAACCATCACCCCAGAACTCCCACAAACTGATAGAAATGTGTTAACACAATAGAAGAATAACGTAAAAATGATGATGTTTGCAAATATTTACAAAGTTGAACAGATTTGCACAACACTTGATTAAGAAATAGGGGAGAAATTAAAAGACGCTCTCTGCTTGTCCTGGAGGGGCATCCTACCTAGTTAGTGGTTAGAATAAAAACTGTATACAATTTAATATAAGACAAAACTTCTAGTGAACAACTAACACGTCTGTCCCCTGCTGTAACACCAGCAGGCTCTGACTGGGAGGCAGAGGGCATAAAAATCATACCCGGTGCCTCCAGAATCTTCCAGCTTAAAGCAATTATTTCTTAAGTTTCAAAGCACTCCTTTTGCTCCTAGGTAAGAGTCCCATAGGGGTCTGACTGCTCAGAGACCATGTTTACAGACATCTCGACTCCTCTTCTG
The DNA here is from genome assembly GCA_028565335.1 of Limnodromus scolopaceus. Lineage (NCBI taxonomy): Eukaryota > Metazoa > Chordata > Aves > Charadriiformes > Scolopacidae > Limnodromus > Limnodromus scolopaceus. The sequence continues at coordinate 4,699,732 of JAOXNO010000007.1, forward strand.
TCAGCCATGGCTGTTTCTCACCAAACAATAACAGTTTTTTTTTTAAAAAAAAAATGTTGACTACAATGCTATATTCCCTTAGGGTAATATGTTGGGTAATATTTACATCTCCAAATATCAGGTCACAATCCCTATTATATGTTGAAGTTAGAATGATAATTTATCATATGCTTTGCATATCAGAGCTGGTATCACCTTTCCCATAGGGAATGCTGCCTGAAATTATCATATTCCCAAAGGTAAAATGCATATTTTCTCCAAAATGCATTTTTTTTTTTAAATGACAACATTGTAATGCATTTACTCATTAAAAAAAAAAAAACAAAACATCAACACAGACAAAGATTCTACACTAGCTCAGAAACAGTGGACTTAACGACTTAAAATTAGCCATCCACCCTGTTAAAGATACAGAGGGGTCTTTGCTAGTGTTTAGATTAAAATAATTTTCTAAGTTATAATTTGGGGGATAAAACATAAAACTGTTTTTTAATAACTTTTTTTTTTTTTTAAAAAACTCTGGCAAATAAGTATCTGCTCTAATTCAGCATCAGTCAGCTACAAGGTAAAACTTACTTTAAATGAAGTGCTCCAGTGAAACTCAAGTTTGAACCATATGAGCCAAATCAACAGGGGAAGATGCTACTACGGTCTCTGATGGTGCATGTTGCCCCAGTGTCTTAGTCTGAATTTATTATTAACTAAAACAAAACAAAACAAAAAAAACAACAGAAAAAAAAAAAAAAAGCCCAACCAAACAAAACCCAGAAAAGAACTGCTGGTAAGGATTCCATTTTAATCCTTTTTAATACTGTTTAGAAATTCTTTACCAGGGAGGAGACGTGGGCAAGGCCTGGGGCAGGAAAGGCATGCTCTCTACCGGTCTCATGGCTATATTTAAGGGACCAGCCAACGTCATCGGGGTGGGGAGGTTCATGGGAGATGTTATAGTGACTGGATGCGCTATATTCACTGGAGCGGTTACTGGGGTGGGTAAATTGACTGGTGTGGTGAGCGTTAATGGAGATGTCATGGATAATGGACTTGTTATAGTTACAGGATGCCCTAAGTTCATCGGACTGGATATATTAACTGCACTTGATACATTTACTGGACTTCTCATGCTCATTGCAGCTGCCACTGTGACTGGGTTTGTGATAGTCCCAGAAGCCACAGAGGACGTTATATTGAATGGAGTAGTAAGAGTCACAGGCGTAGTAGCAGCAGTGGAGGTTTGGCACAAGTTAGCAGCTTCTAAAAATGAGACATAAAAAGACAAAAAGTTTTTAACACATAAAAAACCATGGACAAGATTTAAAATAAAAAAAGAATAAAATAAAAACCAACCAGAAACAAAAACCAAACAAGAACAGATACAAATTCTGGAATATTTTTCTTTAGGAATTATTAGTAAGTTAAAACTGTTAACATTCTATAGCCCATAAGAAATACAAACTCTCATGCAGTTCATTTCAATTCAATTTTTTTTTCCTGAGAAGTCAAGCGAGGTTGTCTTACAAAGAGGGTTTCCATGTTCATAAAAACAGTACTGTACAATCAAAAAAATCCTCCCAAGAGGAACATTATAAATAGAGGAGAGAGTGTACATACCGAATGGTACGTACTCTATAGCCTTCTCAAAGGTGAACTGACATTCTGTGAAGGTTTTAAAAAGTCATTATTAGGGACTGATAAGCAAAGCTCGTTTCAATATTCACCTGCTTATTTCAGTCTTAATTATTGCTACTAAATCTTTCCGCTGATCACCACACTTCTACTTAGCAATTTTCAAGGCTACCCATCTACCGACCCCCATCATCTCCTCAGCTTTCACGTAAGCTACACCTCCACACCAAGTTGTTTTGCGGGGTTTGGGGTTGGTTTTGGGTTTTTTTTTACTGTGTTTAGCAGTAAGCAGGAATGCAGTGCCTGGGGGGAGCGGGAGGTTGGCTGGGCATCCATCAGCACCACCTGCCGGCTGCCCGCACCAGAGGGATCCGAAAACAAAGGCGGGTAAAGGGAAGGGAAAACTCCTGGAGACACTGATTTAAAAAAAAAAAAAATATATATATATTCTACATCAACATTATGGCACTTCTAAGCCATGTCTTATTCCACATTTGTAGGGTAGGACACCAAGCTCAGTCTACACCCACGTTTCAGGAGGTAAGCCAGGAGCAAAGAGTCCACTCTTGCCACTGGGGCAATACAAATGTACCAAGACAGAGTTAACTTTGAAAGCAACATTAGCCCCATTCAAGGGTTACTGTTGGTTCTTCAAAGTCCATATCTAGGAAGGGTGGAAAGGAAGGGAAAGAGTTAAAAAAAAAAATTGTGAAAATAAATAGTATTAGACTAAAAAAATTCCATCTAGTGTTGTAAAGGCAACACAAGGGGTGGCACTAGCAGAGGAGAACCAGCGTGGAAGAGCAGCCCCAAGGCATGGCACTGGCTGGTCTAGCTTCACCTTCCAGCACAGCAATACGCAAAGTTACAGCCCACCCCACGCCCCTTCCCCAATTAAATTAAGCTAATCTCACAACGCTGCTCCCCACCCACCTCCCTCGCCCACCGTTCTGTCCAAGCCCACCATTTCTGTTAAAGCATATTCAATAATTTCAATAAGAAAGGGAGGGAAGAGGGAACAAAACACAGGGAGGAACAAATCTCAGAGATCTTTTAAATCTGACACCCATTTGCTTTATCAATTTAGTGGCCTGATGATATTTAATGTTTCTCTTATCACTACATTTTAACATGAATAAGCTGTTTCTACACTGACTGATCAGAGAATTCAATTCAATTGGAATAACAATCAAGGCGAAAGGAGCTAGCAGGCTAAGACACAAACAAGACCTAGAAAAGAAAAAAAAGTGAAGAAACTGAAAGGAAGTTTAGGAGAAAAAAAAAAAAAGTGAGTCAAAATCATTTATTACTAAAAGCAGCTGGTGAAAAACAGTAAGCAGTTCACTAAGAATTTCTTCTAAAACATGTAATCCAGGAGAGTCACACGACAGGTATTAGAAATCAAACTGTTGTAAAAGCAAAAACTAGCCGTAACAGGAGACTTTCAACTACTGTAACTCCTAGCGATGCTAAATTGAAGCAACCTATTCCTTAGAAAATGACACATGGACCAAGAGCAGGAAGGCATTCTACTTCAGCTACTGCAGCACAGGGATGGGTAGGTTCTGAGGTAGCAATAATGGAAAACACTACCACTTATTAGTTAATTTTGTAATGAAAAAACCAATCCAGAGATAGAAACGTAAGTTCTGTGAGTTCCAGAAAACTACGCAAAGCCAGTTACGTGATGATAAAGCGAATGGAATATACTGGAAGAGAAAAGGTGAAAGGGACACAGAAAGCACCTACATGCAAACTGATAATGACGCAACAGAGGGTGGTGTGTGTGTATATATACATAGATATATATATGCACACAAGTTAACAACCGGTAAATATGCATAAACACAGCTAAAAACCACATGCAAGTCAAAAAGCACACTCTTGCCTTGGAGCAGACACAAACATCCCTTTATAATTGACGACTGCTACGTACACACTCAAGCACAGAGACCAAAGGGAAGTAAGTAAGGAGTTCATTTACAACAGCCTAATTTCGGTCGTGTTACCCTCCTGCTACTTTTTAGCTACGACTTCTAACATCGAGAATGCAACTCTCATCTTTTTCTGGCATCTTAAACTCCCTGCCTAACTGTCAACTCCAGAATCTTATAAAACCAGGACCGTAAGTAGTGGTTTGTTTTACCTTTCTTCCTTGCTTTGACGGCTTCTTCCCATAATCTCAGGGTCTCTACCTGCTTTCCAGGCCAACTTGTGACGTGTTGCTGCTGCTGCTGTTGCTGCTGCTGCTGTTGTTGTTGCTGCTGCTGTTGCTGCTGCTGCTGCTGTTGTTGTTGTTGCTGCTGCTGCTGTTGTTGCTGCTGCTGCTGCTTCTGATTGCTGGTCTCTTCACTCATGCATGCTATGCCAATTAAGTAAGAACACAAATTCACCTTGAAAAGTTACTCTGTTTTTCTGCTGAGATGACAAAGGCTTCTTCCAGTGTGTGTGGAATCGCACAGGATTCCAAGAGCAAAAATCACAGAGGTGTTTAAAACCACGTAATTAATTCTGTGCTTTATAAAACTATTTTTCCAAGATCTAAAGACCAAAAATATAAGTCAGGCACATCTGCTTTCACTGCCAAAAATGAATTTAGTTTCTGATTATTTTGTTTGTGTTTTAGGAAGAATGAAATCCAAGACTACAGAGAGTCTCTAGAATTTCACTTTTTCTAAAACTCAACTCCATTTAAAAAAAAAAAAAAGCCTTTTTACTTTTTACTTGCTTTTACTTTGTATTGTAAGTATGACTTCAAATGTTCAGTTTACCTTTACATCCCAGAACAGCATGTTACTACTCTGGCCACGTTACAGCTCATCATTTCCACCTCTAACAAGTGTCATAAATGCCCCACGTGAACTGGCTCAGCACCACCCAACCCTTGGGAAGCCAGAGCTGTAACCCTAGACCTTGAAAACTACTTCACATCCAAAATTCGTATTATGCTCAACAATCAGGCATTTTAGACGTGCCCAGTACATTCTAATTAGCCAGAAGTAATAGGAACTGTGAAGATGTTGTGAATTAATAGTGTTTGAAAGGCTTTAAGGACAAAATTTCTAAAGACATTCCTCTGAAAACCCGTCTTCTATCACTAGCCATGAGGGTTAACTTAACTTACAGGTATTTTAATAGGGAAAATTTGAAAGTCAAGTCTTCATTTGCCTACTAGGCACTCCCAGGTTCAGGCTTCAGCACTTTCACAGAGTTAAAGACTAGAAGGAACTATTACAAACATCTCATTTGGACTCCTGCACACCACCAATTAAATGCCGTTAATGCCCAAAACATATCAGATCCAGATTTAAATGTTTTTCGCGTCAGTTCCTGCCAGAGGGAGGAATCCTTGACCCCCAGGGGCAAAGCTCAGAGAAATCTTTCTCCTAATTTTGATGAGCTTTAGATGAGGCTTCAAACCTGAAATTTGGCAGACCTCAGCAGTTCTTAAATATCCTAAAGTCTCCAGAATTCTCTGTTGGACTTTTAGGCCAGTACCGTTCAGGAAGTAGCACCGTACTTAGAAGCTGAGAAAACCTGGGAACTAATTCTCACAAACTGCGGGGCATTCCTGAGGGATAAGAGCACAGTCTAGCAGCAAACCCATTCCACATATGCCAATTCTTGAGCTGAAGATCATCATCTTATCAAATATCTATTTTTAATAGGTGGGAATACCCAGCCTGATGGGCGTGTTTCTGCATTCTACCGGAATCAAAGGCAATTCCCTTTGCAAACACATTGTTATTAGAAATGTTTTTAAAACGTTCACCTACTTTTATTGATGCCTTGTTTACAGGTATTACAGTTGATACTTTGGCTCTGCCCGTGTGTCTTTAAGTGGCTGGTGATATATGCTGCACTCAGAAGTTTACCACAGATATTACACGATACCTTTCCTTCATGGCGCACCATGTGTGTCCGCAGTCTGTCTTTGGTGGCAAAGGCAGCAGTGCACGTCTACATGAAGAACAACAGTTACACTTGAAGTGCAGACAGCATCGTTACAGTACCAATTACATGCCCACTCTAAGCCGATTTTACCTCGCGGGTGCAAACGGCATCCTAAGCATATTAACAAGCTTAAGTTTTACCTGTATTTATACAAAAACCAAAATCAAACTGCTAAACACAGACTGAAAATGGAACTGGCTTCTGAGACTTCTTTAACTTTCTTACAATAGCGGGTTGCCTTACCTACCAAAGCAAGAGAGGGCTTATAAAAAAAAACCCAGAACAGGCAAAGTTGTTTTCTGATACAATGTTACTGTACAAATAGGAACCTGATATCTTAAATTGCTCAATTACTTCTGTTCCTGTCCAAATCGGAACAAGGAAACAAACCCTTTCGCTATTCTTTTTACACAAGACTTTTATTTAATATGATGAGTCACTAAAACACAGGTTGGAACAGGTATGGATATTCCAAGCGAAAGAGTTGATTGTCTGGGGGCAGTTGAGTTATTTCTCTTATACTCAGTCATCAACTTTTGACAATTTGCTTTCAGCTTCCAGCAAAATAACGGATCCAGATTCAACTACTCCAATCCATTTTAAATGGATATACTGAGAAATACATCGAATTTAATTTAAATATGCTGAGAAACACACTGCACACATTACTCCAGCAATCAGCACTGAGCTGAGGACGCTGTTACAATCCTGCTACTAAGTTAAGCATATCGTAAAACAGTGCATCTATGTTCTCCAAGAAAGCAAAAAGCCTCTAATTTTCCTAGAGAAATAGCCACAGCCTCCTTTGAAACTGCCTCTACGCTTACATCACAACTGCAGCGCTGTGGGTACGTAAGGAGGATGCGACTTTATTCCTAAACTTGGTTTTCAGAGAAAAGTCCAGGAGCAAACATGTTTCTGGAACGATTATTCACCTGAGATTCTAACGATACAACAACGTATTATTCTCAACAAATCATTTTAGCCCTTACTTGGCATTTGAAGGGTCTCTCTGTTGAGTGAACGTGTTTAACGTGACAGCTTAAATGATCAGGCCTGCAGAAAAAGAGAGGAACAGACAAGAAAACACATTCTTTTACAAATCCATAGCAAGGACACCTTGGCCGGCGGTGCTGAACGCTGCCCTGACGACCCCCCCTCCCCCTGCGCGGCAAGAAGACAGACACCCCCCTTCCCCACGCAGTGGTTTCAGCTCCAGTAACACACAGTTACGCTGAGCCCCAACCTGCGCTTTAGAACTTCTCCGTGTCCTTCTTACACGTGGTACGTTTGGCTGTACCGTGTGTAAAGGTGACATTAACAGCGCTAAAGGGTGAGTTTTTCTCTGTTGCAAGCAGAGAGACAAACACAGGCAGCAGCACTGCAAGCTCCCCCGCAGCGCGCTGCCCGTACCCCCCCAACCCTGCTCCGAGACACGGAGACGCTTCCCTGCCGTGCCCCGTTCGGTCATCGACCTTCGCAAAGGGGCTCCGGGGTCACCACCAGCGACACAGACACGTGTCCTACGGGACCCGGATGAGGTCGCGACATCATTTCAAAACGTTCTGCTAAAAGCGCGACCGCTTTTGGCCACCGCCAGTGTGGCTCGGATCGAGACCCACGCCCTAGAGGTAAACAAGGCTCTTTATCCCCTCACCAATCTTCTAAGATGTCAGGTTCTCCTAGCCCCTGGCTATGATAGCTTAACCCTTCTTGGTTATGAAAAGCCAACACTTGAGCTCGCCTGGGATTTTCTACATGGTACCTCGAGAAGCCTTTTCCACAAACACCACAGGTGTACGGTTTCGTGATGCCACCTTCGTGGGACCTCACGTGGTAGGTCATGCGATCCTTTCTCTTGAAGCGCTGATTGCAAATTGGACATTCAAAGGGTTTTTCATCTGAGTGGGACAGCTTGTGCCGGTTGAGGTGGTAGACATCCCTGAAGGCCTTTCCGCACATCTCACAAGCGTGGTTCTTCTTAACGGGCTTGCTGGGCTTCTTCACCGTCTGAGTCACTGCCATGGCCGTGGCGCCGGCAGTGCTGCTGGGGTTGGTGGCAGAGGAAGACGTAGTGACTGTGGACAGGATGCCCGCGATAGTCGAAACCAATGAACTTCGGCTGTTGTCACCAGCGATGGTCGAGATAAGGGGCACCATTGTGGTGGGAGTTTTCTTTGGCCGTGACACTAACTTTATCCCTGTGTGGCAGGACTCGTGACGCCTCAAATGGTAGCTGTCCCTGAAAGCTTTGCTGCAGTAAGTGCACACAAAGGAGGTTTTAGGTTTTTCCTTTTTAATCCCAACAATAGCATCCTTTAACGTTTCTGGTGCAGGCTGAGGTTTCTGCGTTATTGGTAAGGGCAGAATCGGCTTCTGATCGGGTGGCTCAACAGCAGAGCTCAGGAGAGGCAACAAACTGTTCTGTGCTGCCTGCTGTTGGTGGTGGGAGGCTTCGTGTGCCTAAAACCAAACAGTCACACTTAAATTCTATCGACGGGCCGCTCGCTCGGACACGGTGAGAACATTTACAAACGACAGGAAAGCGCGTTCTCAGACCGAAAGCCATTGAAGCAACGGCTGGAAAGAGTTACACGATTTGGGGTTTTTGGCCAGGATAAAGCGCTCGCGCCGCGCAGAGGCTGTGGGAAGTGTGGGAAGGCACGCATCAGAACAAGCAAATAATTATTAAGTTTCCGGAGGGCAACATTTCTTTATGGAAAACAACTAGGTGCTTGTCAGATCTTTTACTAACACGGCGTTTGATCTTTACATAACAGATAACTTGTTTTGCTAACGATCCTATCAGATGCCACCTTGGGACTATCTTTGGAGCGTACGAATGCACTGATGGGAGTTGCAAAATAACGCCCCACCTTTAAGCCCGGCTTAGTGCAGGTTGAGAATCGAACTGCAGCCAGAGAGAGCCAGGATGCGATAAGGCTTCTTATTTAAACAACGCGTTCGTACCAGCGTGTTAGCACTGAAACCAAAGCAACCTGAATCGAGAGCCGGCTAAAGCCACATCTATATTTAGCAGGTTCCCGCCGCAGTTACACACTGACCACCGCGCGCTCTGCGTCTGGAGACTAATAAGAATAGTGGCGTGTTCTTTTTCTCTTCAGCAGCAGCTGCTCTGGGGTAGGAAGAGAAGCCAATCGATAAGCACTGGTAGACACCTAGAGATGCTGGAGAACACAGCTGGGGGCGGGGTGTGTGTGTGTGTGTGTGTGTGTGTGTCAAAACAGCCCATACCACCCAGAATGGGTGGGAGCCGCTTTTAAAGGGAAGGGAACTCCCCCCAGAACACACCAAGCTCCGCTCAGCTGAGCCGCTACGCGCTGCTCTACGTCCCGCTCGCGTTAGGCGTTGTTTATTCTAAGGCAGAAAACACTGTTATTAAAACTCCTCCAGTCAGACTGGGACAAACCTCTAGCAGATACAATTTTAAAGTGGTTCAGAAACCACACAGAGCAATTCAGTCTAATGGAGCATTAAAATAAATCACTCTAGCACCTTAAGCCAGTTTAAGCGCATCTGTATTCAAGATGTGCCTCGGTCTCATCAGGCCAGTTTTAAATCAGTCTCGTTAATAACGCAGCGTCCCAGGGCTGAAGCCGAGTTCGGGGAAATTTGTGTTCCCATTAGATCAGCACCGTGGCCTTCCAGGACTGCTTCCCTGCGCCCTCCTTCGCTAAATAACACAACTCCAGGCTGCGAGAGCTGAATAAGACACGGTGCTCGGCCTGCAACCCCCACCTCAGCTCATTTTACCTTGGGGGAGGACGGACAACTTCACGAAACGCACTCTTCCTACGTCAATCTTCCTCGTCTCATCCTCTGGAGAAGTCACTATTTCTAGAAGCTCACTTTGAGACTTTTTCTTAGTTGCATCCGAGCTCCGGACACTTTGCACCCCCTGGGTGTGACTGTCCCTTGGCCACAGACGGGCTCCTGTCACCTCCTGCCACCGCACAAGCCCTGTATCGCTTCAGCCACTCATTTTTCAGGAGCGCGACACGGGTGATCTTTGGATAAAAGCCACCGGTGGCTACAAACACCAGCCCACGTGGCTACGAATACGTGCTCCCTAACACTCCAAGCCTCTCTGACAGGAAAACGCTTCACGAGAGAAAGCCCGGATCCGGGGTGATAACGGGAGACAAAACTTGCGGGAATCGTTAGGAACCAGACCAGCCCGTCCGGTTTTATCTGCATTTTACGTCCCGTCCGTGCCGGAGCTTGGGATGCAACAGGTAAATGAAGATCCCCACCCGGCGCCGGCCACAGCAGCCACCTCAAACAGCCCAAGGGGCCGGACTGCAGAAACGGTGGCCAAAAAGGCAAAGGCAGAACTCTCCCGGAGGCCACGCTGCTAAATCAGGGCACGGCACCACCTCCGGCTTCTCCGTTAGAACTTCTGCCTGACTGGGGTGACAACCGCGGATTTTCAACCATTTATTTCCCGTGTTTTTTAAGAAGTGGTTGAGACATCTACAGCGCACAAAAAGAATGGAGTACGTACAATACACATGGAAAGTACAATATTAAACAAGTTGCGTGCTTAAATACAATTTTAATTTTAAAAAATTCCGAAATGTATTACAGCCAACTTTAAATAAGCAGAAAACAATGTTGTTAAACTGCATGAGGAGACACTTAAGAGCACCTAAGGATAGCTCCAGAGATACAGTTTCAAAGGCAGAGCTAGCAGATCGGATAATAGAGAGCCCAAATCCTTTGGACCGGGTTCAAACTTATGCGGTTTATGGATATTTTTAAGCCTTAAAGAGTCGTCAGCACTTCGAGGTAACGATGCACTTATTCCTACGCAACCGGTAAGGGACGGTGGACACCAAACAATGTATATTCATAAGGCTACAGGCTACGAAGCCGCTGCTTATATAATTCCGCTTATCTGGGTTCCCAGCGAGCCGGTGTTAGGAGCAGCGCCATCTCTCTAACCACCCTCTGCAACAAGCGCTATTCCTCACTTTCCGAGGGCTGCCAGCATCAAAGTCTTTTTTTTTTTTTAAAAAAAAAAAAAGGATCAGGCAGTATTTTTTTTTTATTTTTTTTTTGAACTGGCTGTGGGAGAAGGGGAGGCAGCACCTGCTGCACGCCTCTCGCCAGTCGTTTTATTCCAGCACCGAGCAGGGTTTTACTTGACCCAGCATTAATGTCAAGTCAACATTTTTGCGATATTTTCATCGCCCGGGACAGGCTCTCTTGCAAAATACCCTCGTTCTAGCACTAATTTTTTTTTTTTTCTCTTCTGGGGGGCAGTAAACAGAAAAAAACCCAACGCTGTAATTGGTGACCCGGAATGGTAGCATGCGGCATTGTGAACTTCCAATGCCAGAGGCTAAAATATTTTTGCGCTCCAGCCTTAATGCGAGAGCAACAAATTAGCATGAGTCATATCTTGAACACTCCGTTTGATGGATGATTCCTCCTCACATTAACAGATACAACTTTCACTTTCCCAGCAGATACTAAAAGTGGTTTTCAAAATACGCATTTCAGGGACTAATAATATCCAAACAAGAACTGCTTATTCAGTCTCACAAGCGTTGCTTTAAAAAGATACAATTCATCCAAACGCCACCTAAACACAATCAAATAACTTTATTTGGCAAGAGCAATTGACAGTCCCGGATCCCATTGCTCGGGAGACTAAAACGAAGACATCACAACCTCCTCTAAAGTTGTCATTTTCGCTAAAAATGACAACTTTACACACCGCGGATTAAGCCGTCCCTTAGAAATCCTGTCACAGCTGAAAAACACACACTTGGCAAAACTCCCCCCACCGAAGGACGAGCGTGTATATTCAGTCAGTTGCATTTGTGATTTAAGCAAAAGTTAAATAATAGGAGAGGGGCCGGGAGGGGCTTTTAAATCCACTTTTTATTCCTAGTTTTAACTATTCGGTCGGATCTTGGCTGACATGCTGCCGGGGAGAATGGGAAGAAGAAAAACTTAAAGTCACATCCAGGAGTATCTTACCAGCGCTTTCCGCTGGGTGCATTAGGATGCTCACCCCCTAAATCCTCAGTTTTAACAAAATGACTCAAGAAACAATATTCAGCATTTATTATGAGGTCTTAAAAGCTTTATTATTTGGGGGGCGGGGGGGGAATCAGAGGAAAATTTCCACGTCACAGCTTTATGAAGATGCTTCCAAGCGGCACATAGCTGAGTACGTTAGGAAAGTGAACTGCTGACTCCTTAATTAAAAGCAGCAAAGCCTACTCCTAAATCAAAGCGTGACATCGCTATTTCAAAATACAGTACTCTTCAAAAAACCAGAGGCGAGCAGCAAGAGGCTGGACACGTACTTGAAAGTATTACTTGGCATTTTGTTAGGGAGGTTGCTGCTACACCATAGTGCCAGCCTACAAATAATTTCCCCTCCAAAACTCCCATCCGGGAGGCAGAAAAGCGATAAACCAGCCCCAACTCGGAGGGAGATGGCCCTAAACTAAGGAGATTAACTTCTTAGCGTGAAGTTTCCTATGTACGAATCACAACTGCCCACTAGAGTGAGAAATAATTCACAAGACCTCAGCCAAACTCCATGGCATCACCCGCCTCCATCACCAAAAGGGAAAAACCCAGCGCCCGGCTCCCGGTACCGGCACCCGGGAACATTCCCGGCGTGTTTCGGGAGGCAAAAGCAGCCGGGCGAGGGACTGACTCATCCCTCGGGACTCGCAAGGGAATAATTCTTCCTCTCTAAAGGAACGGGGCTCGCTCTTGGCGGATTTATTCATTCAACTCAGGTTTTTGAACTCGTGTCATGGGTTGGGTTTGGGTTTAATTCCGAGGAGGACAGTGAGTAAGCGAGTGACGGCTGCCGGGAACGTGCAAAGAGGATTATTTTACCTTGAGAAAGGTGATGTGTAGGGCTTTTTTTTTTTTCTTTTTTTTGCTGCTGCTGCTGCAATTCCATATTTTATGTTTTCAAGCTCAAACAGAGCAGGAGGCATCAGAAAACAACCCGACGTGAAAGGGCTCGGCTCACAAAAGCCAGAGGAGGAATTATTTTTTTTTTAATTTTTTTTTTTTTGGGTACACTGGATTTTCTTCGGAATTACATAAACAGCGGTGGTTTTAAGTCAGTCTTTTGCAGACAGAAAGGGGGAAAATTGTGACTCAGTTGGCAAAGGGAGGGGTTGCACACTCTGCCGTCCCTATTCCTCCTGTTACCGTTAGCATTTCGCCAGTTTTTACAGAAATCCGGCCCGCTCGCGTCCTATTTTAAAAGAAAACAAGCTCCCTCGTCACCCGGCCCCTGAGTCAGGCTGTTTAAAGAGGGATTAATTTATTCTCCCAGACACGGTGTTTGTTCCATCGGGGTTTTGTTAGAGCCCGGTGGAACGGCAGCGTTGGGGCTTTTTTTTGTTTTGTTTTTTGTTTTTTTTCTTCTTGGCAGGCGGGGAGAAAAACAAGCAAAAAAAAAAAAATTAAAAAAAAGCTTTTTTTGGGGGGGAGAAAGAGAAAAATGAAAAATAAGAAAAATAAATAAAATATAAACATATAAACACTGCCCTCTTTTAAAAAAAAAAATTAAAATGAAATAAATAAATAAAGGGAAAAACACTGCGGGGCGGCGGCAGGGAAGGCGGGCGGGGAGAAAGTGCAGGAGGGAGCGCAGGGAGCAGCGGGGCCGGGCAGCCGCTGCCCCGGGCGGGCCGGGCCGGCAGCCGCGCTGC
>JAOXNO010000007.1:4776691-4789387 GCA_028565335.1 Limnodromus scolopaceus
AACTCTTGCTCATAACAATTTAACCTCATGTATTATGTTAAAGCATGTTTTTTGTTCCTGGAGATCTGGCACAAATTTTACGTGTGCGCAGACTCTTCCATAGGATCTTAGTGCTTTGTTCTTAATCAAAACTGTTGAGGAAATCACTTTTTCTTTTGATTTATGTGGTGACATCAATTCCTGCCTTCCAGTTTTCTCAGATTGGTTTCAAAGGAAATTTGTTCTTTCTCTCCCTGTTCTTGGTCTGAAAGATGTCTTCTCACATCTAGCCACTAACATCAGTGAAAGAGGTGAAGTCTGTTACTTTTCACTGCTGCTATTTCATTGATCTTTTTGGGTTTTTTTTAAGATCTTATCAAGCCAATGTTCGTCAAGGGGCTTTAGCCTGTTTCCTCTCTGCTATAAAATCAATGGAAAAGAGAGTTCTTTATGGCTACTGGTCAGCGTTTGTTCCTGATGCTCCCGGTATTGGCAGCCCCCAGTCAGTGTCCTTGATGACTATTGCTTTAAAGGACCCTTCTCCAAAGGTGAGGCAGTTCTGAGTAGAGAAAAACATTGTGTTTTTTCCATATTAATCTTAAGAGTTGTCTCCTCTGGCCTTCAGTAAGTACTTTGGCTACTGTATCTGCGTTGGTTGGTCCCTACTGCAAGAAATAAAAGAGGGTGTATTGGATAAGGAAATAAAAGGATTGGTTGTGTGCTGCTTAAAGTTATGAGAAAACATAGTTGGAGTTGAATTTTCTCTTGCTGGAGAAAGAGACTTTCATAAACTTTAACACGTCCTTTGAGCTGATGGAGAATTTAAAGTAGGTAATGGAAACGTTTTCTCACTTCAGACCCGTGCCTGTGCTCTTCAAGTTCTCTCAGCCATCCTGGAAGGTTCTAAGCAGTTTCTTTCTGTTGCTGAAGATGCCAATGATCACAAGAGAGCTTTTACTCCCTTCTCGGTAACTATTGCTTCCAGCATCCGGGAGCTGCACCGCTGCCTGCTGCTCGCCCTGGTGGCAGAGTCCTCTTCTCAAACACTGACACAAATAGTCAAGGTAACTCTACTGTAAATGTTTTAAGTGCTGCCCAGGGGATTATATTGATCTCTAAATCTTGAAGAAAGATTGCACAGAAGTTATTGTAGCTGTTGAGGACTGCGGTGGTGGTGGGAAATAGACTGTTACCATCTCACAAGGCTTCATGGACTGAGTCTTCCTGCAGAACCCTAAGGTTTCTTTTCTCTTCACAATGCTCTTGTTCCTGCATTTCTTCCCTGTAGCCCTTTTGGAGCTGAATGAACCTATGAAGTGATTCTGAAGACTCACATTGGCTTTAAAACTGGAATCCAAATTGGCAAAAAAAAAGCTTTCCATGGGCTGTTGAAATTCCTTGGTCTTTATGCCAGGTCACAGTAGTCAAATACTTGTTCTTGGGAGCCAGGGTTGTAATCAGTTTTCAAACAGCAGATAATTGGGGCATTTGTTTTCAGGTGCCCTCAGATAATTAGCTGTCTGAATGACCTAAATTGCAAATGTAAAACCAAATCTGCTGGAGGCCAGGCTGACATTGTAACACTGCTGCACGTATGTTCCTTTGTGTGTTTCAGTGCCTTGCGAATTTGGTTTCAAATGCACCGTACGGCCGCTTAAAACCAGGGTTGCTGACGAGAGTTTGGAACCAGATAAAGCCATACATTTCTCATAAAGGTTTGCATTCTGTTTGGCTGGGGCCTCTTTATACGTGTTATATCTTAATTCAGTGTTGGTTATTACAAAATAGTTGTGGATTCCCCCCACCCCGTGCTTTATAAATACATAAACATATATATTGTTGTCGAATTATATATTATGACCTGTCTTGTCTGAAAACTGCTGGAGAAGGATGCGGACATGTCAGTGAGGTGCTAACGGAGGCCTTTTTATTCCCGCCCTGTTCTTTCTTGCAGATGTTAATGTTCGGGTTTCTAGCCTCACGTTGTTAGGGGCTATAGTATCTGTCCAAGCACCTTTACCAGAGGTGCAGTTACTTTTGCAACAGCCCAGTTCTTCAGGGCTAAATAACAGCGGTAGTGCCACCCCTCACCGTTTGAATTCTGAGCAGTGGAGGAAAGCTCTCCCCTCAGAAGGGGAACCTCCAGATCACCCAGCGGGATGCACAACTCCAGAACCGTGCTGGCTTCTCCGTCTCTGCGTTTCCATCATCGTTCTGCCCAGAGAGGATTCCTGTTCCGACAGCGACGCTAACTTTCCAGCGTTTTCCAGCGTATATGAACCGTGTCCCCTTCGACTGGAATCCTTGCAGGTGGGGATGAAGAGCTAAATTGTGAAATGAACAGCTTGGTACAATATCAAATTATCTCACGTCCTCTAAGCCTCAGCTGTGGGTTGCCTTTGCTCCGAGCTCTTTCAGTGAGATTTAGGCTAAAGCATTTGCTGCTGTGACTGAAAAAGCAGTGACGCTTCGATTCTGTGCCCGTGGCCGCAGCGTAACTGTCCCATAGTAAACCACCTGCAGCAAGTTCATCTGCCTGTGGTTTTCCTTAGCTTCATTATTTTTGAATATTAATTGGGTTGTGTGTGCTGGTGTCTGGTGAAGGCTGTGAGCCTTGCCCTTGCAAACTCCTCCATACAGAATCGAAATTAAAAGTTTTGCTCGAAAACAGTGGGGAAGAGCCTTGCAGTCAGAGAACAGTCTGCAAGGAGCTGTGGAGCGATGCTGGTATGACTAAAGGAGTAGCTGTGAATGATGGGACTTGGCCTTGTTTTTCTTCGCGTGACCACAGAAAATAGTAAGATTTTTATAATGTGCATCCTGAGGATTCTTACTGTTTTTCTGGAACAATGAATATTTGTTAAATCCAGCTGCACAGAACACAGCAGTGGTATTACAGGAGAGTGCTGCTCTTGCAGGCATTCTTGCTTAGTTTTTTAGCTGCAGGAGACCTCACTTACAGTAAATAATTCATTGTGTTGCTACCTGATAGTGCTTTTGTGGCCCTTTTTTGAACAAGATAATGGAATGGGGAGGTTTTTAATTAGCTCTGGTATTGTAGAAGTTGTGCTGCATGGTGTATCTGGTTATATCAGAGTTTAGTGTATGGTCCCAGTGTTGCTTAACCCGTTAACACCCTCTCTGTGTGTATTAGGGGTATTTTGGTTTAACACAAGGAAAAAACACTGAATGGAATTTCTTTTGTTTGTGTTTAGGTGTTGGCTCTTCTTGTAAAAGGTTATTTCTCTATGGCTCAGAGCTATTTCCTAGAACTTGGAGAAGTGGCTTGCAGATGCATGGAAGAAATGGACCCATCCATTCAGCTTCATGGAGCCAAAGTAAGAGCACGAGGAAATATCAACATTGTTAATTTTATCTATTCGTGTGCTTCGCAGATGAGTAGTGATGAATATTGAGAGCATCTGTATGTGTGATGTACCCCACCATAACGAGCTGGTGTCTGCTGTAGCCCTTTGGGAAATGCAGTACCCTGACACTTTGAGAAGTGCACCTTCTGCTTCCAATTATGAATTCCCAGCAGTGTTTTGTTGCTCTGCTGAGTCACCTTGGGGCACACAAGGACTATAACACTGGCCTTCCCTGATTTAGCATCACCTGGTGCAGGAACTGCAGTCTGTCACCCAAAGGAAAGCTCAGAGAAGTTTCCTTTTTGTGCAGCAATTTGTTACGCTGTTCTAGCTTGAGAATTTATGTAAGAAAGGCTTTTCCTCTAATCTTTCCCCTAGCAGGGACAGAATAGAGTCCAAAACAATACTGAATCTTTTATTTTTGTTCCCTTCAGGAACACAACCCTTACTTTGGGTAAGTAAGTATAATCCTAGGTAAAGATTGCTGTAGTTCTATGGTACTTGAGTTATCCCTGATAAAGACCTAGTTGCTTTCTGTTTCCCTGCAGCTTCTGGAGGAGCTGGGCACAGGGGTTCTGCAGCAGTACAAACCTGAGTCGGCCGTGGCCCCAGATCAGAGAGTACCCGTCAGCGTGGTAAGTGTGTGAGCTCCCTCTGGGGTTCCTCTTCACTGACCTTCCTTTCCTGAACTCTCTGCAAAGTGACTGACGTGGATACTGGTAAATCAGTTGCAGGAAAGCAGAAAGGGACTCGGTACCTTGTGGCTTTGTAGATGCTGATATGAACAATTTTTGTGGACTTCCTGTATTGTTTTGGTATCTGTTTTTGTCTGTAAGCAGGTGTGGTTGGGTGCTTTTTTTTATCCTTTTACATCACATTACCACTGCCTCTTTGCCTTTCCTCATCCCTCCTCTTCCTGTCTAAAGTCAGAAAGCTGGAAGACCAGCACAGATTTTGCATTCATCGTTACTGCTGCATAAAACCTAGACATTTGCTTCTAGAGTTTGAGTGAATTTGTGTTGTCACAAGGACCAGGCTACGTGTTCTGGCTGCTCACAAGTGCAGAGGGAGCAGCCAGAACCATAACATCTGTGATTTCAGAAAAATTCATTGTTTGAACCTGTTTGTTGTATAAGTTTATGGGAGCTGAGGAATGTTGCTGCTATTCTAGTAGTAACATAAACCTGTTTAAGTCTTGATTCTGTGAAGAGAAGGCAAGTTTTAAATTTTTTTTGGTGTACAATAGGTTTTGAGCTGGTCACTAGTGACCCTACGAGACAGGAAATGCCTCCAGTAGCACCAGGTTTCTGTTACTTGATTTGAATGTAAATTGTCAGGCAAATGGAAACACCCACCTGTGTGGATTCGAGAATGGGACCGTAATTCTACCTAATGCAATCTAATCTGAGCGTATGCGGCCTTGAGAGGGAAACAAACAGAACTCAGTGAATAAGTACTTGATAGCAGCACTAAAAAGTCTTTAAAATCTTTCTGAACGTTAAGTATTTTAGGCTTCCAAACAGTTGTAATCACTTTCACGTGTGATTTTGCATCCTGCAGTAAGAATGTCTTAAAGATGATCATAGAAAAACATGATCTGTGATAGAATTTAGATGTAATTGCGGAGTTTAAATAGGTAAACCTGGCTGCTTTCTCTGTAGGTTGTAACTTTTTGGACTATGATGTTGAATGGCCCTTTACCCGGCATCCTTCAGAACTCCCCACACGCCACTCTTCAGACAAGCGCCTGCGATGCCCTGTCCTCTATCTTGCCGGAGGCTTTCGGCAGCCTGCAGGTACGAGAGCACTCCTTTAAGTGTGGAATTTTTACCTATCGAGGCTTTGTTCTTGTCTACCAGGTCACAGTATTATAAAGCCTTTTCAACCTTACAAGGAGAGGGTAGAGGAATCTTCCAGAATTTTTATTTTTAATATTCTAAACAAGTTGTGGCTATTGAAGACTGGAAAAGGCAATGTTGGGAGTAATTAGTCTGTCTAAACAATTAAACTGTGAGTCACAGAAGCTGTTTGGCCGTGCCGTGAATACTCAGCCTCGGTGGTGATGTGCGGGAGATGGAGGGCAAGAATTTCACTGCATGAGGGAGGGGGGAAGGGTTGTTATTTTGCTGGTGAAGTGTTTGAAGAGACAGCTGAGCTAACAGCCACAGGTTCACCCGTTTGCATGCGTGTTTTTTCTTTTGGCTGGCTTTTAAAACCCTAGACTGTGATGATTGCCCTGGCAGAAGTAAATAAATGCGTTGGCCTTACTCTCCTATTGCAATGTGAAATATGCTTTTAAACATGAAAGCCTTGGCAGCGTCTCACCGCTGCATTGTGCAGCTCCTTCTGTGTCACTGTGCCCTTCTTGATGGGCAGTCACTCTGCCAGGTCTCGTTTGCCCGAGAATTGCTAGTGCAGCAGTATCTCTGGAATTCTCCGTCTGGTTTCTCCAAGTACAGCATGTGCTTCATCGCTCCGTACTTTGATCCCGGGTGCTCTCTTGTCCCCCTGGCCGTGCGGGGTCAAGTCAGTGCTCACTATGACCCTTTGCTCTGATGAAACAAAGCTCTTTGTCATGGGTTGGTAAACTGACAATCTGCCCACGATGAACTTCATCTGCCCAGCTGTCCTTGTTAATGAAGGGGAAAGAGTGAAATAAGGCAGGAAAAAAAAGTCTGTTTTACCTCTGATGGGCCCTGCCTTCTGCCTTTGAATGATAGATAAGATCACAAAAGAAGCCAAAATATTAACTAACAGCAACAAGATCATGTTTACCGGAGCATTCCCGTTTCCTGTGTGGCATCCTGAAATGCCAGTCAGTTTACTTGAAAGAAAAGAATAAGTTCTGAATGGTAGCTGTTACAGATTCCAAATATTAAGGTCTTTTAGAGGATTTGTCACTTGTTTGTCTTTGTGGGACAGAGATCTTTTCAGTTTCTCTCTGTTGCAATGACCACTTGTTGTTACAGAATGACCAGCAGATCCTGTGTGTCACTCTGCTGCTTGGCCTGAACCACAGTGAGAACCCGCTGGTAAAAGCTGCTGCTGCACGTGCACTTGGAGTCTACATCCTCTTCTCTTGCCTTCGGCAGGTCAGAACTGCCCATTTTTCATATTTTGAGCCATTTTGTAATGGGTTTGATGCACCATAAGATGCAGGACATGAGTTCTTTTGGAATTAATTGGCCTTTCTTCTTGCTTTTGGTCTGTAGCATGTATATAGCGTTTCTTTACTGTCTCCAGACCTGGAGCCTTGGTTTGGCTGAGCTGGAAGACTCTAGTTTTTCCACTGGGGCCTTAAATGGGTGATTATAATAAAAAATTTATGCAGTAGCTGATGTTGAGATTTGAGTCCAAAATATTTTGAAAGAAGACCCTTTACCGTAGGCAAGGAGTGAAAATGAGACATAATGTGCCATGGAAGAGAAAATTAGACAGGCAGCTCAACGGGGAGTTTGGAGAAGCAATTACTTTCATAAAAGTGAGATTTGGTGAGTGTAAGATTGGCGGTCCAGGTAATTATGTTAAAACACAAAGTAACTGAAGCACCAATGAAATTAAATAATATATTGAAACCTTTCGGCAACCTAAGAGAGAGGTGAACTTGGGCAGCATGCAGGCTGAGGCTGTTAATTAAAGATCAAACAAAGCTGTACAGAGAGCACCACAGGCCTTAAAAGTTGTCACCTGAAAACGAAGAGAGCTGGTCTCTGTGCAGGTACCAGAATGTATATGTTTGTTACTAAGGACATCGCCTGAGTTTTTAAAGCTTTCTAACTTTGCGGCAGTTTTCCCTTGTGCAGGATGTGATGTTTGTGGCAGACACAGCAAACGCTATTCTCAATTCCCTCCACGACAAGTCTCCGAACGTCCGTGCCAAAGCGGCCTGGTCCCTGGGCAATCTCACCGACACCCTCATCATCAACATGTACGTAAGCACCTTGGCCCGCGGAGCCCCAATCTCTGCCCGTATTCTGTAGCATCAGAAGGAGAGTACTGGTCTAATTAGTATCAAAAAAAGCCAAAATTTGGTTTGGATGCTTCTTTTTAACCATCCTTCAGCCCCTGTGTCTACCAGTGTGTGACACTATTACAAATACCCCGTATCCATCTGGGGTTGAGTTCTGAACTGCTTGGGTTTGGGTCTTTCTAATCATTAGTTGTGCAGTATATTCCGAGTTTACTTTTCAATTCCCTATTTCTTGTACATTGCTTTGTGTAATTGCATGTTCCCTGGTTACTTTGCTTTCAACATAACACAGAGGTAAGATTAATAAATATTTAACGCTTCCTCAAATCCAAGACTGAAGGAAGCCTAACCTACTGTTACAGTTTTAACAGGAGCGATAGTTATCATATATTCCTGCTAAAGAATCCTCTCCGAGCAATTCATTGCCCTCTGTTTTTGATTACAGACTTAATGCATTGCTAACCGGCTTTCTTGCATTGATAGTTTGGTTTTAAATTAATAAACATAGTGGTCACATGTAGTAAGGGCTGCCTTACATATTAGCCTTCTAAAGAGTGAAGGTTGTTCGTGCGCCTCGATAAAGGATCGTATCACATCTTTGGGGATGGATCCTCTGAGCTGGGCTTTCAGGGTGTGATCCTTCTGCCAGGGAAACGATGGGACAGAGTTTTCAAGAGGAATTTTCTGATCTCCTGCTCTTGAAAATGTTACGATCTGCCACTGAAGCATCCAAGGACAGAGACAAGGTATGACTGAGGGGATGGAGGGTGGAGTTATCATAGTGTAATTAACTCATGCATTTTTATTAAAAGAAAAAGAAAAAAAGAGATAAAAAGGCAGCAGTTACTTAGGGGCTGTTTGCTAGGGGGATGGGGAGCTGCAGCTCAGCATCCTCTCTTGAGGGCTGGTGTTTGGAGGTTTCCCACGTTGTTTGACCTCTAGAGCATTTGATTTTGCTTTTGCCCAGTGTGGGGAGGGGCTGTTGGGTTGTTTTTCAGGGTGACCACTTGCAGAGAATGATCTTTCTGGTGGCACAGTTACCATCTGATGAGACACTGTTCTGATTCCAGATGGGCTCCTTGTTGGCCCTGAGCTTGACAAAAGCTTTGCCTACAAACTGAAAGCCAGAATTGGGGTTTTTTTGTGTGTGTTCCAGGTAAAGAGTAACGCAGTCCGGGCCCTTGGGAATGTGCTTCATTTCCTTCAACCCTGCCACGTAGCAAACCCCAGGTTCAGGGAAGCCATCGAGGAATCTCTTCAGGCCCTTATTTCCACTGTTGGGAGCGAGGCCACTATGAAAGTGCGCTGGAACGCCTGCTACGCCCTGGGGAATGTCTTCAAGAACCCTGCCTTGCCACTCGGTGAGTGATTCTCCCACTGGCTCTGGATTTGCGCAGCAGGTTGTGGCTTTGATAAGAAGGTCTGTGTTACAAGCGTGTTGGGGAAGAGAGGAGGGAGCAAACTGAGCTGAATCTTCCTGTCGTGCCTTTCCCAGAACTCTCGCCAGTGCAATAGGCTCGGGTCTGCGAATGCAGGAATCACTCTGCCGTGTTCAGTTGGATCTGTCACATTAGAAGAGAGCGTGAGGATGGGATTATAGCTGTGAATAGGGGCAAAATGTCGTTTTTCCTCTTAGAAAAGAAATCCTGAAGATTCACTTTTTTAAATGAAAATTTAGTTTAAAACCACTGATTCTCTCATTTGGACCAGAATAAGTATAGTAAATGTAAGCTCATTAAATATTTAGGAGATACATTTATAGTTTTATATACTTTGATGGATTAAAAAGTGGGTTTTGTTTGGGTTTTTTTGTTGTTCTTTTTGCAGGAGAGGCTCCTTGGACCACACAAGCGTATAGTGCCCTTTCCTCAGTAGTGAAGTCCTGCAAGAATTTTAAAGTTCGAATCAAATCAGCGATGGCTCTCTCCATCCCGAGCAAGAGGGAATGCTACGGCTCCACCGAGCAGTTCGCCCAGATCTGGAGCGCCTTGGTGGTGGCCTTGCAGAAGAGTGAAGACACTGAGGACTTTCTGGAGTTCAAATACAGCGCCAGCCTCCGGACGCAGATCTGCCAGGCTCTGCTTCATCTCCTAAGGCTGGCAAAGGGCACGGACATGCCGGTCGTTTGGCAAACCCTAATGGAAAAGGGGGACGTGATCAAATCCTACCTCTTGCAATATCTGAAGTCAGGCGTTGAGGAAAACGAAGCAGGAACCCACACGGACTTGTGTGACAGGGAGAGAGCGTTAAAAGGAGCTCTGGAACATCTCAGTGGGGTGGAGAAAGAGCTGGAGGGCAAAGCTCGGGTAAGAGTGTCTGGTTTTCTGGGAGATGTCTTGACAAACCATCCCAATGCCACCGAATTAACAGAGGCTTAAAAAATATACACCAGTTTCCTTGACCAATAACTGACACTTCTGGCTGGGCCCAGAGTAGGAACACCTCGCTGTCATTTACATGGTCACCCAGAAGAAAAGTTACCTGTTGCTGTTATTAAAAAAAATATTTCAAAGTTCTTAAAATCCGTCATAATGCCTGACGAAAAGGTCTGTAGAACTTCATTTTTATTGTTGGTTTTGTTTGTACATTTAACTGTTACAGTGCTACACTTGGGAAACAAATGCCTTTTCCTCCTTTGTGTGTTCTACAAAACCAGCCTCTTCTCTGGGTTTATCTACAAGCGTTTTGTTACTGTTGCTGCTGTATTCAAAATCGTGTTTGTAAAGGAGGGATCTGGAAGAATTTTGTTTTTCTGAGCCCTGCAAATGTTATCACTCTTGTGTTCCTGCAATAAACCCAAATCTGCCAATATTTGAATAATACCTTAGAGCAAACACACTTTGCCTTTACCTGTCTCCGTTCCTGGTGTTTTACACCTGGCCGGTGCCCCCCTCCTGCCTTCACTCGTCCTCCCTTTCAACAGCCCCAAATTCCTCGTTTCCAGGTGGCCGGAGCTGCGCTGTCTAAGCCAGAAAATTCAGAGTAGCTCTTCTGAGGCTGGAATTTTGATTCTTGGAGCAGCGCTGCCCCTGGGAGGTGCGGGGATGTTCCAAACCACCTCTGGGTTTGTTTCTGAAGTTCTGTCCCCTCTCCTCCCTGGCGATGTCACTCTGTTTGCTGTGTGTCCCTGCGCTGATAACCGCTGGGGGACGGGGCTCTCTGCTGTTGCTGGGGGCAAATCCCTGCCTTCAGGAATGAGCTGGTCTCGGGGAGGAGGGGACACTTGGAGAGCCCTAACCTCTGGGTGGATGTTTGAACAGAGCTCAGGGCAAGCCCTGCCTGTTGTAAAAGCTCTTTGGGATACAAAAATTTATCTGCTTTGTTTTTCCACCCTCGCCGCTCGTTTCAGTGGGCCTCAAGCAGCGCCAGTGTCCGAAACCCCTTCCGAGGAACAGAGGGAGCCTTTCTCACTGGATGTTTGGGGCCAGTTCCCTGTCAAGGAGTGACTTTTCCTGCCATGGCGGCTGCAGCAGGAGCTGTGAAAGGCTGAACTGGTGATGGAGACGGAGGTTGAGGAAGAGAATGGCAGAGCTGAGCATCGCTGCTGGGCCCCAGCACCTCCTCTGCGGGACACGGGCCCCATCCTGGCTCAGGAGCACCCCTGCCTGTGCTTCATGTTACGAATTCACACCGAAGCTGACACTCGCTGGTCTCACGCTTGTACCCGTACCCATCTTTGAGTCTCCACCATCTGAAACCAACCCGTGTTTCACAGCTGTGTTCTGCCTCTGGAAGGAATCTCTGCGTCACCGTTGCAAGCACCACTGTGCCTGGATTTCTCACCCGGCTTTGCTGCCCTCTCCAGAGCTGCCCCCACGCTGTGCCAGCTGGAAAACTGGCGGTGGGGCAGCTGTGGGACTCGGTATCCAAGGTGTGGGTACGGGGTGTATTGGTGCTGTGTCTGCTCCCGCAGCCGCTGTCAGGGTGTTCTGAACAGAGAACTCCCTGATTTTATGTGCCCCGAGAAGCGGGCGGGAGCTGCTGGGATTCTGGGTAGCACGTAGCCAACCTCTTGGGCTTTAATAAAAGCTGCTGTGAAGTCTCGCCTGGCTCCAGAAACACCTGAGGGCTCTGGAGGACTTGTGGATTTGTGCTCTGGGCATGAGGGATCGAGGCAAACTGATGCTGGATGCTACAGCAGAAGGGGTCCAGCATTTTCCAACCTGCTGAGCTACATTTGGCCACCATATTTCCCTCAAAACTGGACAAAAATAATGTCACGTGTCTGAACACCAGGCAGAATTTTCCATTCATCTCTAAAGGAACTGAATCCGTTACAGGCTGGGTTCATTGGCTGGTTGTGGGTGCCAGTGGCTCCTCCCTCTTCTGGAGCTGTTTCCCCAGGGATGCTCCAAGTGTCCCAGATACTGTCTTGACCCATCACCGTGTCACAGCAATAAGCACTGAAACACTGGGGTTGCCCAGAGAGTCTGGATTTTGTGGTCTCACCCCAGACACTTGTTACAAACCTCCTGCCCACACAGAGGAGAGCGTGTGATGGGTCTTAGGTTGGCACCAGCCTTTCCTCCTCCTGCAGGTCTTCTCCCTGGCTCCTGGACACCCTTGGCTGGCACTCTGGGGAAAAAACAGCGTGAGCAGAGGGGAGAGTGGAGAGGCAGGAGCTGGTTTTCACCCTGCCTGGTGGAACTCCATCCAGAAGATGAGACAACCACCATCAGGGCTGGGCCCCGCTCGGCAGCCCGTGGCATTGCTGGGGAGAGGCAGGTTCTGGGAGAGTAGAGGGGGCAGCTACGAAGAGTCAGGCCTAATTTTGGGGAGAAACAACTAAAAAGCCGTTGGGTGTGGACCTGGGTCACTCATGGGGTTCAGCTGTGCCTGGTCCCAGCCCCGTGGGCTGTTCCTGCTGCCGGTGGTTGCACCTGGGTACAGTCCTGAGGGTGCTGCAGCAGAGCTGGGATGGGTTCTCCTGCCTGGAACTGAGGTCAGTGATGATTTTACGTGTCCCTTTAGCGTGGGATGCTCGTTTTCGGTGCCTGGCAGAGCGGCGGGGGCTGTGCACGCCCCGTGCTCCCCGCTCGCTGCCAACGGGAGCAGCGGGGACGGACACAGCCTCCGTCCTCGGCCGGGGACTGGCCAAGCATGAGGTGCTCGGGGCTGGTGAAAGGCAGCACCTTCCCCACCCCGGCCAAGGTTTTTATTGTCCTGCCTCTTTATTGTTGTGTTTACAAGCCAGGCGCTTTATAGGTTTTCCTATGAATAGTTTCAAGGAGAAGGTAATTACCTTATCACATGCGGGATGATTTATAGCCAAGGTGGCAAGGGACACCGGAGCTCCACATCGGCTCCGTTTGAAAGACAATCTGCCCGTTCTTCCCCGCGGGGTCACTGGGTGGGTGGAAACAAAAGGGTTTTAGTGCC
>JAOXNO010000007.1:4845068-4864035 GCA_028565335.1 Limnodromus scolopaceus
GAGGTGAGGAGGAGACTCGTGGGGTGCGGGTTTGGGGCACGGGTGGGATGTGGAGGCAGGGGGGATAGGGCCTAGGTGGGATGTGGGGATCCGAGGTGGGGTATGTGGGTTCCTGAGTAGGATATGGGGGTCTCGGGTGGGGTATGTGGCGTCCTCAATGGGTTGGGGGGGATTTCAGGTGGGGTGTGGGGGGTCCTGGGTGGGCTGTGGGTGTCCCAGGTGGGGTTTGTGGGATTCTGAGCTGTGTGGGAGGGTCCCAGGTGGGGTGTGTGGGTTCCTAAGCAGGGTGTGGGGCTCTGGGTGGGCTGCGGGGGTCACAGGTGGGATGCGGGGGACCCAGGCAGGGTGTGGGGGACACAACCTTGGTGGCTCTGCAGTTTGCTGGGATGTACTTACCTTTTGGTAGCCCACCTTATCCCCCGGCTCGTCTGGGCTTGGGCAGTTGTAGCCCGCTTGTCATCAGGCTCAGCAGCCACAATCTCAAATATCTCAAATACTGGCCCAGGAAGGGATTTTGGGGTTTCGCCAGCCCTGCTTGGGTGCCGCTGGTGTTGGCCACAATAAATGTTGCTTATCGCCACTGGCCGGGTTTGTGGCCGCTGCTGTGGGAAGTTTTCTTTCCTCTCTATCCCGCAAAGGGCACTTCAGCAAAGAGAGAGGACTGAGGAATGGTGTCAGGAGAAAGAAAGAGTAAATGGGATGCGTGAACACGTCGTTGTCTTTTTGGAAAGGCTAGGGAGTTGTATTTTGCAATTTTTGAAGACTTAGTGATTCTTTTTTTAACGTAGGCTTGTGCATGTTGTTTATCTGTTGCCCTACTTTTGGGGAGGCTAGGTAAATTCTGCGTTTGACAAAGGGAATTTAAGTTCGTTGAGTTGTCATGAATATTTGAAGCATCGAGTTTTGTCGGTGTTATTGGGAGCGTGAGGATGTGGGGGGGTTGGCATGGGGGTGACATTCACCCATCGAGCCGGGGTGTCCCCATAGGCTCTGAGAACCAGGTCGCTGCTCTGCTTTGGAGAGGGGCATTCCAGGGGTCTGGAATACTTGGGAAGAGAAGCTGAAGCGTTCGTGTCTGCCTGTGCATGCTGTGGAAGGATGGGAAGTTACCTTTCGGTTTCCCCACGGATATAAATCTGAAACAGTTCTTGTGAGGGGCCAGATAAACAGTCTAACCTCTTACAGCAACGCTGCCTGCTCAGCAATTTAATGGGAAAGTAACAAAAATGTCATCAGCAAACTATAGGTTTTGAAAACTAAAAGCATTTGAAAATCGTTGTTTCCCATTGTTAGTATTTTGGTTTCTTTGAGAATGAAGTCTGAAGGTAGAGGAAAAGTTCTGTCCTCTGCATCTGTGTGGGTTCTTTGCCTCACTTCATTTTTATTTTTTTGTGGATTTCTGCCATTCAAAAATACTATGACAGTCTATGTTGTGTTGATAGAGCTGTACCGATTGGGAGTTAAGGGGTTTAAAAATCCACTTGTAGATAGGAAAATGTTATGTGTAGTTTGGAGCTTTGATAGTGAAGGATTAACACAGAGAAGGAGTTGCTTCTCCCCATGCTCCTGCCTTTTGACTGAACCTGTTGGTTGGTCTGCTTAGGGTTTGTGGTTTTTTTTTTTGAAGCTCCATATTTAAAATATTTATCTGATAGGAATCTACAGATTTACTTTAAGAGTTCTCTTGTAGGGTAATTGCTTCATTTTCCTTATTTTATTTTGTGCAGTGTATCACACATATTACACTCACTCTGTTACCCAAAGTATTGCAGCGAGTTGTGTGAACCTGGGAGGTAAAGTGCTTCTGCTGTTGAGGACAACAGAAGTGTCTGCAGGTGCATTTGAATCCATTGTGGAAATAAAAAAAGAGTAAGAAACTATATTAAAATAGGATGCTTAATAGTAATAAACAAATCTGTTTTAAACATCTAGGGTCATAAAGATTTCCATTGTCTAGAAAGTGTTTGGTCATTTTAGAGCACACAGTCAGCTGCGCCTAAATGTTCTTTTGGACCCCAGGTAGTATACGACTCCTTACAGATGGCTTCGTTTATTACGCCCATCTTATTTATTTATTTAAATGTTTTACTGTTTTAATTTTGTCTGTTTAAATTCTCCTGTCAGTGTTGTTACTTTGAGAATTAAAATGTTTTCTTTAAGAGAAAGCTACTTCTGACGTTGCTCTTATCACTCGATAGTTTATCAAGTTTGATGGTTTTCTGTGGTGCTCCAGTTAATGTAAGAATGACTCTGCTCAGCTTGCTTTCTCAGCGATGGGAATTTAACGAGGTCCGTGTGGGCATTTCTTTTGCATCTCCGAAAAGTAGTTTAGAAATGAAGTTCCTGTTGCTTGAGTAAGTTGATGGGGTTTATGTACGTGCATGTGTGGCTGATGCTGGCAATTGCACAGCTGAACCTGGGAGCGATGAATCCGCGCCGCACCTACGGAGTGCTGTCCCGCAGGAGCTCGCTTTGCTACTTTTAACGAGCTCCTCTACCAGTGCCCTCTAATTAGCTGCAGGGTTTTTTGTTGATTTTTTTTTTTTTTTCAACAGAGACTTATAAATAAATCAGGAGCTCTGTGGAAAAGGATAAATATTTAATGGTCTGGCCTTTATTTTCTTCCAACAAGCAGTGGTACCTTGCTATGCTTCTTCAGTTTACATTACATTTGCTGATTTGGAAGAATTCTTGTTGACTGCATTACTCAATAAGAAGGGAAAAATGAAGCTACAAACACTTTTCGATACTTGTGAACTTTTAAAAAATAACTTTTAATATTTCATCATTCTGACAAAACTAAGAATGGTGTAGTTCCACACATCTGAAATTACACGTTTTAACAGGGTATATTGCTGAGGAGCACTCTGTACTGACAGCCTCATGGGCAAAACAGCCATTTCCATCGGTGAAACCAAACGCAGCCAAAATCCAGTTAATTCACTGGGCTTCAGCCATTGAGTAGAAAAAATAGCATTTCTGACCAGAGTTCTGTTGTGAGTCCCTCTGTGATTTTCAATCAGCTGTTTGTTTTCATGATGTTAATATTTGTATGCTAACAACTGGGTTAAAAATGACCGAGTTGGGCAGTCCTTGAACTGAACCCAATCCAGAGAAGCTCAGCGGTTGTTTTCCCGTGAGGCAGTGAGCGTCTGCACAGGCGCTTCGAAGAGGGAAACCAAAAATTGTGGTGATTGAGGATGATAAGACCTGGACCTGTTGGAAAGCGTGGGTGTGTGTTGGTTGTGGAAGGAGAAATTAGCACATAGTGGTCAGGGTAGAAGAAGCAGCTTCAGTATTAAGAAGATTCTGAGTTAGAGGATGAAATGAAGAGTAATATGGGTTGTCTTGGTGACCGTGTAACCTGCTGTCTGTATAGTGGGTAGGTGCAATTTGCTCCTGGATAAATGCATAATTTAAATTCCTTATTTTATCTTAGTACTCATATTACACAGCTCTTTTATATTTATAAGCCAGGTTGGCTTTTGGAACTTCCTGCAGGTTTTGCAAAACTGTCTGCAGTCATTTATGGTAGCATCTTCTCCTTTACTCTTACGCGGTTTCTTTTATATCTACTTTTGTGCTGAGGAATATTGAATATCTATAAGTGTGTTTCTCTTTCATGGTACTTTGATGTAATAGCTGCCTGGGACACCGAGTGAGGTTCTTGTTTGGTAAATTACTGCTGATGTGGGTTTCTGAGAGTCGCTTGCAAATGAGACTTTTAAACTAGGTCCTTTTTTTTGCCGTTTGGAAGCGCAGCACATGATTCTTTTTGAAAGCGAGAGCTAGCAATTTCCATTCTGATTTCAGTTGAAATTTTAACAGCCCTTCCTTCAGGTGCACTTGGCCCTTGATACTTGAATGATTATTTTTTTCCAAGGCACTATTTCTCTTGTAATTAGATGTAATTGAGAAAGTAGAAAGTCCATTATTTTGGGATACTTAGTGTTTCAAAGGGCACAAAAATGCAGAAGTGGTGGGGTTTCGTGGATAGTTTGTTTCTCTGCAGAAAACTGTTGGTAATCAGCTGAGAACTATTGTCTGGTGCAGTTAATGGTCTTGCTGAATCAGATACTTCCACCAGGAGCTGCTTATTCATTCTGTGGTGCTTGAAGGCCCAGCCTACGCTAACAAACTGACCTGTTACCAACCTGCGTAGGTGCCGAAACTCCTGTGGGTGATGTCGATGAGTCAAAGCCATTTTAGTGCTGCTGTGGAGGATAAGATCTATTTCTTCCTAGCTTTACAGCCTGTGATGGTGCTGATAGGACCCTCTGGTGCTTTGGGGGATCCCTGGGAGGGGTGGCCTTTCTCCTGTGGTTGGGTTGGGTTCTATGAGACCTGCAGGAGCAGATGAATGCACTGACCAGAAGGTGGGAGGCTTTGGGTGGTGATGCTGACATGCAAATCGAGGTAGCTTTTTCAGTCATTTATATTTGCACTAAAATGATAGACTTTCATGTATTCTTGTTTTCCTCCCGCAGCTTCATGTTTCCTGTCGCAGGTGGTCTAGGCCCCCCGCAAGGTATGTATCAACTTAACATTTTGGGCACAAAGTTCTTTATTTAGATACATTAAACAACTTAAAATAGTTCTGCACTGATGCTCAGAAGTGTGATTATTAATTGAACCCCATGGCTGTTTTTCCCCTTGAATTCGGTACTGGTAAGCTGACTCTCACAACTCTATCAATAAAACTTCCTCTGCGTTGTTGAAGCAGCAGCGTTACCAGAATGCTGGATTAAAGATCTAGGAAAACTATATCTCCATTTTTAGCCCCAATTTGCCTTTAAGATTTTTGTGTTATTTTGAGCGTGGTATTTAACCTCTTTATGCTTCATCTACCAGCTGTGTATACCCATATTGTGTGGGTGTTGCAAGACCTGGTAAATATTTACAAAGCACAGTAAGACCCTGGGACAAGAGTCACAACCTGTGTGGAAAGTATTAATACAATAGGAGAGCCTCAGCCTTAAATTACCTTTGTTCTCATTCCTGTTGCAGTGCTGGTTTAATTAATGGAAAGCACAGAGAGAAATTGCAGTGAAAACAGAGTTTTCTTATAAAAATCTCGGGATTTGATTTATGGATTATTCCTGGGTGTGTTGCATCGTGTCCCTCCTGGAGTGGTTTTGCCCGTGATGTTCAGTAATGTGCACTTATAATTATCTCATGGTGTTCTGGAAACAAATGTGGGTTAGTGTATGTCTCCCATATGTAGGTAATTAACCTGCAGACAGGTTATCCAGCCAGACCAGCGTCTGAAGTTGCATTGTGAAATGATGAGTTTATTTCCCAAGACTTACTGTCCAAAGCTGCCAGTTAGTGAGTTTTCCCTTTCAAGAGAAACAGGCAATTATCAGCACCAGTCAATATGGTTAATTAAATCTTCTTAATTGGAAATGACCCTTTCAAAAATCATACGGGAAGAAACCCACAGAGAATCCTTAGGATGGTGGGAGAATTCATCAACTTAGTGGGAAAACCGTCTAATGTTTCTTCCCTTAGACTGACCAACATCTAAACTAAAGAAATTCTGTGGCTGTCTGCAGCGTCAAATATTTTTTTATTTTTTAAATAGTCCAGCAAGACTGAGGTTTTTCCTTTTCCCATTTAGTAACAAAACAAAAAAGATTAAAAAAAAAAAGTTTTAACACTAACTGGGAGCTTACCTTGTTTAATGTTTCATTGTAGGGATGATTCCTATGCAACAGCAAGGATTTCCAATGGTTCCTGTCATGCAGTCCAATATGCCTGGCATGATGGGAATGAATTACGGTTCTCAAATGCCACCTGGACCCATGACCATGCAGGTGCGTGGCAGTGAAATGTACATTTAAAGGGGATAATTTAGTGCTTGTCTGAAAGGTGACAGCTGATGTCATAGTCTTTTCATCTGCAGTGGGGTGAGAGGGCAGAACTTGGCTAGAAATTAAGGTGTGCGTATTAGTCCATAGTGGGACATCATATTTTATAATGTTCTCTTTGAAGATATTTCTGATAATTTAAAGAATTCTCCAGGTTTCATTGAGATCTGGATAGAGACAGCGGGGGAGTTTGGCATACATTCCTCACTGGTGTAGGGTAGAGAAATGAGAGTGTAGTGCAAGGACACTACTCATAATATTTAACATAACATGGACATTATAACCCACTCAAATATATCAGAATCTGAACTTTCATTATACGTGTTATGACACCAAAGTGTGATAAGAGGAGCATGGTCTCTGAACAGGAAAGGAAACAAAAGCAACAGCAAGATGTTGAAAATACCAGATGCCACCTACTCCAAAGTGTGGTTAGTAACAGTATTGAATTGTTAAGTAACTATAATTCAAAACTCCCACAACATACCTCTTCTGTCTTTTTAATTTTCCTTCGTACTTTTGCTTTGGTTTTATGTACTTAACGTTAAGGTGATGTATTGTGTAGTATTTTAAATGAGACCTTTATAAGCTGATAAGAAGTGACTGTGTACACAATCTGATTGATCATGACCAACTCACTGAATTGTTTTATCTCTTTGTAACTCAAATGCTAGAGTTAATAGAATTAAATTTCCTGAGTGTAGGTGGCAATTTATAAACTTTCTTTTTAAGTACTTTGTTCTGGGGAGCAAGGAATCTCTTAAATGTGCTGTATTGTCTCACGTGACTGGTTTTCCCATTTGTCCTACTTCCTGCATTTCGTTCTTCTTCTTTTTTTTGCTTCAAGTAACTTTGTCTTTAACTCTGCTGTTGCTAATTGAGGAATAAGAATGAAATATGGGCAGCTAATTATGTTTTCTGTCTTTTCATCTTTTGTTTTCTATTTAGCGCCATGTGTGCTTACGAACAAATTTGCACTTTGCTGAAATTTAATGTTTTGGCATGGCTTAGTTGCCAAATTGCTATGTGAAAAATTGAATTTATTGTATCTTTCCTTCCTACCCCCACCTGGAATTTATTAGATTAATTTTGTAAAATTTATAGTGGAAGATGTTTTTATGACAACTGGTCTGAAAATAATAAACAGCTTTTGTTCTCTTCCTACGTGTTCTGATATCAAATACAAAATGAATATTAAGAAAAGTAAATTATTTTCTGGTCCATTCCATATTAGACAAGCTTCACTGTTATAACCATACCAGAATTTTTCTCAGCAAATGTTTCTGGTACAGATGCAGTTTAATTCAGACAAGTCTCCTCTTGGCTGTTGTCGTGTGCTGTCTCCTTCCCTTGCCCCCTGGATAAGCTTTGTTTGTAAAATGACTAGAGCACATTTTGCCAGCATCCATTGTTGGTCAGGAGCATGTACCTCCAGCAGGGAATTTAAAAGTATTATGCAACCACTTTGAATAGGAAATAAAAACCCCAAGAAAACCCCGAAGCGTGGTACTGAACCACGTGTAGCACTGCAGGATGCCTGTAGCCTTCCTGCTCTTGAGCTAGGCTGTATGGATTTGAAATCTTGATATTTTTTTTTGTGTTAGAAGGCAGGAAGGTTTCCTGGTCAAAAATCCTTTAAGAATTGCAACTCGTTATTGAGAGGGAAGAGTGCCATCTACTGAATGACCAGTGCTTTGCTCTGTAACAGCTACTCTGCTCAGGCACTGCTCATCCAGCTATACTTAATGCTGCTAATTTTATGAGACCCATCTGCTTCACAACTTAGCAGAATGTAATTGCCAGTGGTTTGGCTTTTTTCTGTGGAAAAAACATAAGAAATAAAAATTAAAATAATAAAATAAAGTTGTATTTTTTATTTTATTGTAGGGTGGCATGCCTTTAGGGCCAATGCCAGCGACTGGAATGCCTTACATGGGCCAGGCCTCTTTCTTGGGAATGCGACCAGCGGCCCCGCAGTACACCCCTGACATGCAAAAGCAGTTTGCAGAGGAACAACAGTAAGTGAGGCTTCACCAGCTCTTGAGAAATTCTTCTTTAAATCCTTCTTTTTTAAGGGGGAGATGTAGTCTGGAGGGGTGGTCCACACAGTAAAAATACCGATAGTTTCTTCTAGAAAAGTAGTCCGTGTAAGGTTGTACAATATTGTTGAGTCATTCCATTGCATTTGAAGGCCACCTATGAAGTTAGTAGTGGCTGTCATACAGCTCTGAGGAAGAGTAGAAACGTGTACACCAAACCATCTGAATTTGAGACAGAAGAAATGGAAAAATAAAGCAGAAGGTTGCCATGAAAATCGTAATGAAAAATAATTTTTAGATTTTTTTTTAATTATTTTTCTTCAGGAAGAGATTTGAGCACCAGCAGAAATTCTTAGAAGAAGAAAGAAAACGACGCCAGTTTGAAGAGCAGAAACAAAAGCTGAGACTCCTAAGCAGTGTGAAACCTAAGGTATGTCCTAAATAATGACTGGGGTGTTTCTTTCTTCGGGTTTTTTTTTTAAATAATGTTTAATAGGATGGTCTCTTTCAACAAGCAAATAACCGGGGAACTTACATGAGACATCAGATTACATCTTGAAAAGCATCTGGAGTAGTCAGTCCCTTACACACTCTTGGTGTACTGTAAACAAAGTCTGGTGTTGAAAATGAAATCAGCTTCTGAAAAATAAACCAACCTGGTGTGTAACATTTGGGAACAGACTGAGTTTCTGGAATAGAAAATGTTTGGTGCCTTGTTTGTTAACTTTGTCCAAAGTTTTGGACACTTAGAATGAGCTCGAAGGCTCTTATCTGCAAGAATAGAAATAGCTGAGTAAGGTTCCTGTGCATAAAGCTATGTCTAAAGACTGAGAAACGCTGTTATGGTGTAGTCTGCAAAATAAATGCTTTCTAAATGGGGGAGTTATTGTTGATGTGGTTTGGGAAGGCACTGCTGGAGAAAGAAGGGTTTGATCTAACAGCAGGCATTTCTAATCTCTGTGCTGAAGAAGTGTGGATATTGAAAGAAAATTGAGCTGTTCTGTGAATTTTTCAAAATGTGTTCTGTGGTGTTTCAGACAGGTGAAAAAAGCAGGGATGATGCTTTGGAAGCCATTAAAGGAAATTTAGATGGTTTTTCTAGAGATGCTAAAATGCACCCAACACCAGCCTCACATCCAAAAAAGCCAGGTTTGTCATTTTTCTCCTCTTCAACTGAATATAAAACTCTAATGTTTGAAATCCTCAGCAGGTGGAAGTAATTCCAATAAGTATTTTTATTTGGTGGAACAGAGTGGATTAAATATTTTGTAAAATAAAGTGTCATTTTAGCAACTGTTTTCTTGGTCAGGTTATGAGGGTGAGATATTAGATATCAACTTTCATTAGAAAACTTGAGATCTTTAAAAGAAAGCTTAATGTGCTGTGTTTATATGTGAAATATCATGGGAATTGATAATACGTTTGTTCTCTTTTAGTCAAAGCATTAATTAATGTTTTGCAGAGCGCTTTTGAAGCCAAGAAGTGCTAAGAATGATCAAAACGTTGTAACATGTACTGTAAGAGCTGACATGGGTACTGTTGCCTGGGCATGGAGAAACCAAAGCCTTCTGTATTCTCAGTAATTACTGTATTTGTAACAATTACTACTAAAGATTTCCTGTGGGTTGGAGTATAGTTTGTTCTGTGTCTAGCCTGAAAGAGAGCTTATCTAGACAAGCTTTTTCCTGTGCAAAATGTTTGTCTCTGCTGTGGATTTGCTCTTTGATGCTTTTGAAGTTACAGGTGGTTTCTGACAATTTTCTGTTGTCTGTAGATTTGCCCGTTCTACGTCAGTTCTGTTAAAATGGGTGACTATGCAAGGGGTCAAACAGCACATTGTCTAAATAAGTACACTTTTCTTGGGTATCTTATGATATATTATTGAGCTTTTGAGGGTAAAACACTCCTTTGAGGAAGAATGTCCTCCCTGTGCACACCCTCATTGTGTCTAGTTTGAAATATTACTTCTTGATTTGTTTTGACCCAGTCTGTTTAAAACAAACAGAATACTTCCACAGCCAGTAGAGGAATCAAGTTTCAAAGTGTTTACATGATAAAAACCTGGGAGAGAAGATGCCTGGTTGGAACTGGCTGCTCAGTTTTACCTTATGTGTTTGTTTGCCGACAATAATAACTCTTCCCATCCCTGTCACATAATGCCTCCGCTGCTGTTTCCCCTCACCCCTTTGCTATGGATACCTAGCATTTGCCACTTTTCCTGCCTTTCCACCCATGAACCTTTTTCCTCATCACTTTGCGTTGTGTGTTCATTCCATTTTACAGATCATCCCACATCATCCCATTCTGCTGTATCTGTTTCCCACTCTGCTTTTCTCGATGATGAAGAATTTAGTGACTTTATACAAGGGCCTGTTGAAATCCCCAAACTGGTGCCTCAACCCACCTCTCAGCCTTTTCAGCCTTTTCATTCTGCTACCGAGGCTGGGCAACTGCTTTCCGAAAAGGCTGTGGTCCAGCCTCTCCCTCCAGCCCAGACTCCAGTGTTACCCATCCTGCATGGTACAACTGGGCAGGTTCCTTGTTTTCCTACCTCTGCATCTTCACCCAATATCCATAAAACAGGTAACTCTAAAAGTATCATTTTTTACATATCACCTTTTGTCGTAGAGCTGCACAGAGTCTTTAGTTAATTTGTTGTTTTTGTTTTTTTTCAGTCTGGCTGAAAGAAGTAATATATAGTAATATATAGGCAATTAAGTAGAAGTTTGCTGATCCATGGGAAAAGATGACTTAAGTCCCCTTGCTCCTTCCCTTAGAACTGCACTGTAAAAGCAAGTCGCGTGTGGATCCAAAGATTGCTAAATATGCCTATGACTGATCTTAAGTGGATTAAGTCTTGTGTCCTAGCAGCTTTTTAAATCTGTGTAGTAGAAAACGATACAGTTGAGATGGTGGTATAAAAAAATAACTATTATGCTAACGTGGAGCACTTGTGTGCTTCCTCTCTTGGACGCTAAGTGATGTTGGTGGGATTAGCGTGAAGAATTTTGCAGGTGTAAGTAGATATTGGACATTTCTGCTACTGATGGCACGATGATTATGCAACGGTAATCCTAATACAGAAAATCCTAATACAGTTGCTTTTTGTTTGTTGAGTTTGTGGTGTTAATGCATGGTAAGTAAAGGGCGGAATCAGGCTATAGAGATGTTTGAACAAGGTGGTGCTATTGGTCTGAGCTGGGACGGATATTCATCTCGATAACTCATTGGTGGTGCCAACAATACCTTTCCTTTGAAAGTGTG
Organism: Limnodromus scolopaceus; assembly: GCA_028565335.1. NCBI lineage: Eukaryota > Metazoa > Chordata > Aves > Charadriiformes > Scolopacidae > Limnodromus > Limnodromus scolopaceus. The sequence continues at coordinate 4,856,242 of JAOXNO010000007.1, forward strand.
GAATTGTGGTCTGGGTGATTAATAACAAAATACAAATAATTCCTCCTGCTGTTCATTCAGGCTCTTCCTTGGAGGAGAAAATCTTAGATAATGGCTCAAATGAATCTGAACAAGAGCAAACCAAACTTAAAACATCCGAAGTTGGGCACAAAGCCTCAGCTGCAAGCCAAGCTCATCCCAGTCTAACCATCAATGACTGGGATGTTGTAGGTGGACATGAAAGTGGTGTCACTGCCGCAGAGGTGCACAAGGCTTCAGAACAAAACATAGCAGTTGAAGAGTGTGGTGAGCAAATGCAACATTTGACAGAATTTAAATCTAATAAGATGCTGCTTGAATGCTAACACTCTGTACACTAATTCTAAGGCCAATCCTGCATCATTTTGCTCTGAATGCCTGCTTGAATAATGTGTCAGTGCCTCCTGCTCCTTGCTGAAAGTATAACAACTATGTTTTTGCTCTGGACTTTCCCCACGTGAATCTACTGCTGTAATCACTTTTAACATGTTTGTTTAATCAGGTCTGCTGTTTTAAAATATTCTGTCCTCTTGCTTGGGGGAAAAAAATACATGCTCTCTAAAGATTTTTTTTTTTTAATTATTTAAAGGAACTCTTACTAAAGATTATCAAAGTCATGGTGGGTTTTCATCTTGGAGGGGATAAAATCTTCTTTGGTTAGAACTCTTGTCTGGTTAATACTTATTTCCCAGACAATTTGCCACTCACACGTTACGTCTAAAACTATCTATGTGTTAGGGATCAAAATTTCAAAAGATGGACTAGATGAAAACTTAAAGCAAGCTTTAGTTCCAATTGGGATTTTATTAACACTGAATATTGACTGTTCGGTTTTGTTTTATTCCAATCAAAATAGATGCAAGGTCTCTGGTGCACCTTGGTTAGTGCTCTGATGTTGTACTCAGGGGTTACATCAAACGTGGGCTCCACTTGTAGTAAAGTATGATAAAAATACACGTAGTCCTTTGTGTAATCTCGCTTTACTAGGGGGTGAGAGGAGGTGGAGAAGGGGAAGAAAGCTCCTGGTCTGTAGATAATTGAGTTGAGCACTTTCTCAAGCAGTTCTTTCTTTCCTAGAAGTACCATAACTTTTCACTATTAAACTCATGCTAGTGGTTCTTACAGTAGGTATGAATTTATTTGTTCTGCAAGTAGCTCAAATAGCGTATAGTTGATGGGGAGACTAAATTTGCTATGGCACGGAGCTGCTGCTAGGAAGTTTTAAAGACAAAGAGACTTGAGCTTCTGTACAACTAGAAATTAAGAGGGAGGCAAGTGAGGAGCTCCTTATTTCGTATGTATATAACTACATTCTTGCTGTTACTGCCAAATCCTTCTAGTTATATTGAAATACATATTCCTGCAGCAGCTGTTTTCCCTCTGAGCACAGTGATTCCAATCTGAAATCTTTGCCTGAAATGCTAATTGGTACTGACCAACTGATCTAGTGTCTAAGATCTTTATACTCTGAACCTTATATCCTAATACAACTGTTTGTCTTTTTCTTACTGAACGGAATACCTTCAGGAGTTGGAGTATTCCCTTCACAGGACCCAATTCAGCAAATGATGCCCCCTTGGATTTACAACGATAGCTTGGTCCCAGGTAAAAAAGAAAGTGGCAACATAAGGTGTGAATGTACGTGTGCTTACGTTGCCATTTATTGATCCAAGTATTATTCTTTGGTCATCAAATGAATCCTATGTCCGATACATTGCATGTTTATGGTGGCTTTATCTATATTTGGAGAAGTATGAATTTTATTCAAGCATGGTAAATGTTTAATCTAGAATTTTTTATGACAGAAGATTATGCTAGTAGAGGTTGCATTGCTGATAATGCCGGTTTTATGGGTAGTCTGGTTTTTGGCATGTCTTGTAATTAAGCAGACTCATTTCTTAAGGATATTTATCTTATATATGCTAATAACATAGTAAATAGAAAATGAAATGCTGCAATAAATGTTGATTACACTGAAATTTAAATACATTCGGCTGTTTTAACGATATTTTTCTCTGGATTATCCTGCAGTTTCATTGATGAAACATGTTTTGAAATAGAGCAAAGAAATAGAATATTTCTTTGCTTGTTTTAAACTTGTCTGTAAAGACCCTCCAATAGCACATTTAGATAAAACATGATGATAAATACAATGCCACAATGCTCTTGCCTTACCTTAGTACATACCACTTTGAGTGGTACTAATTGAACATAACGTTGAGTTTGAGACAAAACAGAAAACTGATCTTAAATTCTCTTGAAAACAGCAGTTGCCGCTGTCTAATACTGACTCCCTCTTAACAGAGCTGTACAAGAAAATTTTAGAAACGACTTTGACTCCTGCTGGAATAGATACAGCTAAACTCTACCCCATACTGATGTCGTCTGGATTGCCCAGGGAGACTCTTGGGCAAATATGGGCTTTAGCCAACCGCACCACCCCTGGGAAGCTCACCAAAGAGGAGCTCTACGCCGTCCTGGCAATGATCGCGGTAACTCAGGTATGACAGACGCTTTGGAGATTACTGCAGAAAGGCAGCTTGCTTCACTAACCTGCCATAATTGCGTGTTGGCACAAGGGCTGGCACGCCACACCTCTAGTGAATACTGCTGCTGTTGAAATCCAGAGAGGAAATTCCCCTTGTAACTTCAGTGGGATTATAATTTTATCCCCTGCACTTACATGTCAGTTACTCCTTTCTTTAATGTCAGTTGAAGATAGTTCTTAGCTATGCCTACCAAAGACATGCATATGTGTTTCTGATAGAATACATTGGCTGATTTTCTTCTGTTCTGTACACATCTGTTTTCCTCAAACTATATGGTCCCTGTATCCTTTAGTCTGCAAATAGCTAGACTTGCTGCCTCTCTCCTGAACCAGTGGAGTGTTATTTTAGGCTTCCTTTATTTGTCAGTGTAGTGTCATCTCTTAGCAGTTTATTTCTAAATACCAGGTCTGTATGAAAACTAAGGTATATTGAGCAGTGAGGATTGAAGCTGATTGACCTTGTGGGAGCAGTGTGTAGGAAAGATGATAAAGCACCCATGAGGTTCAGCATAGCTTTGCCAATGCTTACTAACTGGTTTACTAAAAGCCAAACAAGAACGCTGTCAAATGCCTCTGCCCACCCAGGCAGGTATCGTTCCCCTCTGTAACTCCAGCGGTCAGGGCGCTGAATACCATTCACTTACACAGGCTCTTGATAGTGGGCTTTGATTTTGAAAGGTTTACTTAAGCTTGACCAGTACCCTGCTCTTTCATGATGTTGATAATACAAGGTAGAAACTGGAATTGAGTGCGGTGTGCCTTTTTGTTGATGTTTATATGGTTCTCTTTGCTTTTCTGCCTCTGCAGAGAGGAATACCTGCCGTGAGTCCTGATGTGTTAAACCAGTTTCCAGCGGCCCCCGTTCCTACTTTAACTGGATTCCCAATGCCACTGCCTGCCGCAGTGAGCCAGCAGCCCCTGCTGCCCTCTGCGCCACCGGTCTCCGTGCCTCTCAGCATGGGGCCGGCCGTGATGGGAATGAGCATCACGGCACCAGCGGGCGGAGCTGCAGCACAACCATCGGCAGGATTCGTGCCATCCTACCCACCCGGCCAGGTTAGCTCCCTCTTCTGCTCATCCCGCCTGGCAAAGCTCCCTTGTCCTGGAAAGAGAATTAACCTGGCTCTTTTAAAGCCACATAGTGACAACAGACTTTAAGTAAACAGCGAAAAAATGAAGCTGAAATCTAGCACATGATATCAGAAAACATGAAGTCATGCCATTAAGGATGTTCTTTTACTTTTTTTCCATTTCTTTCTGGTGGCATTAGAAGAGGTACAAAAGCATTCTCCATTACAGACTAATTGTATTGCAAGAGGATTTTACTTGTAGTTAGGATTTTGTAACGCACATAAAATGGAATTTTAGATTAAACTACACAACAGACTCTCTTAGCTGGTAATATAAGTCAGAGTTTTCAGGAGAAGGTGACAACTATGAAAACCTTTGATTTACAACACTAAATCATGTAGGGGATAAAATTTTGCTATATTTTGAGATTTGCTATATTTTGCTAAATATGGTTTGTCCTTCAGAAAATATTTTTTCTGATGCTTTTGCTGTGTGTATTGATTTAAAATTATTGATTGATTTAAATTATTAATATCTGTCCTGTATTAGAAGATTATATTCAATAATACTTAAAAGTGAAAGGAGTAGAGTTCCTTATTCACCTGTTCTTCATACGTACTGCTCGTCATCCTGCACACCTTGTGTTTTGAGTTGGATGAGATGCACGTGAAGTAGAAACACTGACCATGCTGATTTTTTGCGTGCTAATGTGGAAAGGTTTTTTCCTTTTTTTTGCCTTTTTTTTCCTCCTGAGTTGATAGCACTACTCTGACCTGCTTTCATGCTATATGACAATTTGAAAAGACTACAATATAGTAATTTACATGCTGTTTGTGATTCAGGTAGTAAAACCAGAAGATGATGACTTCCAGGAGTTTCAAGATGCTTCAAAGTCTGGCTCACTCGATGACTCTTTCAGTGATTTCCAAGGGGATGTAGCAGCCTCCTCCAAAGCGGCCAGTTCACAGCACCGGAGCAGGTAGTAGATCTTTGATTTCCACCCCTTCAGTATTTTAGAACTCTTTTAAGAAATGAAATATTTTCCTCTTTTGTGGGTAGCTTTCTAGCCTATAATTTTCTTCTGTCACCTGACTTCTACTCTGACAGTTTCTTTTGAAGGTGGTTACAACTACAATTAGGCTTTCTGAATTGAAAATGACATTTGATGTGCCATAGGTGGTTGGCCATTCTTTAGCATCTAGTCATCATGCTGAGGTAAATTGCGTTTACAAGGTATGTGGATAGGTTTTTAAGTGTTTATGCTACTGCATAGGCAATCGAAAGTTACTTCATACTGTGCATTCTGGCAAAAGTCTTACATAAAGCTATTCAGAAAAAATACCCGGGGACAGAGGAGTTGGGCTTCCATTAGAGGTGTGACCCCGCGTCTGTTGGAGTTGATAGAAACCATTTGCTGACATCAAGGTCTGTCTCCGGGAACTGAATATGGACCCCAAAATTCATGCAAAGAACACAACATCATACTCTTAAATGACAGAACTCCAGGGTTTTTGTTATTTCTATCGTTTCTCTGGCCAGTGCTTAAACTTTGGATAACTGACTAAAATCTCGATCGCAGTCTCATTCAGACTTCAGCAATCTTGGCTTTTCATTTGGGAGACTGCCAAAATGTAATTCCAGATCAGGTGAATTTTGTGTAAGTAAATAAGTAAGCGTGTTTACTCCCTTTGAGAGTTTACAATTAATCCTTCAAAGTCCTGTGATTGCAAAATTTCAGTGTATTTTCTTTTTACTGCACATGGCAAAACCTTTATGTACCTCCCAGGTGTCTAATTGTAGACGTGCACATTTTCTGTGAACTGACTGTTCTTAGTTGCAAATAGAACCGGCGCTTTCCAGGTAAGCAGTGATTACCAGTGCCTTCCTCGGCAGTGACATCAAATGGGGTTACTAAAACAAATTGTTCTCTTACACTGTGCCTAACGGCATTCTGCGTAAGAAATGTAATTTTACTGATGTCAATCAATGCCAGGTGCATCTGAAGATGCTCTATTTTAAGCATATCTTTATTTCTATTAGATGTCATTTTGCAATTAGAGCTTTTCTATTACTGAAACTTTTAACAGAGACATTGTAAATTCCACAATGGGAAGTAGGGGATCATAAAAAAATATAAATAAAAATTTAGAAACGATGTTTCTTTTTCACTGCAGCAGTTCTCTTTATTCAGTTGTAAAAGCATTCAGTTTTGAACAGAATGTTACAATGAGCTCTAATCTAATTGCTTATGGAGCTTTATTTAAAAAAAAGCCATCTGTAGAGTACAGATGATTAACCATTACGTTTGCTGAGATTGCATATCTAATAGCCTGTTTTGCAGTGATGTGAAATTTAATTATGTTACCATAAGCTATATTTTCTTGCCATGGCCCTGCCTGTCTGCAGGCATCCCAGACCATCATTAGCACGTGTGTGCAAGCGCTGGGTTTGTTGCTTGTAGGCTGCTGATAAGGAGATTTAAATGGCTTGGGAAAGATTCTTGCTTCAGGCCAAAGAACGCCATAGAAATTCATTCACGTTTTCAATGTGCATAGGATTGAATAACACAAACTAGAGGTAAAATGCATTATTCATACATAAAGGATGTTGTTCTCTAGACCTGCCAAGGTCTGATAAGGGGGCTTGTGTGGAGGGCAAGCAAAGCTCTTGCAGAACGTCTTTTAAATCTTACAGCAGTTGCTAACATGGTGTTAGGTTTTTATGGCAGTTTTACTGTATAAAGTAGAGTGTGTTTATGTGCAAAGAGATTTGCTTGTGTAACTGTGGGCTCATCCTTGTTTCGCTGATTAGATACATACCTGCACTCACCGATTTCCACTGACAGAAATTCAAAGTTATCCTTCCTTTTGAACAGTGCTTCCACTTTATTCTCTTAATTTCGTAATACAGAATGAAATATAATCAGAAGTAGATAAGCGGAAAGTATGGAGCTGGCAAAATCTCACACAGTTTTAACTCTTTACTGTATCTGATTCTATCAGCAAGAATTGTCCTTGTGCTGCCCTGGGCAAAGTGATAAATGAACCAGCAGTGATTCCTGTGTGCTTATTCTCGCCTGGGCTAAGGCTTCCTGCGGTGTAAAGTTCTGGAGTGTTTTGTTCATGTTTTGGTACAAGTTAAAATCAAGAAGGGTGAAAATTGACTTCTGGCCTAAAGAAATACAATTAGGTGAGATAAAGTGTGAATTCACCCCTCAGTTGCCAGCTGCCTGTTTACACACTCTCATTCTTTATAGATATTGAAGTAGTTTAATCAGGTTCTTGATTAAGAACTCTTTAGGATACAAACTAAGGTTTAGCAATCCAAATTGTGTAGTCATAATAAGAGACTCCCCTAAATAAAACCTGGACACGTAGATTTGTTATGGATAAATTGAGGAACTTTGCTTTTATCTCTTTTTGGTTTTAGTGTTCCATCTTTACTAATGCCACTCCCAGGTAATAAGACGCTCGCCTCAACTGATAAATACGCTGTGTTCAAAGGAATTGCAGCTGAGAAGCCTTCTGAAAGTACAGCTACTTTTGGAGGTAAAAGGAAAACCATGCATCCACTTTGAGCAATGTATTGCGGTATTTCACATATCTTAGTTTTAGCATTGATAAAATGTTAAAAAAACATCAGAGAAGTTATGCCACTATAAAATTTATGAATGAAGTTCCTAATATCTTTATGTAAAATGATTTCTTTTCTCACATTCTCTAGATTGTGGAGACAAGTATAGTGCTTTCCGTGAGTTAGAACAACCAGCAGAGAGCAAATACTTAGGTAAGCAGTGTGAGTTTTGAAGCTGTTTTAATATGCTTTCATGATTTGGGGTTTTTTTTTTGGTTTGTTTTGGTTATTTTTTTTTTAGCAATTCTCATTAAGCTGTAGAAATTCCATTGCTAGAATTCTAGAATAACAACGCTTCTGCTCCTTTAAACAGCTTAGCAGAAAGTATCCTGAAAAAATAGTGCAATATACGATTGGAACAATCTACAAATTTTACTTCTAGAAGATCAGCATCTCTTCTGGATGCTTCTGAGATAGGAAATAAGGAGTCATGTATTCTTAGAACAGAGAATAAGATGGTTCTGGACAAATTGCAAATTTTTCTGTTATTGGGGCAGAATTTAAACTTTTCATCATCTCTAGGA
>JAOXNO010000007.1:4864135-4902610 GCA_028565335.1 Limnodromus scolopaceus
AGAATAAGATGGTTCTGGACAAATTGCAAATTTTTCTGTTATTGGGGCAGAATTTAAACTTTTCATCATCTCTAGGACTCTAAGAATAAATCTGATCACTTATTTTGAAATTTGTGTTTAATTGGTTTTGATTGGAAAAAGTAAAACCTGGATGGCATTTGAGGTGCTACATCTGTGTAGTTACAAAAGCAGAGTCTCCCTAAGCCATTTCCAGGACCGTCTATGTCTAACTCATTTATAAGTGGCAATCTCATTTTTTTAATCAGATGGGGAAAAAAATTCTCAAACTCTGCTAATTTTTGTATATTACCAGTAGATAGATGAGAAGATAAACATATTACTAACTTAACCTGACTTCCACATAGTTATGTTATACCCAGCATTTTTGTTGATTATTATAAAACAACTTTAGATTCTAGGATAAAACTCCATACCTGAGGTCACTCCTCCTCCTTATTTTTCAAAGACTGAGTTCTTTTTTTCAAACACTGAGTTTCTGAAACACCTGTAATGTTTTGCGAGGTTCCTATGCTTGGTACCTCTTCAGGATTAAATGCATGCAATGAAATGAAATAACATTTTATCTATTTCCATAAGTGTTCTAAAATATTGAAAATTACTGTATTTGCCTGCTATCCAGGTCTGACCACTCTTAACCCTTTCACCAGCTTACATTTCTAACGGAAAAGTTTGCAATTCATCAGTAAGTTTAGTTTGCTGTGATGTTTTAGGTTTGATCATTGAATAGCAATTTCACATATCGTTGCTGGGCGAAGTGAATTGATTTGGAGGGGAGGGAGAAGGGAAGAATACGTTAGCTATAGTCACGGTCCTTTACTACCACTATAAAGAGCATTCTTTTAAAATCTTGGTTTAGCTGATTTAAAGTATGACACTGTGTGGTAGCTTATAAACTAAATGTTAATGGTGTACTTCTAAAATAGAACAAAACGTGTTTATTGGACACTTGTCTTGAAGTATGCATCAATACTTTAAATTTACAAGTAGTCTAAGTATGTACATGCTGGTGAATGGGTTAAACAACATTTTTCATGTTCAAAAGAAGTTGCTTTGTAAAAAAAAATTGTGTATGAACAGGAAGAAAGTTGTAAAATTAGTACACCAAAATATTTAATGTAAATTCAATGAAAACATTGTTACCTGATGGTTAATTGGATTCAAATTATAACCTTACCTAGTACTGTCTTACATTCGGTGTGCAGTTGGACTAGAGATCTGCACATCTTATGATTAATTGTGCTGAGTTTCACGTGGAAGTCTGTCTCCAAGCTGGCGAGTAAAAACGTGATCAGTCTTAGAAGCCAGAAGATGCCGGAGTTACATTGCACTTACTGAAGTTCTGATCGCTTAATGCTAGAGTGTGTTTAGGTGAACCTGGCAGAAGGAAAGCACAATAGATTAAAATGAGAGCTTAAAAATGTTCTAAACCAACACCTTAGGATCACCGCCTTTCATTCTCCTTTGTCTGGGGCTTTGTCTCTTCCAGCCGTTGGGTTCCCCATTATGCCCAGTTGGAAAGGCTTGTTGGCTGGTTGCCGTCTTTTAACCGAGCTTTGCTCCAAATACCTTCAGCTACTGGGCGAGTCCAGGTGGTCCCTCCTGAGTTCCCCATCTGTCTCAACCCTCTGCTGATGCCCCATGGAGAAACTGCATTTGGGCAATATTTTGAAGGCAGGGAGGGGGAGAATTGCTTCAGCAAGAAGGCAAATACTTTATTGGTATAAGTGAAATTCAAGATTACATTCATTGCTTAGCAAATATGGGAAGGATGAAGTGGGAAAAAGAACTTGCGTGAGACAGTACTGATCTCCTTTTGAATCTATCGGTCATGGTGTGTTTTGATATTAACTCAGTGCAAAGGGAATTTAATATGACTTTGAGGTTATTTGAAAGACTTAAGTGTTTGCTGGAATGAATATTAGAATCGCTGACCTTGAAACTTGTGTGGTTTCGTAGAAGTTGAGTTTGCAGTTCTCCATGCATCCTGAGGTCTTAATTTAAATAGTTTGCATAAAACCTTCTGACATTGCATGAAATAATTTGCTTGCTTGCATGGTGTGGGTATGATGTATTTGTTGTCACTGCAGTGTCTTATTATTGTTTTTTCCTTGTTTGTATTCTCAGGAGATAACCTTGCCGAATTCAAGCCTGCAGGAACCGATGATGGTTTCACAGATTTTAAAACCGCTGACAGTATCTCACCCTTAGAGCCACCTACAAAAGACAAAACCTTCCCTACGTCCTTTCCTTCTCTGCCCATTCAGTCAAAACAGCAAACACAAGCAAAGACCTCTTTGAATCTAGCAGACTTGGATCTCTTTTCCTCTACTGGAGAAAACAAGCAGCCATCCTTTCCACCTGCGTTTAATACAGCAAAATCGGGCTCCTTTCCCCCCCCACCCCTTCCATCTACCACTGCCCAACCAGCCCCTGGCAAAAGCTCCAGCTTAGCTGATGAGTTTGGAGAGTTCAACCTTTTTGGGGAATTTTCTAATTGCGCATCAGCCACTGGACAAGATGACTTTGCAGATTTTATGGCTTTCAACAATAGCAGTGGATTTTCTGAACAAAAACCAGACGACAAATACAATGCGCTGAAGCTAGAGGCTGTTCCTCAGTCTGGCTCAGCTGCCGGCACGGTGAAGAGCGGGCAGAGCTCTGCCGCCGCTGCTACCCCCACCAAGTACGACATCTTCAAACAGCTTTCTCTGGAAGGCTCTGGAACAGGCTTTGAGGAGGCGAAGGACAACACGCTTTCTTCAGTAAAGAGCGACGATGATTTTGCCGACTTTCACTCTAACAAGTTCTCTTCCACGTGCAACAGCGTGGATAAGTCCCTGGTGGACAAAGTCGCAGCTTTCAAGCAGGCCAAAGAAGACTCTGCTTCAGTGAAGTCTCTGGATCTCCCTTCCATCGGTGGCAGCAGCGTCGGCAAGGAGGATTCTGAAGACGCGTTGTCTGTTCAGTTTGACATGAAACTGGCTGATGTGGGAGGAGATCTTAAGCATGTCATGTCTGATAGCTCTTTGGATTTGCCAACAGTTAGTGGCCAGCATCCACCAGCAGCAGGTGAGGAACTGGTTAGATTGCTCTGGTAACGTAGGTGATGGGTTTCCATGTCCTTCTGTGTGCTAAATTACAGTATTATGCACTAGTCTTTCACTAGTGGAAGATTCCTAAATCTGTGCAGCCGCTAGCCAACAGCCCCTTAGCGGGGCGGTGTTTGTTTTTTGTCTTAGATAAATAGATTGTACAGTTTGAACTCCACGCCAGTTTGTTTTTGAGACTTGACAACATCATCTTACTGGTACCTGTCAGCTATTGTCACTTAAGGGTTTCCAGTGGAAAATTTTTCTAATGCAAACAATGTCATTCCATTTATATTAGCGAGGTGAATGGCAGAGTCTCACTTTAATCTCTTGGTTTCAACAAAGCATTTGGCTTGAGGACTTAACCCGCTCTGTGCTTCTAAAAGGGTAGGCAGAACACTAATTTGTGCTGTTAATGAAAAGCTGTCTAATCAACAACACTACTGTATTCCCGTTACGGTGGGGCTTAATCTGTGTAACCAGTATTGTGCAGGACTGCAAGCAGGAAGTATTGCATTCACTTTTTAGAGTTAAAACCCTCATTGGAATAATTGCAGAGGGGCCTGCAAATGCTAGTCTGGTAATTGGTAACTCTTGGACCTAAATTTAAAACCCTGGGACTTCTACTTTATCCTTTCACTTTCTTTAATTTCCCTTTATGAAAGTAGTCCTGAGAGAGTGAATTGACCATCTCCGATCTGATCACATATCATAAACCAGACTTCCCAAGTGTCCTGCTTTTTTCTTTTCGTATGTACATAGGAAGATAAGGCGTAGTTCAATGCTCTGTGGCCTTCAATAATACGGGATCTATTACTGTGTTCGAGCGACAAGTATTAATGCAGTCAAAGGCTTTTCTGAACGGGGGGGAGCGTACAAACTGTAAATGTAAAAGCTGTTACTGCAAGAATTGGTTATTTCCATATGAAATATTTCTTCCAGTTTTGCAGGTATGGGTAGAGAAAATACACAGTACTGTAATTTTGCATTATATGGTATTTTTAAGTAGGGGAGAGGATTGAGTTGGCAACTTTGGCATGGAAGATACTCTATAACAGGGTACAAAATATCAGGAATAATTTATTAGCAAAGACATTTAATTTTCGTATTACTGCTTGGTAAAATTCCAAGTTGAGTGGGCTTTCAAAAACGTAGCACCTACAGTGTATTCTTGAATGTTTACTTTGGTTTTGAAAGCACTTTTTCCTAATATTTTTCTAGCCTCTTTTGGTGGTAGTTTGACTTGTGTAGCTCTTCTACAGGATGTGAGCTTTTGCCACAGAAATCAGTGATTAATAATTGCCATTTGTGGCAGGAAAGACTTTTTTGGTTTGTTTAAAGGGGTTAGCCGATCATATGCTTGTTGCTAAACTTTTGAACTCTGAAGTATTAATTAGAAGCTATTTTTATTAAACTTAAACAAGTCTGTATTCTCCTCTGGTGCCAAGCTAGGTGTTTTTCCACAGGGAGAGTTTTACTCCGTTTAACTCTGTTTGGATCTCGTAGCGGAGCGTGCGTAACGATCTGTTACGAGTACTTCTGTGCTCACGTGTTCCCTTCTGTACGTTTGATGCATTTCAAGCTATGAACTGTTGATGTTCGAGTCCTTTTTTTTTCTTCCAGTTTACATAAGTTAAAAAGCAGATATATATATTCCCCCCCTCCCCCCCGCCTTAATCTTCTTCGCTCTGTAAATCTAATGTCCAAAAGGGACAGTATCCCTTTGTCGTCCTCACTGCTGAGAAATGGGAGGCCAGTCACGGGGAGCTGTATGTTTGCACGCACCGTGTAACATCTCCAGTGAAACAGCAGCGGGACAGAGGTGCCGATCAATGATTTGACTTTTTCTGACATACCCATATGGAGGTTTTTATCCTTTGGCTATTGAGATTTCACGTTGCATAGCTTCCAGGTATGGGCAGGTAGGTTGCTTTCACTGGGAATCGGAAAGAAATTGTTGAGTTGCTTCCCGTACAATAGACTTTGGTCTCTAAGGGAAGAAAGGTTTTGAGTTTTGCTCTCTCCAAAGGGGATACTGTCTCTTTAAACTTTGCTATAATTCTTTGTGTGGAAGGTAGATTATACTAATGTTGCCTGATTTTTCTTGCATTTACTTCGTATAACCCTTTGAGCACTTGCTGCATGCTGTTAGTTTCAACCAGGCTGCTTCTTTTAACCCAAATTTATGTTTTACTCCAAATTTAAAACATTTTAATTAGCACCTAGTCATGTTACATGAACCTAATTTGTTGTGCGTCCTGCCAAACGTTGCAGCGAGAGCGTACCCTCGCCCGGGTATTCTCAAAGGGTTATCCATTTGCTGCACTTGCAAATCTGTAAAGTACCTTTTTTTTTCTTTGGCATTATATGGAGATCTCTGTATATTTTAATCAACTTCAGGTTTTTTGCTGCTTTTCTAATGTCTAATTTCAACTAAACATTTCCTGTGTGAATGTGCCTTCTCAGATCTGCTTTGATATCTCTCTTCTGCGAGTATTGACCTGCATGCTTTATTCTGATAACGCCCTTACGAGCTCCTATGTATCACTATCTTTTGTGATCTGTAAGTCCTGCTGTGTTAATAAATATTATCTTGGCATATTTTGAAAACGTGGGGATGTGTGTGATTTGTTGCAAACCAGCAATGCATCTCTTTTTTTGTTTCTCCTGAAAAATACAAAGTTTAAAGTTATAGTATCCCCTTAAGCTGGCGGGTGCCTCTAGTGTGGGTGAGCTTCTTTCTCCTTTCCAACGCTTTGACTTCGCTCCCTGTGCACTTTCTGCAACTTTACATATCAGGCTAAACAATTTTTTTCAAAAGAGCAATTTTTGAGAGGGATCGTATTCAAGAAGATGTGTGGAGGGCAGGGTTGTTGCTGTGAGTTGGTTTTGAGGGAGGATGGTAGTTCGGACTGAAGAAAGAAATAAGGTTTTCTCTGTCCCGTTGTCTCCTGGTCTGGATTTCCTTGTTGCCAGCCACGGTTATGGTACGCCATTGTGAAGGGGACCCACTGGAAAATGTGTCACTATCCAGGCCTTTATGAGTAGGAGCCCATTAAACAACATTCTGATATTTATTTAGCTAATCTAAAGTGAGTTAGGCAGTAAAGGGCCCTGCTTCCTTTTTCTGTTTGGGAACTCCTGGCTCACTAAATATTGAAGCTTTCAAATGTCACGTAATTATGTCACTTCGAATTCCACCAAATCCTGAGCCACTAACAGTTTGGGATTAACGTCAAATTGGCAGACAAGGTAAAAAGCTAAAAATAAATAAGTTGTGGAATAAAGTTACAGCAGTATGCTGGCCCAAACTGGGTTTCTGTAGTTCTTTGCCGCAGGAGCAAAAACCAGACCAGAAACCAGAATGTGTTTACTCTTCTTTACACCAATCTTGAGACACTTTAAAAGGAAAAAAAAAAAAAAAAAAAGAAAAAACCAAACCACCCCTCTTTCATGCTGCAGAAGCAGTGGGTTATGCTTAGCCCTAAAGCTTTTCAAACTGAAGGCTTGAACGTAAAATTAAGAGACTTAATTCTGCAGGGCTTGTGCTGCTAGTGTTTGCTCAGCTAATCATACCTGCAGGAGGAAGAGTAATGCTCATGACTCTCTACTTTATTACATTTTTGTCCAGACTTGACAGTCAGAGTCACTCACTTGCTCTCATTTAGTGTAATTCTGCAAACAGAAGAGTTTAACACCACTTATTTACCCAGCAAAGGCCTCTGACGGCAGAGGGTGCGTGTTTTCCGAGCGCAGAGATGGAGCCGCTGCCGGGGCTGTGCTCAGCCAGCTCTGCTGCCAGTGTACGCTCAGGGGGGCTTTATTCTGCTGTGAAACATTATTTATCATTATAATTAAAAAACAATTAGCAAATTCTTTAATTTTGCAGGGTTTAAAGGCTCTTCTCTCCTTTTTCCTTCATTTTAATTTATCTTACAGCCAGCGTTCCTGATGTTTTCCACCGTGGCCATGCTGGGTGATGCCATTCTTTGGCCAAAGTAAATTGGAGTAACTCCCTTATCACTAGCCCTGTCCCAGGCTTCACCGGCTGAGAAATGAGCTTTGAATTTTTCTGATTGCTGATAGGCATGACACAGGTAGCAGCAGTAGGTATGAGCCTCTGTATCCTTCCAGTTTCCACCTTTTATTGGGTGAAGCCCCACTGGAAGCGGTAGGAGGGGATGCCTCTCCCCGTCCAGTCTCTGCTGGTGGTGATGCTCCCAGTGTAAGAGCTCTGGGGTTGATGCTGTTCCACCAGGAACAGAACCAGGTACCACCTGCACCACCCCAACAACAAAAAAATGACACGAGTTATATTTATTCATCAGAATTTAATATAAACTGAAATATAAAACCATGAAAGTCTCCTACGTTGGTTAAAATCACTAAATAGCTTATCTTCTGAATTGTATTTTTCAGTTTTCTTTAGAATATCACTAACGCTGTCAAGGGTTTTCCTTAAATGATTAAACTGTTGACATTGAAGGCTCCAGCTTGTAAATTGCCTCCAGCCATAACTTAATCCTTGGTAGCTGAAATAAATTGTTATAGTTGGCTCAAACAAAGGTTGTCAAGTTTCTCTGTAGATGAGATAACATTGGAAAACAGTGTTTTAACTGTATTCCCCCCCTTCAGTGTTCTGTGGGTTCCCTGGCAGCTATTGCTCTGCCTCCCCAGCAGCAGCACGGCTGTCCCCAGGTGAGGAACAGGTTGGACCGTGGCTTTGGTAGTTCAAATTGGATGGGAAATAAACAGGTGAATTTTTTAAACCTTTTGCTTTGGAAGAAATACAAATTGGGTTTGGTTTCCAAAGCTTTTGGAAAGTTACTGCCCGCCAGCATGACACTGTGAACATCACTCTTTCCATTCTTGGTTCACTAGAAAATATTTTTAAGGGAAAAAAAAAGTGGTTACATGATATTTGAATGGATCTGGTTTTTATAGATGCACCCTGCCCCCATCTTTAAGCGATCCGAGAGTCTATATCCAAGTGGATGCAACCCGGGGCTGTTCCCTGGTCTCACCAGGGCAAAGCTGATGGTGCCAATGATGTGTGGCTTTAACTCTGTTGGGAATAGGAGCTTTTGGATTTTTATAACAAAACTAAATTCAATCTGCTGTGTTGTTTCTGAAAGACACCACAGAATTGCTACTGAGATTACTAAGGAATGCTGGTTTATGATGATATATTTCACTGAAATCTGTTGATGAATCTCTTGTGGTGGGATTCCTAACGCAGGATCAGTTTAATATTTGCCCTGGTTTGGCAGGGAATTTCCTGTAACCTCTCCAAAAAATGGTAACTGAGAAATCACTTTTAATCTTACAAAAAAAGCGTTTGCATAGAATTTTGAATGGCTTTAGTCTTTGCTCTTTTTTTTTGATAGAATTTGATGCTTCTCATCCATTCAGATTCAGTTTTTACTGAAAGTTTCCTCCAGAAGGAATGGCGGTAGCTCCATAGCATCTGTCGTCCCCGAGTGTGGTGCTGAGTTAGAAGTAATTCATGTTTTTTCCCCACTTAATCAT
The DNA here is from genome assembly GCA_028565335.1 of Limnodromus scolopaceus. Classification (NCBI taxonomy): domain Eukaryota; kingdom Metazoa; phylum Chordata; class Aves; order Charadriiformes; family Scolopacidae; genus Limnodromus; species Limnodromus scolopaceus. The sequence continues at coordinate 4,872,775 of JAOXNO010000007.1, forward strand.
CTCTTGCTTTGAAAAAAATATTACTGAATATGAATCTTTTCAAAGCACATGAATCTTTTTAAATTTTGAATGGCCATACCAGGAAAATGAAGCTTTTATTACACCACAGGCTGGAGCTGCAGCATTTTAACTAGAGCTTTTTTATTCACTAAGTGTATCTGTGGTCTTTAAGAAAAAAAGGCTGTTGGAGGAGCAGTTCTTAACACTGCTTAATAAAACAATCTTTTTGCCAGTAATAAAGATACCCACATCACAACAGGTTCTCCAGGATCAACCAAGAAGGGCTTTTCACATCTAAACTGTTTTTTTGCTTATTAGTCTCTGGCAAGTTGCTCTGCTACCTATCAGGGGAGGAAAAATCCTTTTTTTGTTAAGCAGCAAATGTGGTAGGAGCTGGGATCAGCCTTCGGTTGTGCCGTAGCTGTGACAAAGGTTATGATTTTACGTCCTTTATGTGAAAACATCTAACTCATGGCAAAAGATTCTATGAAGCGCAGTGCGTGGCACAGGAGAGCGTTGGGGGTTTCGCAATAGAGTAAAAATTCTTATAGAAGCTAGTTTAACTCGGATTATGGGCAGTTGCACTTACATTCTTATTCCTAGTATTCTCCATATTTTTCATACTTTTCAATATGTTTCAGACTTTTCAATGTTGGACTCAATGATCTCAAAGGGCCCTTCCAACCTAGACCATCTTATGATTCAATAAATCGCTTTAGGCCTGCTTTAGCTGCAAACGCTGTCTCTGAACACAGTATTTTTCCTGTAGTATGATACTCTTAGGAAAGTTTATTCATTGGAGTAATCCTTTCATAACTATCCCGATAAATAAAAGGTGTAGAATTGAAGGATGACATTTCATCTCAGCTCTTACACCCGTGCGGGTGGGTCTGCCTGAATTCACGTTAGGGAATCTTGAATCTTAGTTTGTGAATAATTAAAACGCTGTTCTGTCCCCCCTGCCGGGACCCATTGATGGCAGTTGAGGATTCCCACCGCAGCTGCTGGGTCTGCCTGTCCCCGAGCCAGGACCCGACTGGGGGGGACCACGCTGACCCGAGCCTTTAGGATGTGTTTTCAGCTCCAGCTCTTGCCAGTTCTCAAAGAAATCATTCACAATAGGTTGTGCAGAGCTTCACAGCCGGATCATCGCTCTTCCTTTTCATTTCCTGGTGAAGACCGAAACAATAGCGATGCTTAAATCTTTGCTGGGGTTTGGAGTCAACACAAATTGGAAAAAAAAAGAGGTTGCCTAGTACGCGGTGGTGTTTTCAAGATCCCAGGATTAATTACAGTTGGCTAGCATTTTGGAGGTTATTCTGGCACTCTTTAATGCTAGCAAAGCTTTCATTGAACTTCTTTAAACAAAACCCTATATTTGAGAGCACAAGGTGTGGTTCCTAGTGATAAATTACCGATCCCTTGCAAGTCAGCTCCTTTTCACCCTGGAGCCTTCTTTCTCTTCAGTTTTGCCATCAGCAGGTGATTTCATCTCTCCTCTGTTTACCCTTCTGTAAACTGCTTTCTCCACAAATTTAATATTCGGATGGCACTTGGAAATCTCGCTGTCTGTGTGCGGGGTGCTGGGGTTTGCCAGTGAGACGCTGTCACAGGCCCATCCCTTGGGAAGATCCAGTAGATGACACACCGAGCCTTGCTGACCCACGGCAGGGGGCTTTTATTGTCGTAGCCATTACGCTCTAACATTATATTGTGTATTTGTTGGACTTTTTAAATAGCTATGTATGTGGGTCATGCCTGGAAAGCAGCCTGAAGGGGAGCCTGCTCTCCCCTTCCAGTAAAATGAATAAATGAAGGCAGAAATGTTTTGTTAAAATGGCTTAATCCTGGGGCTGGTGTGGCCGGGTTGAATAAAGAGGGCAGCTGGAAAGTCAGCTTGTTCCCACCCCGGCTCTATTAAACCTGAGCTGCTGCTACAGGGTGCCAGCCAGTTAAGACCATAATGTTTATCAGAAGAATCTCAGCTAAAACCACGCAAAGAGAATATATTTCCTGGTTTGGCTTCGCTTTACCTCGAGACCGTTTGACCCTGGGCACTGAGCAGCGGCTGAACGTCTGATCCAAGCTGACAGTCGTTAATGCTGGAAAACAAATGCCAAATGTAGTGTAGTAGGGCTTGCCTTTTTTTTTTTTTTTTAATGCTTTAATGAAAACTGCCCAGCCCCTGGCTCTCTGTGCCTTCGCTATGGATCAATCTCAGTCTAGACTAATGGGAGAGATGAGTTGAAGGAGTAGTGGACGGAGCCCAGCAGCCCCCGGTCGCTGTGCGGGCTCCGTCGCTGGCTCTAACGTAGGCAACCGGGCTCTATCTCGTGCCTGCTCATGGCAGTGAGGAGAACCTATTGGCCCGTAGAATTGCCAGGTGAGTAGAAATGTTCAGAGCTTTCTGCGAAATGATTGGATTTTCTCTATATTTAATCGAATAGATAGTTTGTTAAAAGCTAAACCCACCATCTTCGCAGCGTTCGTGTCCTTCCTGGAAGCTGTAAGTTTGAAGAGTCGGCCGAGCGGCACCGTGGAAACCGTCATAAGCTTCAACAGGAGTTCTAGTAGTTTAAAAATCCTTGCAGCACGTTTTTTATACATTATTTGTATCAGAGCCTGAAATTAAAGTGTATTAATACTTTTATCAGAGGGAATGGAAAAGTTCGCCCAGTCTTCTGTGTGGTTGCTTTTGATAAGATGAAATAACGTGATGTTTGAGTTGCTCATGTTTACATTTTGATTGCAGGTTCCGCAGCCACCATCAGGAAACAGAACTGGTGATCTCTGCAGTCTCTACTGTCGAGAAACATTTATTTTTATTTTTTTTTAGTGTTTCTTCACTACCCCTAGTGGGATGGTGACTTTCAGCTTAAAATACAAGACAATATTCAAAGGTCAAGGCTTACATTTATTAAATGGAGAAATTTCTGTATTAAAAGCTTGGGTATTTTTCAGATTTTTTTTTTTTTTTTTTTTTTTTTGCAATCTAGTTGAAGCCTCATTGAAGCAACAATTCACTGTGTGTGTTCTTGCAGTTCTTTAAGGCTCTCAGCAAGTTGTTACTGTTTTTATACACTGTACAGAGATTAATGTTTGAGCTTCAGCTTCTAATTGTAAGGGTTTGTTTTTCTCAGATATAGATGACTTAAAATGTGCCCCATTTGGAAGCTACAACAGTGGGTCTGCAGTCAGCAGCCTGGCAAGCTATGACTGGTCCGACAAAGAAGACATTCATCTGGGCAAGAAGCTCTCCTCCTTTGTCCAGTCTTCAGGAAGCGGATCCTCTGCGGCAACTTCTGTTCTTCAGAAGAAGGAGACCTTGTTTGGCAGTTCAGAAAACATTACCATGACAACAGTTTCCAAAGTGACAACCTTTTCCAGCGAGGATGCTTTACAGGATGTTTCCTTTGCAGCCTTTGCAAACTTTAAAGACTCCGGACCAATATCCAGCGGCCCAAGTGACGATGACATCGGAGACTTTGGAGATTTTGCAAGACCTTCAGCAGAAGCACAGGATGTGGCGGCAGCAGCTGACACGAACCAAGAGGCAGATTTCCTTGCTAGTGGTATCTCTTCTGAGCTGCGAAGAGAGTCCACAGATGACTTTGGAGAATTCCAAAGTGAAAAGCCAAAAATCAGCAAGTTTGACTTCTTGGTGGCAACTTCCCAAGGCAAGGTGAAATCTAGCGAAGAAATGATCAAGAGCGAACTGGCTACTTTTGACTTGTCTGTTCAAGGTAAGCCCCCTCAGGGTGGAGGGAGCCCATAATCCATGTGCCTATGAAAGGCTAATTTTTCTAATTAACTTACAAATTAGCCAATGAGGATTGTTCCAAAGGCTGCTGGAAACAAGCTGAATCTTCTCATTGATTTCTATTGTGTTTGGAGCAGGTCTCTTTCTAGAAGAAGAAAAACTTTTGTGTCAAAAAATTGCAAGAATTGAGGAACTGGGGAAATTTGCACCAGTCACCGAGTAAATAAAAGGCTTTGGTCTTCTGGAGTAGCAGTGCATCCCCTGCTGCTACTTAATTAATTTTAAATAGTCCGTGCCTTCATGAGTAAAAGGCTAACTTGTTTATATCCTGACTTTTTAGGATCTCATAAAAGGAGCTTAAGCCTGGGAGACCGAGAAATAAGTCGCTCTTCGCCTTTACCGGTTTTGGAACAGCCATTTAGAGATCGTTCAAATACTCTCAGCGAGAAGCCCGCTTTGCCCGTCATCAGAGACAAATACAAAGACTTGACTGGGGAAGTTGAGGTAAGGAAATGTCTGGAATACAAGTAAATTGGCAATGACTTCCATCGGTGCGATATGAGGGGTGTTCTGTATCCCAGCTCTTTGGGACTTCAGATATTTGAATTTCGGGTGTGATTCTAAGATGGCATCTAGATTTGGGATTGATATTTGATGGGAAACTGCTTGTAAAGGACGTTTCTTCTCTCCTGTCTTTAAAGTCTTGTGAAGTGGGGGAAAAAAATGCTGTTGTCTGAAAGTCAGACAGAATCACTTGCCCTTGCAGACCAAGCTTGTAACTGGAAATTATTTACAACTTAAATCTAATCCCAGTTTTGGCACTCTTAAATCTAATCCCAGCTTTGGCACTGAGACCGTTGGCTTTTGGAAATGGCTTAACGGTTTTTTGGCTGTGTGGTACTTATTTCTCTTGCTCATCTTCGGAACGCGTGGCGAAAGGACTCGGATTAAATTCTGTTAATCCCCGTTTCTAGAACAGCAGAGCTGTAACAAACGTGTTGGGAGTAGGTATGCACAAGGCAAACTTTTTACCTGTTCATGGATGTTCTTCCTTTAGAAACTGGTTCTAACTCCCAGAAATAAAATTTTACAGTTCAGGTGCAAAGAGAATATGTAAGGAGTGGGGCAAAAATTAGGAATAGGTATGTTAAAAGTTTAAAACTAATCTGCAAATAGTCTCTTCGAAGCTTACTGTGTGTCTGTTGTAATAGGAGAAAGGGAAATGAGGGTCGGACCGAGCTTCAGACTGTCCTTTTCTTTCAAACAGGAGAGCGAGAGGTACGCGTATGAATGGCAGAGATGCTTGGAGAGTGCCCTGCAAGTAAGTGTCTGGTCTCTGAAACCTCCTCCTTCCTGTAGGAACCACCTCATTCAGTGTTTAAGACCGTACAGGCAGAGAAAGGGTGTGACTCAGCCCGTGGATTACAGTTGTTAAACCAAAAGCCATCACACATCAGAAGCATTACCTCCTTGCTTTAAGATCCTATGCTAATCTCCCTGTCACTGCTGATTTAGTTTGACTTTTGCCTAAATTTTCAAGTTAACTAGTTAATGTGGCGTTCCCGTGTCTTGGGTGTTGTTCAGGGCATTGATACCAGTTGGCTTTTCTGCACTTTTTGAGAAATGGGCTTTTTTAACGTGCTGTGTGGAGAGGCCGGTAATTTTCTGATAATGGGTGTCAGACGTTTCACAAATAGATGAGTTTTCCTTAAAATTTCTTCTTTGCATTTGAATATTAGACAGCCAAAACTGAATGCTATTGTTAAACGAGATAGCAATGCCTTTATACTCTAAAAAAACATTATTTTGGTAATGAAAATATTTGGGGGAACATGTTAAAGTTTTAAATGTTCACATTTTGCCCTCATCTGGTTACAGCACAAATGTATAAAAACATGTGATGGAGTATGGCAATTATTTCTTATTTAATTTGGCTCCTTTTTTGTATAATAGTTTCTTCTGGGGACAGTCTTGTTCATAGTGATTATTTTAAGGTAGATAACACCGTAATTTTATGAAATTCATTTCCACCAGGTCATAAAGAAAGCAAATGACACCTTAAATGGAATAAGTAGTTCATCCGTTTGCACTGAAGTTATCCAGTCTGCTCAAGGCATGGAATATTTACTGGGTATGTGTTAATTTACCACATCCCTTACATTGAAAGTTCTTCTTTGAAAAGCAGTAATATATAACCACTCTTTTCAAAATGATATTTTTAGTTTAATCTTTGCCTGCAGTGAAATAAGGAACAATTCTTGTGCTAAATAAATGTAACTACCACTTTGAAATAACCACCCCTGACCACCTTCTGTGTCCATGCCTATTTTGGGCTATTTCTGAGCTAAAGTTCTGGGGCCCTGTGCTTGCAGTGAATTCTCCGCAATCCTCCGCTGTGTTTCCTATCAACAGGGGTTGTTGAAGTCTACAGGGTAACAAAGAGAGTGGAGCTGGGTATCAAAGCAACCGCTGTTTGCAGTGAGAAGCTCCAGCAGCTGCTGAAGGATATTGATAAAGTGTGGAACAACCTAATAAGCTTCATGTCACTTGCTGCTTTAACGGTAAGATCAAAATCAGCTCTGTTTTTACTAAAAAAAAAAATAAGTCATAATTACATGTAAAATGACTTCATGGAGTGTTCTGACTTTACAGTTTGTATTTTTCTCTTGCAAAATGGAAATGTGCTTATTTGTGATACCCTCTTTAAAGCTCCCTGTATGAAAACTCCTATTTATGTGCAAACGTGATGTTATCTTACTTAGTGTCTTAACGATTTAGATGATATCTTGTGTGTCTGTGGACCTCTCCAATAAGGGAAATATAGTAAAATTTAAATAGGCCGTTTTATGAAGCCAGAATAGCGTGGATGTATCTTATCTTTGTAACATCCCTGCAATTAGTTTTCATGCTCACGATACGGGAGCACACAATGGAGCAGCACAGGAATAACTCAGCTGTTTCCCTTTCTCTCTGCATTTGGAAATGCCTGAGTTTGTTTTGGTTCCTGCTACAGACTAAATAGCTTTTCCTCCTCTGAATAGAACTGCCAGAAAAGGCTCCGTTACTCTGAGATGGGCTGGTAGGAGCCTGAGAGCTTTCTGCAGACCTGGGTGAGGGTTCCAGGGAGAGATGGTGAGGGGCTGTCTGAGGGGTGGCCTTTAAGAGAAGGAGCATCCCATGGGAAGGGGCTGCAAAGGAACTAGGGAAGAAGAAGGGCAAATTGGGGCCAGGTACAGAATACACACAATGAGAAGGCAAAAAAAATCACCTTGCCATTAAATACCTTGCACTTTTTTTTGTGCATGTGTTGCAGGAAATGCAGCAAAATAACTTTCTTTAAGTGTAAAACTCATATTTTTAGGGAATCATCCGTCTGTAGGTACTTGATGTTGCCTTGTGTAATGGATCCCTTGAACTCATTATACACCTCTTTAACTCAGTATCAGTCCATCGCATCAAGCATCAATAAGGAGATCATTACCACGGTTATGTTTTCGCTGAACATCTTAATTTGTGGCTCCTTTCTTCCAATGCAAGTATGGCCACTAATGATTTTTTGGCTCCCCAATTAGCGCTCATTTATAAGTCAGGCCCAGAGTACGTGGTCTCTGCTTGATATAGCCACCTTCAGCTCCCTGTCATTCGCTGCACAACAGGTATTATGGATTAATAGCCCCTTTTTACACACCTTTTACACATTTTAAACCTCTCCAGTACTAGCAGTGGTGGCAAACAGGTATTTTTGGTGATGTCCTGTGTTGTACAAAGCCTGTCAGAAGATGAAATTTATACATTCGATATTTTACTGCTTGGCAGAGGAGGTTAATAGATGGGGATTCATCTGTTTGAACTCCGGTGTTGTTGGTAGTAACAATCTAAAAAGCCATCGGGACCCTCTCCTGATTTAAGCAAGTGGATTAAAATTTAGTTCTTAAAATGCTTTTCCTTGGAAGATTACAGAGATTACCTTGAACTCCAAAGCTTGACCACACATTCTCTGAGCTGCAGCAGTCCAGATAAACTTAAAACATACCGGGAGCTGTGAATAATGACTTCTCCTACACACACATGGTACCTCTGAAGTTACTGAGAGACAGGGGCTCCTGTAGGTCTCAAAATCCTCCCTTTCTGTTTTGCTTCTCCACCTGGGTCACTGGAAGGTGTGGGACCCGTTCCTTCCTCCCCTGCTCTCGCCGCCGCACATCCCAGATGATGCAGAAGTGCCAATTAAGTAGAGAGAAGGATTCTAGCTCAGAGGCATGTGCCTGGAAAGGTTAATTTTATCTTTTAAAGGATTTTGTTACGAGGCAATTTTATGCACAGCCTTGTGGTTTCTCACTGCGAATTACAGGATGACCTTCTCATTTGCTTCACTCATGCATTTGGTAAACAAATATTAGAGTGCCTTTATTAATTTGATTGATCTACTTAAAGATTAAAGGGTGGGTTTTTTCAGGATTCCAATTATTCTCCAGCCGTTCAGCAGGGGCGTGTGATGAGCATCCCTAGAGTGTGGATGAAAAGTACACGTGTTCCAGGATCACATCATTTTTTTAAGCTACTTGCATTTCTAAGTCATTGTTTTTATTTGCACTGCTGCCTTCAAGCAAAACTTCAACAGCTTTATACCGCCCTTATGCAAAGTTTTAAATTATCATTTATCTTGTGGCTGAAATGGGAGATTGTGTATGGGAAAAGTGACTTATTTCCAGGTTTATTCTCCCAACCTTTGCCTCTCTTTGACCTGAGCTTGTGTATGGCTGGTGACTTTAATTCTTCTATGGTTTGGTTAACCTTAATATTCAATTTTGTGCTGCTGTGCCACCGTATTCTCGCTTCAGAAAAAACCTCCAGGAAGAATAACAACTGCTTTTTTTTGATCAGGTGATAATAGGGAATTTGGGACAATAAAGACTGATAGAGACCCCACTTCAGACGGTAACTGGTGAAGGGGGTGCTGGCCGGTGGCTCCTCTCCTGCAGCTGCACAAATAGCTCTCACACACCACTGTTTATCTTCCTCCCGCTCTTCATCGCCGCTGCTGAGAAGGAGCAGCCACCGCCTGGGCTCTTCTCTCAGAAGTTTCTTCCCCTTTTGATGTGGGAATGTGGAACTTAAGAATTCCTTCCTTTGTAGTCTAACCCTTTTTTCAAGGGCTTGAGTGTTATAAATTAATGCCGGTGGAGATGGCATGGCAGGATTGCAAATACACACTAATGGCTTCGATTAAATCACGCATCAGTCTATGAGAAAATGCAATATATCATCCCTGCCGTGTCGCCGGTGTGATACCGTGGCTCTCGGTAGCAACCGGATCGATAATTTTTATCATGATGTCTGAAAGTTTCTCAGTCACTGAAAATGCCTAAATTTTATTGTCTCGTTTCTTTAGCCAGACGAAAACTCACTGGATTTCTCTTCTTGTATGCTGCGCCCAGGGATTAAAAATGCCCAAGATCTTGCCTGTGGAGTGTGCCTCCTAAACGTGGATTCCAGAAGTAAAGTCAGTATAATAGCCTCTACTGTTAAACTCATGTTAAATTTACAGTTTGGACTTTCATTTAGGCCTTGGGTGTATTAAAAAAAAATAATTTTCCTGGCTGTAACTTGTAACTGGACATGGCAAAGGCAAAATCTAACCTATAGGCGGGACTCAAATAGTCGATGTTCTGCATTCATTGGGCTTTGGGTATGACACAGACGTGGAAAAAGGGTTGAGGAGTTAAATTGTTCATAACAGGGAAGAAACTGGGATACTAAGACTCTAAAAGTGTATATATATTTTAAAAAAATGAAATTCTGTTAATGACATTTCTTTGAGAAATGCATCTCTGAGGATCACCAGGAGGGGACTCTTGCAATTAGCAGAGCTGGGAGGGAATCCCAGGATGTGTACAGAGTAATGCCAACCCTTTAACATATATCGGCAGTTTTGCTGACTTTTTGGTTTCAACATTATTTCAGAAAGAAGAGAAACCTGTGGAAGAGCTTCCTAGAAAAGTATGAATCTGTAAAAAACATATTCCTTATAGAATCATTCTCAGTTGAGTGTGGAAGGCTGAACTGCTCCCTGGCTCTCAGCTGTCATTCTCAATTGTACCAATCATGAACCCTTTTCTTCTAGTCATTTTTTTTGTGACCGTAACACTTGATCTGATCAACTAACACGCTCTAGAGCCTCCCCTTTGTCTTGTCTGCATGCTTGTATCTCGTGAACAGCTTTCTGGTTTTGTGCTCCTTCTGTTGTGTGGTAGAGAATTCACCGCAGCGAGTTTCCCAGTTTGTAGCAGATTGGGGGCAACTGTAGGGGTTTGGGGTTTTTTTTCTACAAATATTGACTTTTGGCTATATGTAGTAGGCAATGGCATTTTTAGAAATCTCCACAGGAAATCCAGGGGGTGGGGAACAGGGTTAGAATATATATTTTTTTTTTTAAATAAGTGGCTGTGAAGCATTGGAAAGTATCTCCTAGCAACAAACGTCGGGATGTTTTAAGCTTGTTCATGGCTTCACGCGTGCTGTTCAGCAGCTCCTATTGTGAAGCAGGTTCAATTAACAGAAGAAAGTAGACCAAATTCAAGCTGAAATAACACTAATACCAAGAATCACACCTGCCTAAATCACAGCAAAAATTGACCCAGTGGAAATAAATGCACTTTCAGCTATTTACTGGCAGAAGCAGCAGCATTTATCTTGCGTGGGAGATGTAGCAGAACTAGAAGATGCATGAAAGAGGGTGGGATAGTTGCCCGGTGTCAGATCAGAGGGCATGTTAATGAGGAGGCTGCCCTAATCCAGGGTGGGACAGGCAACATCAGGGGTGATGGCTGAAGTTTTTATCCACCTGCAAACACTAAAATAAAACATTGTTTGTTGGGTGTTCCGTTCAGAGTGCGAGGGTCCTTCCGTGCGGAGCCATTCTGGGGAAATACCTGTGCTCTCTCCATTTTCCACTCAAGAGTCTGGATCCCGGAGTAGATGAGACTCTCACGCTCCTTTCAATTCTTCTTATTTTAGGCCTTTAATTCGGAAACGGATAACTTTAAGCTGGCGTACGGCGGGCACCAGTACCACGCAAGCTGCGCAAATTTCTGGATCAACTGTGTGGAGCCCAAACCTCCGGGTCTCATTTTGCCGGATCTGCTCTGAGAGGAGTTGGGCTGAGGATGGAGCGTCAGGTCCGATACTGCAGGACGCTTGGGGTAAATCGTGTGATGGGGGCCGTGGACAGGCTTGAGGGGTGGTCAGTGTTTGAAATGTTTCGGTGTGATTTTTGTACGATAACGGGTTAAAGCCACTGCCACGTACAAATTACTCGTGAAGAGAAATTTCAGAAATAACCGGAAAAAAACTGTCATGTGGCAAAAGATAGGGCATATCAGTCTTTCTCAAGATGAAAACGGGTTATTCTGTTAACAAACCAGCCTGCAAATCACCTGCATAAACCTCCGAGAGAGGCCAGTTCCGAGCTCCTGAGAAAAACTGCAACGCTTGACTGATCTGCATGGAAGTGACCACTTAAATACTTGAAGTACATATTTGCAAACAAATCTTTTCTTTAATTTTTCAGTATATGGACCATGATGTTTTTCTTTAAATGTTTGCTGCTGTTCTATTAGAATGCATACAATGCACAGGATCTTTCCAGGCAAAATGAATTATTGACTTAGAAGGAATGAGACTGCCTAGAGCCGTTGTATATTTATACTTCCACTCTTCTGTGTTGTAAATTATACTGTGTTCATCTGCGTAGCTGGTTAGCGCTGGGGGACAAGGACTGGAAAAAATTATTGAAATTTTCCCTATCATATCTGGAGTCCAGGCAGCTGGATTTTAAAACTCGCAGTCTTTGCTACTCTGCTGTAAATAGGAGACAAACCCCTTCCTTGGACCTGTCCTGAGCTGCAGGTGTGATTTGTTGTGTTCCATCCGACCCTTTGGCTGCCTCGCTGTTGAAAATTGGGCTCTGCTGATACAGCGTGTCTGCTCCTCTCTCTCTATTACCTTTTTTGTATGTTAATGAGCTTTTCTCGATGGGATGCCTGCGTGTGACTTGTGCAATCTCGTGCTATCTGTGCTAACGTGTTTCTCTGACTCAGAGCTGGCAGCGCGAGGCGGCCCTGAGCTCCTGCTCCAGGTGGGTGTGATTTAACACCAAAACTTGCTCTTCTCCAGCAGGCTGTTTTCTGGAGCAGGTTATCGCGCACCAGCCCTGTCCTTGCTCGTGGTAGGTGCAGCTCTCTGGGCAGAAGGAGGGTGGTATAGTAGACTATGGCAAAATGTGACCCATACACCTAAAGTACCCCATTCTCTCTTCCAGACGACAGCACAACCAGCTTTAGTGCTGGTTACAGAATTTTAAACCTAGTGGGAGCCTCACGGCATTATTTTAAGAGCCTGACCACTGTACAGTCTTACTCTGCAGGGAGTGAAGTCGGGTGCGTGTCCATCAGGTACAACCGGCTGCTTAATTCTTGGACTTAATTTTCTCCGATCTCGAGGAAATCTCCCTTCTCTCCAAAGGTACCAACAGCTTTATCCAAGTTAATCTTGCCCCCATTGTAAGTAGCAGCCACTGACTGGTGGTTATTTGCTGAAATAGAAATTACAATGAGGAAAAATGATGCTTTGTGTTTAAAAAAAAAAAAAAAGCAAGCAAGCTTAGTTATACTAAACTATTAATTATACCAAATGAAACAATCTTGGCTAATAAGACTGCTAGGTGTCTGGCCCCTTATTTACACAAATTAAAATAAATCTTCCTGCTGCCTGAAATTAGCTCATTCATAAAATAAGCAACTTGTGCCTCCAGTCTCAAGCTCAAGCTAATCAAGCGGCAGGTTTTCAATGGTGTGACAGCGGCTGCCTGCCTTCTGCTGCCCAGTAATTATCAAAAAAAGGGCAGTCCCTCCTTGCGTGCTCTCCGTTTCCTTTATGAGGTGTGAACCAGGGACAGCACTCGGCGCCCTCGCTTGTAACCACATACGTTGTTCTCCAGCGTAATTAGGGGCTGGTGGATACATCACCGGGGCGAGTATTCCCATTGATGTTTGGGGGCTACTCAGCTTTTGCGTAGGGAATTACAGAGCCACTTAAGGGCTCTCTGACTTCAAGCGAACGCTCCGTCTTGCTGCCAGTGAGGGGACTTCTCAAGTGGTTTGGAGTATCTGGCTGACGCAGAGGCTGTTGCTTATGAAACGCTATATTAGGAAAAGGGAGTTTATTGTTAGCCTGGGTTTCCACCGCAGCTCCTCAACACTTAGCTAGATAGGATTTTTTTTTTTTTTTCCCCTTTCTAATTAAAAGAGAATGCCACAAATAAAAAGAGGCCACGGCGTGAAACTTAAAGCAACCGGTATTTCAAATACAGCACCAGCTTTATTGGCATAAAAGCATTTTTCAGTGACGTTTTTCTTGTACTGGTTGAGCAAGTCAGCTCCCTCTCTAAGACGTGTCCAGTGTGTCTTTTGGCCCAGAGAAACAAGGAATCAGCATTTACAATTCTAATTGCAGCAGAGCTCGCTGAAGTGTGACACTCCTTGTGTGTCAGGGGAAGCAGCAGGAGATGTTGCCGCCTCTGGGGCGAGCAGGGAGTGTTCTCCTGAACCGAGCACCTTCGTGTCACGGGAATGCACCGAATCCGTCGTGTGTACACGCCCTCGATAAAGGCCTTGCACAACAAAGACCATCTCACTCACGTATCCCGGCTGTTCGTTCCGCATCTCCTCGGAGATGACACTGCCAGCCAGAGCCCGGGGTCCAGGCGGGCTGTATCCGGGGTGACATTATTTTCTGACAGCCCCCCCCTTCCCTGCCTCCTTCCCACCCCAGCTGATGGAGACGCTGCCTTTTGCTGGCGTTGTGCTGAATTTCACAAATGTAACTCCTTTTCCTGCATGTATCTGCTAGAAAAAAGAAGTGAGAAGCACCTGGGTTTTGTTATTTAATGTACGTGTTCTCTGGAGCTGCCTTGGGATCACCTGTGGAAAGTGATTTTTTTTTCTATGTATTTGTGTATATTTGGAATTCTAAGAGATTATTTGCTTGGTTATTTAATGTATATTTTGCTTTACCCAGCTGTATTCCTGATGCTTTTGCGCTGTCTTGGTGTGTTGTGGTTTTTCCTCGGTGGCTCCAGCCTGTCCCCTGCCCGTCCAGCCCCGGTTTTGGGTTGGATGTGCCCCGAATTGGCTGCGGGCACTCGGAGGTTATTTGTGGTGTAGGAATTGGTCTGTTCTGCACTTGACCGTTCCGCTGATTTTTTCCCTCTCTGGCAGCAGCTTCTCTTCACCTGGGTTGGTTTTTGAGCAATTCTTTCCTTGAAATTCGTGCAGTTTATATGAAGTGATGCTGAAGTTCAACCTAAGGTTGAGAAGCTCCTGAAAACCAACGAATGCTCTGATTTCTAGTTAGTTCCGTGTCAGATTAATTAAACTTGAAACAAAAATCCTGCCTTTTCAATAAAAGCTGCTATTGTACAAACTACTTCTTCTGAAAGATTGGTTTTTTTCTCTCTCTCTCCGGACCTGTGTTTTATTCCAGTTCTCAAAATATAAATGTCATCATTTTATGAAGAAAAGTGGTCAGAAAACTTACCTTTATATTGTGATTCTTTATTCTTCCCTCTGGGTGAATGTTATTTGTCTTCTAGAAGCAGTTTTGCGATGAGTCGTCGGAGCTGTCGGTTCGTGACACGCTGGAGTCACTGCTGGCATTTGAAATCCGATGGGAATAAACGTTATTAATTGACTTTAGGACATTGTTTACTCCCTTAATTCTTGCAATAATGTATAAATCCTTTGCTGAGATTCAACCCTTGTTTTCAATAAAGAGCTTGTTTCGTGTCTGACCCACCTGTCAAAGCTTGTGCAAAGCCAGAAAAAACCTGTGGCTCTATTTCTTCTTTGGTTTCCAGAGACTGGAGGATGCACCAAAACCTGGCTTTTGAGGGGCAGGAAACAGACCCTCGTGGGAAGTATCTTCTAATACACGAGAGGATCTTTTGCACAGAAATACCTACAAGTATCAACACCGTCGCGCTTCTCCATAATGTAATCTCTAATGGGTATTTCAGGTGAATTCTTTATTTCATAATAGGCTCTATTAGGCAATTATGGGGTTTTTTTTATTGGTCTGACTTCCCCTTTTGTTTAAGAGTCAGTCTTGATGCTTTCTTGGCTGAAAATTAGCATCTCCCCCTCCCCTGGGTACCAGGGCACTGTGTATAGAAAGTCTATACAATAATTCAAAGTGGAGAATCTTTTCCTTCCAGTTTTTATATAGAAAATGCTGTTAAATTATATATAGCCCATTTTCTAGGTAAAGTTTAATTTTGCAAGCAGATTTCAGGTCTTAGTATTTTTTTCCCCTTTGAAATGTCATGCTTTCAGAATGTCTCCAGACTAATGATTACTCTTGATTTTTAATGTCTGGTTCCTTTTCTTACTTACTGTTTCCCCGGTTGCAGTTTAACTCCTGATAAAAATAAGAGATGAGCAGAATCCATTTTTTATTTTTTTTTTACTGAACAGCCACGTCTCCTGGGTCTGTCTGTCTGTCCCTGAAACTGGGACACAACCAGGAAACCTGAACTGTGCGCAGCCGGTTTTATTTCCGTGGGCCAAAACTGGAGGGCACCCAGATCCTGGTGCTGATATTGTTGGGGGAAAAAAATGGTGTTGAAGTATTTGGGGTGTTTTTTGTGCAGTTTTGCCTAAGCACATCCCGGGTAAGGGCTGAGAGAAGGGTCTGCAGGAGAACGGGCTGCGTGTGTGTGCAGGAAATGTCTTTGGGGCTTTGCAGAAACTCTTCTCACCGGGGTCTCCCTGCGCAGCTCTGGCATTAACGCAGTTTGGACCCACGGCCGCCCTCCCGACTCCCATCTCTGCAGGGGTTGGGGGCGCTCTCCTCCCTGGGTCGCGTCCCCCAGTGAGTGGCCCTGGGCCCAGTTTAAAGCCTGTGACCTCCAGCAGCCCTCACTGGACCTTGCACTGGAGCCTGGAAATCAGTGAGCCCCGTTTCCTTCCCCCAGTGAGAAGCTTCCAGCGAGCGGCCTCTGCCCAGTCCCGTAAAAGCCCCGTCTCTGCGGTACCTCTCAAACCGACGCCTGGGTCGGAGCCGATCAAAGCCTCTACTCAAGTCTGCTCTGATCTAGGCTTTTACCCCAACCAGCTCTGGTTTTTACCTCTCTGAGGTTGAGGCCATTCGTGCAGTTTTGTATCGGCACTAACGGTATTTCCGCCCTCGTGGCTGTCAGTGCGGGGAAAGCAGAGCCCAGCCCCTGCTGCAGTCCCCCGGCACCGTGGGTTCGCTTGGAGAAAACCCTTCGCCCTGTCTGGTGTTCCCTAAACCCACGGCTCTTCAGCTACGCCTTCAGAAGAGAAAAATTCTGAAACAGCCAAATTTAATTGCCTGGCTTTTGTGATGAGGAGCAGGAACTGCCGGACGCCTGGATGGACTGCAAATCCATCAGCCAAGCGACGGGAACAGAGCACGGGATTTTCTCAAGACTGAGGCCCAGGTTTGTTTGAAGCCACTGCTGGGTTCTACCCCCTCTTCTCGCTCTCACTTGAGCTACGTTAGCGCAGTTCTGAATAGGAAACCAACACCTGCTCTTCTTTAATCTTTATTGATTTGTTTTGGTTTTTTTTTTACAAGTATAGAATCTCATTTAAATCAGATAGCTATCTCGGCATCCAGCAACCTGCGTCTTCCTCCTTCAGAGATGCAACAGAGGACACAGACGTCTCGGAGGGACGTGCCTTGCTCTCCTGGTGGCCCAGTCACGCTCTGAGGAAACCAGTCCCTTCCCCTCTGCTGGGAGGGAGCGACGTCCAGGAGGCAGCGGCTTCGCCCCGGGAAGGCTTCTCCCGCATCTTGGCTTGGAATCGGTCTCGTCACACACACAGAACGAGGCAAAGCCTTCTCGGTAGAGCCGTCCTTGTCCAGGAGGTTGAACAGATCGCCGTTCTGCGCAGAATTAATTCCAGAATAAAACATAACCTTGAGGACGTAATGGAGTGATTTAGAAACGGGCCAACCTCTCGCTGCTGTCTCGAGCTGCCTTTGGACAAGATCTCTCTTTACTTTCCACCCACAAAAAAACACCAGCATTTTTCAGTAGTGCAAGTGTATTCCAGGACTATTGCCCTGGCATGGAATGAATGAAAAAGAATCTTGTATTTATTTGATTTGAATAATTCAGATTTTATTTTGCTTGTGGCCGACAAGGACTGACTTCACTCTTCTTTTTTTTTTTTCTTTTTTTTTTTTTTTTTTTTTTCTTTTAATACATATTAAGAGCTGACTAAAGATCTCAAACACTATATACTGAGAGTCACTACGGATGTTAAATAAAACACCAGCACTAGCACCACAACCCTGCACCCCTGCCTTCCTGGCTCTTGGAAAGAAACCCGCTGCCGTGGAGTAGGACCTCGCTCGCTCCGTGCTAGTGCCGCTCCCGAGCCACTACAGGATTTTGCAAGGAAGCAAACAAGCTATTAACGAAATATCCAGGCTACCGCATCACAAAGCGCACTTTGTTCATCAACTCTGCCAAATGCCTTTTAGGCCTTTCCTCACAGGATACTAATAAACTGACTAAAAAAGGGAGGGAGGCTTTTATGAAAGGAATAAACTTATAAGGAGACCTCATTCTGCTAAATCAGAGAAACGCGGATGGGGGAATCCCTGTAGAGAGAAATGCTTTGAAGGGAATCGTTGGCCTTGCAGGTTAGTGAGGTGGGAATTAGTGGAGGTTCTGCTGTATGGTAAAGAACCAAAGTTGGCTGTAGAAGGAGAAGGGAATGTCTCCGGCCTGGTCCGACTCAGCACAGCGCGTCCCTTCTGTTGTGCTTCCCATCTGCAGTCCCATTAAATTCCCCAGTAAGGCATCAGGGGTCTCCTCTCTCTCTCGTAAACGTCTGGGATGATGCCATATGGTGTCTGTATCATTTTAACCGACGTCTTCCCAAAGAGCTTCCTCTCGTAGTCTATCAGTTGCCTCCAGAAGCCCACGTTGGGGCGTATAACGGGGCGTCTGGATTTGACCCAGTTGTATGCCTCAAAGAGGGACACCTTGTGGTACTTCATCAGGTAGGCGATGCAGAGGGTGGCCGACCTGCTGACGCCGGCGGCGCAATGGACTAAGGTGGCCCCATGCTTCCGCGCCACGCTGTTGATCTTGTCGGCGACGCTGTCGAAGTACAGGGAGATGGGGGCGTTGGGCATGTCAGCCAAAGGCACTTTCACATATTCAAACTGGGGCCAGTTAAAATTGGGGATCTCGATGGTGGCGTTGATGATGCAGGTGATTCCCCGGGAGAGGAGCAGGTGCCGGTTGGAGGCGACGCTGCCCCGGCTCAGGTACAGCGAGGGGGTGATTTGGGCGATGCCCCCGAGGGCACTTTCGGAAAGCATTCGTGGAGCCATCAAAGTTCTCGGTAAGGAGTTGTGGCTTCTGGAGGTCATGGAGGATCTTGGCACTCACGCTTCCATTATGGGAAGGGATCCAACGGGATCTTCAGCCAAGGGAAGGATTGTCTGCGCCGGTGGTGGCAGTAGGACAGAGAGTCACTGCAAAAAGACAAGCAATGCCACGTGAGCAGGGCAGCCGCCCGGTGAGACCACGTCTACGCAAGAGAACAGGAAAACCCAACTCATCCTGCCGTGGCCCGGACAACCTCCTGCTGTCAAACCTCCGCGGGGGAAGGTGGTTCTGGGTTTGCACAGTGCTTATTACCCCGGGGCCCCCAGGCATCACCTGGACAGATATTAACACACCAAAAAATCTTCCAGCCTAATTAGCTCCAATTACTTGTGGAGGGTTTAGGCAGCCTACCTGTGGGGCTGGACAGCACTGCACCCGGATTAGCGCGTGGAAGATTAAGCTACGCCTTTTCCGTGCTCAAAAGCAGCGAGTTCAGAACTGGCCGGAATCCAAAGAGATGGTGAGAACCAGCTCACGGGGGCCAGCGATTCGGGTTGCCCTGCCCTCTCCCCAGTGCCACCCTCCTCCTTTTTTAGGTGTATGAAAGGCCCCACCAAAGTACATCAAGGGAGGGAAGTTGCTCATTAGAAAAGGCAGTGAGTCATGTCCATCCAGATCAGTAATCGGCTCTCACCGAGGCTGGGGAAGTGTGGAAAGAGTGACCTGGTTATGTCAGAAGCCGAGAGCAAAACCGAAGCAGAGGCTGGGGCAGGGGAGGCTCTTTTCCTGCTGCTTTAGTGACTGACTAATGCTCTGGAGAAAGACGCGCCCCACCAGGGCTTGGGTTCTCCTGCGTGAGCCACGCGTCCCTCCGCTGTGGCCCCCAGGAAGAACCCCCCACTTTTACTTCCCTTACTGCTTTAGGACTTCTCCAAAGCCAGGGGAGAAGCCGCAGACAAGGGGACGAGCCCCAGAGCATTAATAACTTGTAAGTGCCTTTTAGCTGTGCCTTCTCCAGCCGGAGACGGGCTGTGGGGGAGGCTCCTGCCAGCGCGAGCTGGGGAGTCCCGGTGCGTCTGAGCCCACCAAAGTGTCACCGGGCTTTGCACGGAGGGGATCTGGGGGATGCTGAGCACCTCGGGTGAGGGTGTCTGTCCCTCCAGCAGTTAAATGTCAGAGTCCTCAAAGGGCTGAGAGACCCCAGCGGTAACTTCCCCAGCCCCGTCTGTCTGCATCCTGTGCTCCGGGAAACACCGGCAGGTTTCAGCAGCGGCTGGTAACGCTGCCAGCGGATTTTTGGCATGGCTTTGCAGTACGGTAACTTAATGAGCATAACACCGTCTCCTCCGTGGCTTGTTCCCTGCTGGCAGCTACTTGAGCAGCTCCTGCAACCGGGGGCCCAAAGTGCTGGTGCTGCAAGAGTTCATGCCCCAACAAGAAGACTTTTGCCGCAGCTGCGAGCGCTCGGCTTCCCCATGCGGACACCCCCACCGCAGCCACCCAGCTGGAGCAGCCATGAAAGGCAGGGATTTTCAAAGGAATAAGTCCTTTGAGCAGGGGAAATCCCTGCTCTCAAAGAGCTGCTCCTGACAACGCAAAGGGTTGGGGCACTTACACTTGGTAACAAACTTGTCCTGCTCCAAATCACCGACTGGCACCTGGACCCCGTGAGCTGCTGACGCTGGGATGGCTCATAGAGCGTGTCCGACGCTGTGCTGGGGAGAGAAGAGAGCAGGGGGTTTACTGGGATCTGTACTGGACCCAAAGCACAACACCAGGCAGCCCCCTCCGCTGAGGTACGTTTAAGCCACCTGATTTAGGTGGTTGCCCAAGACCTGGGAGGGAGGACCACGGCCTCCCCGCCTGCCCCCCAGGAGAGACAGAGACCTTGGGAAAGCACTCGCTGACGACAGCATAATGTCACCAATTGCTGCCAACAGAGCATTCACCATCACGGTAGGCCCAGAGGAATCTGAGGCTGGCACAAAAATCATGACTCAATAAAAAAAAAAAAGAAAAAATAGTTTTAAGTAATTAATTTGCTTTAAAGTCTCCTTTGGCAGGATGCTCGCCTAGTCCCAGAGAGCTGGTGCAGGTCTGTGTTTCTTCTGATGGTGCCCAAACCACCCTCCTGGGAGCCCCTCTGCGAGGGCTGTGCTACCTGCTCCTGCTCCTTAGGCATGGCCGGAATCACAGGGGTGACCAGGAAGGGGCAGAGCTGGTGCCCTGAGCCACAGCTTCCCGCTCCGGGACAGCAGAGGACAGGGGCAGCATCCCCTTCTGTTATTTCTCCAGATGATAGTCCAGAAATAACACAAGTCCCCAGAGTGCAGGTGAAGCAGCCGTCAGCTGGGAAATGCTGCTGGACCGTGGCAGAGCAGAGGAACGCCCGTCCCCAAAACTGCTCTGAGCAAGGGAGCCCCTCCTGCTTCCATGCACCTCATCCATCGGCCACCTCCGGCACAGCAGGGGGACAGCACGGGGCTGGAGCTCCTCCATGCCCCCTCCCTGGGACAGGGTGTGCAGAGGGAAGGCTGGGGAAAGGACTGTTTCCCCAGGAGTGGTCTTAAAATGATGAAGGAACCTGCACGGGGGAGATGGGCTGGCTTGGCTTTGGAGCCGGGGCTGCAGAAGGGAGAGCTGCTGCGGTGGTGGGTCTCGGTGCCCCGCGCAGGATGGTTGGCACGATGGCTGGCTGGGGAGGCTGCCAGCACGGCCACGGCACCGGGCTCTGGGGAGCTGAGAGAAGCCGGGCAGAGGCCAAACAACAAACCCAACTGGGATTTTTACCACCGCGTCTCCCTCGAGGATGGCCGGGAAACGTTGGCGGAGGGCAACTTGTCACCGTGCTGCGGGAGAGCCATGGCACCTTGTCCCGCTCACCTGCCAGGGGTCTGCTGGTGCCCTGGCAGCTGCTGGAGTGTGACAGCAGTGTCCCCACCTCATTCCCACAGACCGGGGCACCCGAATCTGCCCCAGTGCAGCCCCAAAAACTTGCCTGCACCCCCCACCCCACGTCCAGGCTGCCGCGCCTGGGCTCCGGCTGCTCCTCGGGGCGGGATGGGAAGGGTTTTGCTGCTTTCCATAAAGCGATTCCTGTTTGCAGGCAGCAACTTATCCGGACATTTGCATGTGACAGGCTGGGCTCGCTCTGCAAACTCCGCCGCCGCTGGGCTGGCAGCAAACCGCCCGCACGCAGCCCGTGCCCGAGACGCCATCGCATGGTGGCCCAGACCGACGGGCAGGGGGACCAGCAGCTTCTCACCCCCAGCTCCACGTTCCAGCTACGCTGGGCCACTTCCGTGGGGCTCCACACGGCCAAGGCCAGGCAGCACGGCCTCTGCTCCAAGCAGAACAGCTCTCACCCAGAAAGAGTTAATGTTCTGGAGAGGAGTTCATTATACAAGGGAGAGATAAGGCTGCTGTGCTCGTCAGACCACATCCCTGGTAGCCGAGGATGCTGCGGCAGGCCCCAGCAGGAGCAGATGCCGGGGAACAGGGCTAAGGGAGAGGGGCAGGTGCCAGCGTCTCTTCCTGTGTCTCTCGGCTCTCGCAGGAGCTGGCTGGGATGCCACCGGCTGTGACACGCTGTCTCAGGCATGTGACAAAGCCTCGGTCCCTCCTGCCCACACACAGCAGGCTGAGCAGCTGCCGGCGCGCAGGGAGCCTGAGAACCAAAGGGGCCTCGGGTGGCAGACATGGGCGCGCTGCCTTCATCGGATGATGAGGAGCCATCACCAGGCTGGCAGGTGGGAGGCGTTCTCTGTCCCGATGGCTGCACCTTCTCCTAACCCTCCTGCCTGGCCCCAGCTCCAGACAAAGGCTCGCCCGAATCCCGCTGTTTGGCTCCCGTGAAGCTCCACTCGCCTTTCCCAACACACCCGGGTTACCCTGCCGTGTCCCCGCTGTCACCCAACGCTGCTGCTCTGCACACAGGACTTCCCGTGGTTGTGCTGGGGCAGAGAGAGAGGCAAAGAGCGAAAAGCCTCCCCCCAGCCATTGCTGTGTGCAAAAAAAGGGGGAAAATAGCTGCAGATCAAACGAGGCAGGGACACAGCCCTGTGCCACCTGCAAAGGACGGTGGTGGAAGAGGCCAGCGCGGTGGCCAGCAGGTTCGTGGCACGGGCAGAGGTGCTGGCTGTGGGTCCAGCTCTGCCCCCTTCAGCAGAGACATCCAGTTTGCACCATCTCACGTGAAAAAAAACCACCAGTATCTCCTCCAATTTCTTCATGGTTTGAGTGTGTGAGCGGTTACACAGGCTGGGGTGGTCACACAAGCCTGGAGAAGTGTCCCCAGGGTGTCTCAGCTGGCTCGTCATGGCTGTCACCCTGCACCCAGGCGATGGGAGGTGACAGGGGCTCTCAGACCGAGGGGCCAGACCCACGGCTGCCTCCAAAGGAGATGGACGTGCCTGTGGGTTCCTGCAAAGGGCTGACACTCCCAGAGGGTGCAGACTGTCCTTCAGGCAAAGACTGGCTGGTGGTGGGCCAAGAGCAACCAGGTGTTCCTGCTACCGCATCCTCGTTTGCTGAGCTGACTCCAATTAATGGATTACTCCTGTAACAGTCCTGACCCACAGCAAGCCCCTTTCCACACTCTGCCTTGGTCTTCTCCATGCACACAGACCAACTGCGGCCACGTGCTCACACTGCTGGGGAGGGCTGGGGGTCCCAGGGTGGCAGGGGGTCCCGGGGGTCCCTGGCCCTGGTGACACAGGGGCGGGACCATTCAGCCTCCTCCCTCCCCGGCAGATTGGTGGGTTCTGCCATTTCTCTCATCTACATAATCAGGGGTGGGGGAAGCAAGTGGGTAATTACAGCCTGGAGATGACTCTGGTCTTCAAAGCCTCCAGGTCCTTTCTATGCAGCTCCCGGCCAGCACCCTCCTCGGGTGCAGGTTTATGGTGACGGGGGCGCTTCTCCAGCACCCACCATGGCCAGGACCTCGTCCCGCAGACCCACCGCTCCCAGCTGTGCTCCTCAGGTGAGTCTGGCCGGCTTGTATCGGGTGCTCTGTGTGTTTCTGCTGTTCCTCGAGGCTAAACCGTGTGGTTCATCTGTGGTTGGGTCCACCGGGAGAAGGAGCAGGCGCTTTGCCTGTGGTAGCTGCTCCTGGGGACGTGTGCCTTGGCAGGGCTGACCAGTTTGATACCAGTATCCCACCTGGGCTGGATTTCTTGGCATCGGAGCGGCTCCTCTCCAGGCAAGGGGGTTTCAAAAGCAATATGACAAATGGTTTGCGTGTCGGGTGCTCCAGTCCCTTGGAAAGATTGCTGCTGGTGATGCCTGTGGCTCTGTTCTTCCAAATCTTCCAATAGCCAGAGTTTGTTTCTCTTGCTTTCGTTCCCGGGAACGCAGTCCTGCTAACAGAGGCTGAAATTCCCACGGGAAAGCATTCCTAGACCTCCTGAGAAAGGCTTGAAAACACCTCTGAAAGCTCAAAAGGCAAACAGGCAGATGTTAAATACGCTGTGATCTCTAGGACAGGAGGGAGGGACTTGTTGGGCTTTAGACAATGAGTTGGCAAGTCTGAGCTTCTGGTTTCTTATTCTGGTGCTGCTGGGTGATTTTTCTCTGGGTTTGGGCGAGCTTTTGGGGATTTTCTTCTGTTTTTTAAGTGCTCCTCTGGCTTGAAAATGGAGGCTGTGACTTGCTCCTGAGGGGCTCGAGTAAGACTTGCAGATGGTGTTGGACGGTACGTCAGTAAGGTGGCGATGTAGCTGGTACCTGGCAGAGGCGAGAGCATCTCCCAGGCCTTTCTGCCCCCCCGACCATGTGAAATTCCAGCAAATTTAGTGTGTGGGAAGGAGCAGGTGAGTTGCAGGCCCTGCTCCGCTGATAGAGCAAAGGCACCGAAGCCCCTGGTTTTATCCCCAGAGCATCATCTGGGATTCGAAGCAGGTTTGTGGGCTGGGTATGTGAAATGTCAGTACCAAAGCAAGCCTTCTCCCCCTTCCCAGGAGAGGGAAAGTTATTCGTTTTGGAGATGACAAATGCTCTCTAATGCTGCAGTAAAGAGAAGAGTCAATATTGCAGGCGCTGAATGAACGAGCCTGCTCAGGGCTCTTCCTAGCCAGGCTGAACAGCAAATTGCTTCAGAAATGGTCTTGGAGAACAGCCTTTAAAATAAATTTCAGCAGAGAGCACAAACTGCAGCCGTTCTCAGGGTCAGGTCTTGCTTGTGCTGAGTCCATGGGAGTTTGAGGTGGGCTGGAGGCCATCAGCTCTCCCGGGTGTCACAGCAGTGACTGCAGTTCACTGGTTTTTCTGCTGGGGTCTTTGCTTTCCTGCTTTTGGCCATCACGGATGTGCTCCTGAAGCTGTTACAGACTCCTCTCGGGTGCGTGGTTCAGAGCCATCAGCACATCCTCGTGACAGAAGGGACGAGCAGTTTGGTTTTGAGGTGGAAAGGAAGGAAGAGGAAGCAGGAGGGGACGGTGGGGTGATTTGGGCTGTGACAGAGGATGCTGCGACTGAACCCTGATTGATTCCTTGCAGCCCGCGTCACCCTCTCGGGCGAGCGCAGGGTAGAAGCTGTCAGATGTTAAATCAAGATAATAATCTGTCTCCCCAAAGCTCTGAGCAGGCCCTGTTGCTCGTACAGCACCCGGCACAACCGGGTCTCCCCCGGCACTTGCAAGAACACACCGGTAACTTCCCAAATGTTTTGCGGTGCATTTTGGGCACGACATCCCCCGACACACGGAACTCGCAGGGCATGGGTAAAAAAAAAAGTCCCAGGCTTATCCTCCCTTAACAACCCCAGAGCAAACACACTTAGTCCGTGAGCACAGAGACCTGTTTCCCCTGGTGTGGCACTGCCTCCTCCACACACCTGCCATTCGGGCTGCTCCCATGACCCGAGCCAGCTCTCTAGGCTGCAGGGCTGACAAACCCTAATTAGCCTGTCCCAGCCTGCTGTGACGCTGCCTTTGGAGGGGTGACAGCAGACACTCCTGCGTCACGGCCTGTGGGCACCGATGGAGTGCCTGGTGCTCTGGGCAAGGCCAGGACTTCACAAACCTCACCCAGCTGCCTCCTGCAGCCTGGGAGCAGCCTCCTCACCCTCACAGCCCGTCTTTGTGGTGCCACCGAGCCTTGCTCTGTCCCCAGGATGCTGAGGTTAACGCACAGAGCAGACTTACGAGGGGTTAACGAGCGATAGCAAAATGCATGTCATGTGGGTAGCATGTTGTAAGCGTTCAGAGACCATCAGGGCATGCCTTAGAGCTGGCTGTAAATCAGCCCAATGTGCCCAGCTGACGAGCTCCTGAATGTCTAGTAGTGCTCTGCCAGCCCCTCCTCACTCTGCCAGCCCAAGATTGCTCCTTTGGTGCTGGGAGAATGGCAGAAAAAAACAATGGGTGGTGAGGTTTTTGGAAGGATCCATCTGAGGATGCTGCTTGGCCCATCGGCCAGGACCCCCCGGCTGCCTGCGTGTCTCTCCCAGGCAGGGGGAGACAGCTCCGGGCTCCTCGGCGAGGGGGCAGAGCCTGCCCACGGGCACGTTACACGCTCCCTTGCCAGGCAGCCGCCCCCTCCTCGCCGCTGCGTGGAGTGGGAACAGTCAGGGCTGCTGCTCCTCCGCTTGACAGCTGGATCCTGCCAGCTGCGAGGAGCCAAACCTCTCGGCCGGGAGGGATGGAGCGAGACGGGGAATGGGCACAACCCAGAGCAGGCTGATATTTATAAACCACGATACAGCCGCCCCGCTGCGGGGACAGGCCTCCCTCAGCAACCAGCAAGAGGATTTTTACGTGAGAAAAACAAACCATCTTTCTTTTTAAAGCAGTGTCTGTTATTTCGGAGCCACTGGCTGGCTCTAACACACCACGCTCTGCCTGGCAGTCGCTTGGGGAGAGCAGCGGGGGCACAGGGCTCACCCCACTACATGCCAGTAGCGTGGCCGTCCATGCCTTAAAAACTCTGGTCGGGTGCATGAGACGCTCTTTAAATACCCAGAATTAAGCTTTAAGGAGGCATAAATGGGATCCCACAGTTGTGTGTGGCGTCAGTTCTGTAGTCGGCTGAAAACCAAGGCTGTTTTTGAGCCCCGAGTGGAGATATCATCTGTTGTGAAGTGCCAAGGCTTATTTCGGTGCCAGCTGATGGCATCTGGATTGCAGGTGGAGTTCAGAAAAATCTCCCCTGGTCCCTGTGTCCGAGTGGAGAGGAGCTGGGGCAGGAGCAGACCCACGTCTGGCTCCGGCCCCGGGGGTGCTGCAAGATGGAGCTTTGTTTTTCCTGGGGACGTGCCCTGCGCAGTCACAGCTGACGGGAGGGACACAATCTCTTCCTTATTAGCTGAGCAAAACACAGGGACCTGGCGTGTTTGCTCGTGTGTGACCCTGCCGGGACCGGGTCGGTGCCACCAGGGGTTGTGGCTCTTGCCGATGTGGCAGAGCTGTGCCCCCTCCCTGTAAGCCCACCTCAAAAAAACCCATAAAATCACAGGCAGCTGCAAATTCACTGCAACGTGCCCTGGAAACCATCCGGTGCTTCCACGCTGGCGCTCACCCGGACCTTTTCCAGGGGTGCTGCCAACTGCTGCACGCTCTGAATGCGGCCCCGCTTCTCCGGGGGAGGTCCTCAAAGCCTGGCACCCCCCTGGTAAAGCTGACTGTGATGTACCCCTGCCGGTGGAACCCCCTGGGGGCACCCAGGCTTCCCAGGCCAGGCAGCGGTTTGGCACAGGGGCAGTAAAAAGCAGGATGGGAATGGGCTGGTCGGCAGAGCTCGGCGGCTGCAGCTGTAAGGAATGAGGTCACCTTCTGAGCACATCGATGGGGTTGCTTAGGGTAACAGGAAGGGAGGCCAATTTTAATCAATTAGTTGGAAATCAAGTTTACACGCAGCAGCAAATGCTTCCCGTGTAAACAGCGCAGGGCCAGCGCCCCTCGCCTCCCCGTACTCTGCCCAAGGCTTGGCGAGATGGTTATTTCCCTCAGCAGAAGGGACACTGGGCAAATGCAAATTTCCTTTGCACAGTGGGATTCCTGCCCCCGTGAGCTGCTGCTCAGCCTCCCCCCAAGGGGAAGGAACCTGCAGCCACCCTCTGTGCTGTGGGGTGGGATGCTGACAGAGGGGAAAACTAATTCTCATCAGTCCAGGCACCCCAACCTGCCCAGCTGTGGGGCACAGGGCTGGAGTGAGCACAGCAGCACCTGTGGAGCCTTCCTGCTGGGGAACTAAAACCTGCCTGATTAGTATCATTTCTAAATTATTTTTTTTTTTAAAGTGGGGGGGAGTAGCTGTGTGAGACCAGCCCACACGCTGTAGGGCTGGCACTAGGAAGTGCTCTGTGGGCACCACCGCTGGGTCAGCCACCCCCAGCCCTGAGAGTTGCCCAAGGAAGGGTGGGAAGTACGTTTGCCTTCCAGTTGAAGGCTTTATTTCCAGGCAGCTGGGAAGCTGGGGCTGCTCTTCAGAGATTTCTTGGCTATTTCCAAACGCCAGACCCCTATCTGCTAGATAAAATTTCTGTTTGCATTATGGTTGCTCAGTGTGTCTTTTTGGAGGTGATAAATCAGCATGTGTGTGGTGAGGGTTGTGTACCTGGAGGGTAAGAGGCTGGGAGAAGGTCCCATACCTGGTTTGAGGCACGGCCCTCACCTTCTAGAGAAAGCCACCCTGGAAGGAAGGTCCTGCAGCGGTGGTAGGAAGCCTGGAAGGCTTCTCCACTGCACCGGTGAACACCCTTGAGTAGATGGCTCTGCTGGGGCAAGGCATGGGGAGCAGGAGCAAAGCTGTTCCCGGTCCCCGCTGCCGTGCCTGGATGCCTTTTCCACTCTCCTCATTCCTGAATTCTGCCTGGGTGCCCAGATGTGCCACCTGGCTGGTTCCCTGGGACAAAGCTGGTACCAACTCTCCAAACAGATCTGAGACCTCCTTGTATAGGCTTCTGCGTTTCTTTCCTCCCTCCTGTAATGTCTGGTTTAGAGAGAAGATTTTTTTCCCCCACCCCCTGTCCGTTTTTAGCACTAGAGCAGCGTGAGCTCTCTGCCTTTCCGGCTCTGATCCAGCTGGGATCAGGTACTGAATTAAGCCGTGCAAATTTCAATATTGCCCTGACCAAGGAGGAAGCGGTGCCGGAGCCGAACCCACAGAGCAGCGAGGGCTTGGATGAAATCCCTGGGGTCTCACCTTTCCCGCTGGAGGAAGGGTGGGATGTGTGTCCCCCTGTCCAGGCCCCGGGCGAGCCCCGGGGTGGGGGTGGGGGGGCAGGAAGGACAGGCAGAGCTGCACATTCACACCTCCTAGGCATTAAATCGATTAAAACCTGCTGCATTAGTGCTCCCCTCCCGACGTTCACCGTGAGCCCAGCCGCGGCAGCAGATCTCTGCTGGTGGGAACTGGCACACACCCTCCGAACTGGGGACTCCTGTTCTTATATTGCTTAGGAACCGGAGCGCCACGGAGCCCGTCCCCGCCACCGGGAAGGTGGCACGCACCAAGGTGGATGGAGAGGCCCAGGGGGAGGAACCCGCTCCCTGCCAGAGCAGGGACAGCTGATCCGGTGTATCATAAGGGAAAACACTGTTTTGTCAGTGCTAATCCCTCCACCATCCCTGTGGCAGTGCCTTTAGGGATGAACTGAACTTGCAACATGATATTAGGACATCTGTCAATACCCCCAGCTTCAGAATAAAAGACTCATTTGCTGCCCAGTCGAACAGGTTATAATCCTTCCCGACCTCCCTACAGCCAAATGCCACTCATCGATGACTGGTGTTGCCCAAAGCAGCTGCTCCGGCGCTGAGTCAAGGGCCGCGCACGCAACCGGTTTGGTTTTGGGGCCGGATGGCCACAGGCACGCGCCGGGGTTTGCTGGCACCTGGGTGCCCTGTGAGCTGGGGGTGCCCGTCACCCCAAGGGGCAGGAGCTGGGGGTGCCCATCACCCCAGGGGGACGGCAACCAGGGGATGCCGGGGGGGGGTGGCCGTCACCCTGAGGGGTGGCAGCTGGGGGATGCCAGCGTTGGCCATCACCCTGGAGGGGTGGCAACCAGGGATGCCAGAGGGGTGGCCATCACCCTGAGGGGCAGGTGGAAGCGGAAGGGTGGCTACCACCCCGGGGGGTGGCCATCACCCTGAGGGGTAGGAGCCGGGGGGTGGCCATCATCCTGGGGGGTGCCAGGGTTGGCCATCACCCCATGGGTTGGCAACCAGGGATGCCGGAGGGGTGGCCGTCACCCCGGGGGTGCATACTGGGCTCCGGCAGCACCGTGTGGGCTGAGGCTGGTGTCCAGGTGGGGGGAACCCCCGACCTCTGCGCTGGCCGCAAACAACTCCCCCCCCGCCAAAAAGGCTCACTCGGGGGATCCCCCCCCCTCGCCAGGGTTGGTTTTATTTTCGCCTCGTCTTGTTCTTTCGGGCACCTTCTGGCACCGCCGCCTCGGTGGTCCCCACCGTCCCAGCACCGTCTGGGGCTGTCCCGACCCCGGCACTGCCCGCAGCCGGACCGGGGGGGTGTGAGGGGGGGCTGAGCCCGTCTCCCCCGCCACGCTCCGGAGCGGGGGGATCCCCCCGCAGCGCCGCACGGCCAGCCCAGAGGCCGCCATGAGGGGCTGGGGCACCGGCGGTGGCGGCGGGGCGGGGGGGGGGGCGGCCGGTGTCCCCCCTCCGCGGAGCGCGGGGGGAGGACAC
>JAOXNO010000007.1:4910263-4936799 GCA_028565335.1 Limnodromus scolopaceus
AGGTGCAGGACCCTGCACTTGGCTTGGTTGAACTTCATGCAATTTGCACGAGCCCACCTCTCCAGCCTGTCCAGGTCAGGTCCAGGTCTGTTTTCTCTGTCTTTAATGGTGCTGGGGAGCGTGGAGGGGAGGAAGCGCTGGTGGCGATGGTCACCGAAGGGACAGGGATCTGTTGGGGTTGGCTTGAGCCCTTGTGCCCTGGAGGAGCCTCCTGCAGAAAGGACGCCCTGCTTTAAAACCAGCGCAGCTGAGCTCGGTGTCTGCTCGCTGGGTTTGATTTTATTGGAAATGCTTTGAAAGCTCTTGGGTGAAGAGGTCCCTGTCCTGGTCCCCAACCCCGCCAGCCCGTCTGGCCCCAGCTGGTGCTACAATCGGGTCAGATTTGTACCCAAAATCCTGCCATCGGTGTGTTTGCGGTGACGGGTCGCTGGCTCAGACAGCCGGTGTCCTCAGCGGGGTGTGCATGGCCATGGATGGTCACGGTGTTGGCATTCCCAGCCTATACAGTCTCAATTTCTATGGACTTTAATCTTCAACGTGTAATTTATTACTGGTGCTCGTCTTTACCTAGAAAATATTCCTATTTAATTTAGTGGTCAGATCCATCCAGCCACTGTTGAGATTTATCTCATCTCTCGTGGTGAGAAGCTGATGGGTACAGATACAGGCAGTTGCACGACCTTTACAGTCTCTCCCGGAGTCCAGGGACGTGGATGTAAGATTGTTTCAAGACATTTTGATTTTTATTACAAACCAAACCACTTCACATTCAATTCAGGTACGCAGGAGAACTACTCGTGGGGGGAAAAAACCCAACCCCAAACCTAAACACCTTAAATGGGTATCAGTCTAGCTCTACCTCAGGCTTTTCCACGAGATCCCAAACTTGAGAGGACCCGATATCCCACCTGCTTTGGCTGTTGGCTACTGATGGGGTGTTGTTTCAGCTGTATGCAGCAATGGAAGCTGTTTTGATAAAGAGTTTACTCTCTAGTGAATCATCCCAAGCTGCATCTGAAAAGAACAGTCTTCATCATCCAACTGTATTTTGAAACACAAATGCTTTGTCCTGAAGTCGTACGATGGAACATCTGATGTGCTGGGGTGTTGTGAGTGTGTGTGTAGGAACTTGTTGCACCTCGTCGTTGCTTTGTTGGTCACCCGGGCACGCCGCTGTTAATGGGGTAAACTGAGGGAGGGAGGGCAGGGCTGGTGAGGGCTCTGGGCAGTTTGTTACTCTCTTCCCTTCTTATCTTTCCCGAGAGAGCGCTGGGATACGGACAGTCTCTTTATTTACATTCCGAAAGGCTGCTCTGGGTGTAACATCCAGCCTTTCCAACGAGCCCGAGCGTCGCAGGCTGAAACCGAGGGGCTATATATAACTTGACAATCCCAAATCCAGTCGGGAGCAGATGAAGCTTATTGGTCTGTACAGGGTGCTCATGCTGTGATATGTGCTAATATCACATAAAAGTAACAACTGTTGAGGAGCTTCCCTGCCACGTCCTTTCCTATCCTTTATCACAATTAAGTTAAAAAGACTGGATCACTGAGAGCTCTATTTTTGCACCCTCAGGCACGTGCTACCTCCTTTGAAAGCCATCGCTGTTTTAGGAAGGAGTACAAGAAGGGAGGGGGCGGTGTTTCTGTACCCCTGTACTCGCGCAAAGTCAAAGTGTGACTCTCATTACGTGCTGCTCTTCTGCCCTTATTCTGGGTCACCGTCAGCATAAAGGTACCGTGATTCTCTTTTTAGTTACGAGAGGTGTTGGAAATGAATGCCCATTCACATTTAAGATTAGCTTATATGGCATATGACTCTTTCCAGCATAATTCTGACAACAGCAGTGTTAAACAGCGGAATCAAAAGGAACCCAGACAAAGAAATGTCAGTATTCGTACAATTTAACACAGCTCCCTACTTGTTTTTACCAAAAAAAAAAGCCCCAAAAGATTTTAAACAAAAGGAAATGTCCTTCATTCAACGCTGTTAAAATCTTTCAGCGCTGTCAAAGTGGCTTCAAAGCTTCTCCGCATCTGCCCGCTCCAGCCGAAGTGCCGATGCCTGTCCTCAGGCTTTCGTGATGTACCCTTCTCTGATAAGGAAGTCGTAGATTTTCCTGGTTTTGTTCACATCGATCTTGATGAGCGCCCGGGCCTGCGCCAGCCTCAGCCCTCCTTGTTTGTTACACTCGTTGACTAAGGCAGCTTTATATTCTAAATAGGCTCCAGGGACCAACCGCACCATCTGACAGAGCTGGAAAACAAAAGGTGAAGTTAATAAACACTAACGCTCGTCAGGCGCTTTCATTCTGCCATCCCTCTTGGGGGAGTAACATTGAGAGTATTTTTCTGAAAACACTTGAAATGCGTTGGTGGTTGGTTTTTTTTTCGTATGGGGGAGGCGTACAGGGGCTGCATTAGGAGCCCTTTCCAGCCACAGGTAGGGAGGGGAGGAGCCTGCCGGCTGCTGCATTCGAAAACATTCCTGACTTAAAAAAATAAAGGAGGAGGATGAAAGCAAGCTCTGGGCTCACAGGAGCGTAAGGATGAGTGTGTCCTGTGTGGGCGTTGTTCTTTACAAACCCAGGGAAGTACACATGCCAAAGAGACTCGCAACCGGCAATTCAGCGTGCTGGAGGAGCGCCAGGGAGGGCATCTGTCTATTAATCCCCTGCAGACTAAGTCTTTAATACCTTTCTACAAAAGCAGCTACGCACACAACGCCTGCCCCCTCCGGAAGCCCAGGGTGGAAACCGCACAGGGAGGGCATTGGGGGTTTTGGAAGTTCGGGAAAAGGAAGTGGTTTCAAAAGGGAAAAGGGCTTTCAAAAGCCCCCGTGCTCTGCTGTTGGGGTGCGACGCTCCCGTTTCCCTTCCAAATACCAGCCGCCTTCTAGACGGTGTGCTGGATTGCTCCCGGTGGAGATACTGGCTGTCTCCTCCTTTTAATAAGAAATGCTTAATGATTGTTCCTCGTTGATAGGAAATTGCAGAATTTGGAGGAACTCAGACTTTATGTCTCAGCTGACGAGGAAATCAGATTCCCCGTACACGCTAATGTCCTAGTCACAATTATTTATACGCTGAGTGGAGCCAGAAATGCCATGTTCCATGGTGAATCTGTGATCTGATTTCCAATGCTGCCATCTCCAGTGAAGGGGAAACAGCTTCCACGCAGAGGGAAAAGTCTGAAATGCATCTGCGCTTCACCAACATGGCAATCTGCCTTGTAGACAATCTTAGGACAGATATTGACTTCTAGTAAAAAAAAAATAAAATAAAAAACCCCTTTATTTCAATAGTTTTCCAGCGTTGCCTTTCACTGAATGAAGGACAGGCCTGTGCTGGGCTGCAGAAGGAACCGAGCCTCTGGTTTCTTTAGGTGACCGTGCAAGAGCACTCTATATGGGGCTGTGAACTCCAACACCAGGTCAAGCTAAAACCCATTGCTTACAGGAAGCCAGAATCCATCCTCGGCCACATGTGCATAAAAAAGACCTTGGTGTATGCACAGAGAAGTAGAAATATGGAAAAAAAAAAAAAAGAAAAGATGAATATACTGTTATTGCCTCCATGTTTCACGTTAGTCTAACAGTGAAAAACCAACCATAATTGGTTGAGGTCTGGCTGTGAGATATCTGTAATATGGAAAGAGCTCTGCTATTCGTGATCTGTCCAGTGAAGCCCTTGATGGAATTCTCAGCTGGTTTTAAAACCAACATTCATTAAGAAAAAATAACCCTTCTGCTCACCCCACTCTCACGAGGGAGGGAGAGAGGATGTCACACGCGGGATGTTATAACAGCACGTAATAGCACCTTGGTGCTCATCTTTGCTGAATAAGCTAATTTGCTGGAGCTCTGTTGTATGTATGGTACAGTAATTGAAATTAAGAAGCCAGCTGGAAAACCTGAATGACTCTTGTGAGCAGGGAGGAGTAGTCAGGGCATGCAGAGGAGGTGTATTCACAGCACCTGAGAGAGGTGGTTTGAGTGAGCGCCCCCCTGCACCGTGAAGTTTTATACAGATTATCTTTCCATTCCTTTCCTCACCTCTTTCTCCTTCTCGTTGAGTTTCTCTGTGCCTGGGAGACCGGTGAGGTTCAGCGGTGGGGCGCTGCGTCGGCCTGCGGGGACCAGAAAGGAGAATGCTGAGGAACCCTGAGCAGTTTGGCAGGGCTGTTCCTTAGGTGTGTTCCCACAGAGGCAACTACATCCCTGTCACGTTAACCCAGTATGATCTAAGTGTTTATAGACAGGGGTATTTAGGGCTTAACATAAAAACTGCACTGATTTGATAAAAGGTGTGACTTTGCAACTGACATCATTGTCACAACACTGTGAATAGTTGCGTGAGGACTCTTGCGCTGTGAACCCTGGCTCAATGGAAGGGAGGAACTGGAAGACAATGGTTTTCTGTCAAACTGGCACTGGCTGGGGTGCCCAACATGCACCACCACGTCCCAGCTGGCCTGAAACCAGCCGCTGGCGAGGGAGGACGCTGAGGTTATTTATTGGGGTGATGAGCAGCCAGTCTCTCTGACAACTTCAGGAAGCAGAGTTGTCTTTAAATGCCTTTAAATATGATGCAGATATTGTAAAGCAAATGCAGTTCATGGATTTACTTTTGCCTGTTACGATAAACAGAACTGAAAGAAAACGTCTGGCACAAGGGAGTCTGGTAGTTCTCACTCTCCCCATTGTTTATAACTGCTGAGCTTTAACTGGTGCAGCTTCAACTTTCACACGGGCTGTTTACTTGCAGGTTTGTGGTTGTTTCTTTTTTTCTCACAGTGGTTTTTAGGTTTTTTGTGTTTTGGTTTTTTTTTTTTTTTAACTTCCAAAGCTCAGAACAAAGCTAGGGTTATTTATTTACATTTTTAGAAAGTCTATTGCCCCTGTGCTGTCAGGGAGCCTGATTGGAGGGAGAACTGAAGGACTGGAAAGAAGCTGGAATAGTGTCTCTGGCAGGTGCAGAGGAAGCTATTTCCCAGTGCTGCTCCCTCTTTCTGTGGCCTGGAGTGAGTCTGCTATGATGAGGTATGACAGAATTTGGTCTTACTGTTTTATAAACCTAGGAAATAACACACACAAACTACATTAAAGAAAACACAGTCAGGCTGCGAAGTCAAGATCTCAAAATCTAGAAGCAGAGTTAAGCAACACTAATTTGCTCTCTTGTATATTCAGTATGATGCAGCCTTTAATTATATAGACACGTGGCAGGTTTTCCGCAGTATCCTTGCCTTGTTCAGTACGCAGGATGTTTGTTTAATTACCGACTATATGGTATTTTGTTTGGGTTTTGTTCAACATGTGGCAGTGGTTGTAAACACTGCATGCTATCTGAGTTCCACAGGCAAAACAATTCGTCTTCTCTTGGGCTCTTCTCCTTCACTGGCCATGGAATTCTTAACAAAAAAGTAATTTCATTCTTCATACTAGCCCTTCAGCTGAGGGGGTATTGTCTCCATTTTGTGGATTTCATTCCATGCCCAGCCTGAGATACACAACGCTGTCTTCTCTCCAAAACACCACATCTTAGCTACCACCAAATATGTTTAAAACATAGTGCCTATTGACCTCTGCAATGACTAATTGCTTGGTATTCTGACCCAAATTTCCAGGCCTCCTGGCAGATCTGAGGAAGAACGTATAGGCTCTGTGGCCACCTCTGAGAAGTTTGGTTGAAGTCGTTTATTGGCATCCACATAAAAACCGGATGCAGAGATAAAGCTAGAAGCCAGTTTTCCCTGGCAATGTTTAATGGCCTTACAGTAAAACTTTATCCTGGTCTCACTCATCGCGTGACATCCTGTCACCTCAACACCAGCTGGGCTTTTATAGGAGTCTTGTTCACAAGGGCCTTGACTGGCCCCTGAATCTGTCCTTACTGGGCACTGAAAGAAGTAGACGTCCTCTTGGTGGAAAAAAAACCCCATAATTTGTGATTACAGAATTCAAGAATATAAAAACATATTCACAGAAAGGGAAAAGTGAAGTTGCACAGGCAACTCGTGTCATCTCACTCTGTCGCTTGCGTGATGCTGCAACCAGTGCCTGCTTCTCTGACAACCGTTTTTTGGTGTTCTGCCCTCCCAAATCTGCTTTCTGTCAGGTTCGTATTGCTGTGGTATGTGCTATACGGCTTCATTAACAAACTGGATTAGCTTTATCTTTTAAAGATAAAGTTCTGTTCTCATGTGAAAATTCCTTCCTGCCTTGTTAATGTAGCTTTAGGATGGAATTTTCCATCTGTAGTCAGAAAAATCTAGAAATTCAGCAAAAATCCCTACAGGATTTGGATGTGGAGTGAGTTTCCGACTGAGGGAATGTTGACTCGAGCAGTGCTCTAACCAAGGGGCTCGAGGGCTGAGTCTCTCTCCAACTGGCTGTCAGAATGGTATCACTGGTGTACGGCTGGCTTTTTATCACAGACCATCATCTAACAGTTTACCTGAATTTGAAGGAACTGGTACCGTGGGACTCAGGCCGGAATCGCTGAAAAGAAAGGAAATTTTCAAATTGCCTTTATGTCTTTTTTTTTTCTTTTCTTTTTTAAGAATAACCGCATATGTTGGCCCCAAAACTACTTTCCCCCCAACTTTTAATAATTATACAACTCAACTTGCATAAGCCAGGCCCTGGTCTGAAGTCAGCAGAATTTCTAAATATTTAGCACTCACAGATTGAAATCCATGTCTGAAAAAGGGGGTGGGGGGGCAAAATAAAAAATTCAGTGGAGACTGACTGGGGACATTCCAAATCATCTTCCCAGACCACGTAGCCTACAGGATGCACTTCCTTTGCGTTGCAGCTTGCTCCTGAAATCAAAGTGCTTGAGCAGGGTGACTACACATTAATAATGCTGCTGCATCTAAAATCATCTGAAACACTTCAAGTGTCATCTGCGCCCTCATTAATATCCATAAAGGCCTTATTTTCCTCCATGACTTTATTAACAGCAGTTAAGTTCCTGAAACATAAACTACAGACAACAGATTTTGAGCCCTTATTAGTCATCTTCTTGTCTGCACTTCAACACGCACTACTGCTGTTAGCCAGAGCTTCTCGCCCTTCTGATTCTTCCTGTCCCTGCTGTAATAAATCGGGAATGTATTTGATGATACCAGGCAGCAAAATGTGCTGGATGCACCTGACTAAAGCGGGGGTACGAGATGAGAAATGTAGGGTCTTACATATCAGCTTGTCGACTGAGCCACTGCTGGCAGGCGCTGCTGTCCTGGATGTACTGCAGGACTTCGGAGAGCATGGTGCGCTTCAGGCGTTCCTCGTCTCTCGTCTTCTTCAGGTTATCGTAGGTTCTGGCACCTACGGCAAACACAGAGCACCTTCTCACCACCTGCCTCCCTCCAAATTTTCAGACTGTTGGTTTTTTTTTCCTGCTTTAGGAAATAAGTGAGAAACCGTTCTCTAGCTCTGGACCGGGCTCTGCTGTTCTCCCTCATGACAACTACTTGGCATGGGAATGTATTAGATTCTGCTCTGCACCCCTCCTCCATTAAATTCGGGCCAAAAGCAAACAAAAAAAGGCTTCTGTGATCCAATTCCAGGATAAAACAGGCTGTTTCATTCATGTGGAGGTCTTAGCCCTCTCTCCAGGTATCACACTTGTTGACACCAGTGCAAGTGTCCAGAGATAAAGCTCTGGAGACCACTGGGCCACGACATACATTTATTACTATTTTTTTTCTGAACCTTTTGCAAAGTGGTGGGTAAAGCAGAGCTCTGCTAGACAGTGCGTTCTCCAAGCTGATGGCTCAAAAAAGCTCAGCTGGACTGAAGCATTATTGCTAAAGCTTTGCTCAGTTAAAGAGCTAGGCGAATGCATTTGAAAAAAAAGTGTCTTTTTAGTCAACGCATCCTCAGCGTTGTAAAATCATCCCTCCGCGCCTTGATGAACGGGAATGGGCTGAATAATGCATCAGGTACTTACTACAGAAATTGGTGATTCCTGCTGCTCTGTATTCCTGGAGTCGCTTTATTTCCCTTCGCAGCTCAAATTCCACTGTTTCGCCCCAAGAGGAAGCAGAAGGGAAATCCAGAAAACAGATGTGGGTCAGTGGGGTGGCAGTGAGCTGTGGGGTACGTCGCGATTTCATATTTGTCTGCACAGTTTGGCTTTGAAGTCTACAGAGCCACAGAGGGGGTTAACCTCCCTGCACAAGTCTGGGTCAGGGCTCAAACTCAGTGTCCTAACACTCCTTGATCACAGGTTTAAAAGTGGTTTCTAGCATATGTGTGCTCAGAAAAGTTGTTTTTTCTTCATGCCTCAGCAGTTCCCTAGCCGTACTCTGGACAAGGCAAATAGTAACGTAGGATTTCTGGAAGGTGTTGAAAAAACACTCCATCCAGGCTCCTCATAGCATTGAATATTGTCTTTGAATCATGATTTTCAGAGCTGGATCATCCAAAATTTTTCCTTGCAGATGACTCTTTTTTTTTTTTTTTTGTAGTCACATTAAATGCTCGTATGTCTTTTTGCTCAGTGACATTCACAGCCTGTAGCTTTATTTCAGCTGGCTTCAGGCAGTGGTTAGTTTTACAATGGGCAAGTTTGCCTGTCAGGAATTTGTTTACTCGTTGTACTCAGGAGATGTGTGTAACGCGTGTACCCGACTATCAGGTCAACCTGAGGACTCTGCTGTCACTCCAACAACAAAATTAATTTCCAGGACTAATGCTCACGTGGGACTCATGATTCTGCAGGGTCATACTTTTGGTATTTTGCATAGGGTGTCCTGAAAATACAGTCCCAACTTGTTTAAATGCTTTGTTCTGTCTAATGAGCAATGATTTTTCCCAGTTTAAGTCAGAGAATGAAGCAGGATGTAATGACTCGTACTGGAATCTGCCTAAGTGCGTGCTGTGATTATGCATAAAGACTGGAGATGATGCGGTGACAGAACAATGCCTCTCCCTTTAAGGTAAGGGACATAATGACAGCTGTACCATATAATTATGTACACATATAATAATTTAACATGTATCTTTCAAAGAATTCACAATTTGCTGTCAGCACCCAATTTCTCAACCCAGACATAAATTTTAGGGATTTTGTTCTTTCAGTGCTACAGAGTCCCAGTAAATGAATAGTGGTCTTTTGATAAGAAAATACTACTGCTAACACATGACCGGAATGTTCAGTCAAGTGAAAAATCAAACAAAGAGCTCAGATGGAGTTTAGTGGAAAAAAAACACTTGCTGCTCATTTAATGTATCAAACCACAAATGTATTTGTTTTTCTGAGGGAGGGACATGGGGGAGGAGGAGAAAAACAACCTCCTGGAGTGGTATATATTTAGGAAAGGTTGTAGATGATGCAACCACTCATTATGCTTATTGAAGGACATCTATGCTAAAATCCTCAAACTACTTACATGCGTGGCTTTCAATGAACTTATCATGCTCTACTGGTCCAAGAATTCGTGCAAATCGTCTCATTGTTTCATAAAGGTCTTGAACCTCCTTTGGATATCGCCTTTCCAAAACTAGAGGGGGGGAAAAAGTGACACATCTTACCACAATTACTGTGAGAATAAATTCAGTGGAGCCTGCACTAATTGCCAGCCTCTGAACTGCCCAAAGATCCACATTTGGTTCACTTCTTGGCCGTTTTGGTGTCACAACAACAAACTGATGAGTAAAAAGCAACAAAATTATATAGCCCTTAAAACTCTAAAGGCAAAAAGGATGGTATTTAAGTGTTGTTTGATCATTTTTTGAATAGTGAGATGCACTTCAATGGCTTAGGTTTCTCCTTCAACTCTTTCCCTACTCAGTGGAGCCCTAAATGCTTCTGAAGAGCAATTCTGAGGCAATTACTAAAACACTGAGCAGGGAGAAGTTAGAAGCAGCTGGTTGGAAACAGTTGGGGCAGGAAATCTGCTGGAATTCCAACCATCTGAGTATGGTCCAGTATGAATAAACCACACTGGTGCACTGGAACCAGTGAACAGGCGAAGTTTTGCTTCCCGAGTAGAGGCCGCTTTAAAGTTAAGCAGTTACACCCGATACTCACTCTGAAATTTTCTGAGGTTGATTAGGCCGTGATCTCGTACAATTCTGTAATTGAGAGCAAAATGGTATTACTAGAAGGCATTAACTCGTGTATTAGCTCATAAATACAAAGGCTTCAGAAGAAACTTTGATTTAGACCATCAGAGGGGTCTAAAACTAAATGCATATGAAATTTCCACAACCCTTGATCTGGGCAGCTGAGAAACATGATGTGGTGACGCAGCGCGGCTTTAATCAGGGGTAAACGTGGGGTAGTGCTGTGCATTAGTCCAGCGCTGACAGCACTCAGCACAAAGGGAGCTACGATCGCTTCAAAGCTTTGAAATTGCTTCTTCAGGCACAGATTTCTCATCTACAGTGTCTTGCAACTGGTCTTTCCAACATTGGAGGTACAGGAATGTCTCGGGGAGAATGATTTCCAGCTTCAGAGAGACAAACGTCCTTCTGCTAGAGCAAGGGTGAGGGAGGGACTGTAAATTTCACCACGGGGAGCAGGAGGAAGGAATTTTTCCATGACAGTTTAAAAGAGGAAACTGATTTAGGTAACTTGTAAGTTTGAAATGTTCCCGACAGGGTGAGGGAAATGAGCAGAGTGAAAAGGCAGGTAAGATATTTTAGAAGCCCATGACACATAGGTTTGTGACAGGTTTCAGCAAACGTCATGTGGTCATTGCTACGTGGTGATTCGATAAACACCCGACTTTTGCAAATGATAAGATATTACAAAGCTGAGCTTGTCAAGGTCAAGTTGGAATTTGCTCTATAAACTTCATTACATTTTCTTTACTATGTATAAAAGACTATTCCTGTCCCATGTAGAGAAAACTTTCCGAGAGTGACATCAGCATTTTTATATCATTTTCCAGATCTTTGGCCCAACTTGCTGTAGAAACTTTTCAAA
Source organism: Limnodromus scolopaceus (assembly GCA_028565335.1). Lineage (NCBI taxonomy): Eukaryota > Metazoa > Chordata > Aves > Charadriiformes > Scolopacidae > Limnodromus > Limnodromus scolopaceus. The sequence continues at coordinate 4,921,207 of JAOXNO010000007.1, forward strand.
AACTGACACTGGTTTGATTTATGTAACTGAGCCTCATGGCACTTTCTTTTAGAATGACATGACTTATCATAATGGAAATCATACCACATCAATATTATTTTATTTATGAATTAAAAAGAACCCGGTCAATACATATCAACTTTTACCTGCCATTTAGCAGAACTATGCTGTATTATGAGAAGGAATGGAGGAGTCTTTATCCAAATCACTAATTCTTCCAGCAGAAAGTAATATGGCAAGATATAATTTTAAATATTGAACAAAGTATTTGAAAGTTATAATAAAATTGAATTTAATGAATAGATTGAGTCATTCTAAAAAGCTGTCAAATGAGCTGAATAAATTATTCAAACTCACGTCAGCAATGTAGTTATCTTCATTACACACTGTGGAAAACTAACTTATGGACCACTAAGAATTAAAAATAACGATGCAAACCATTTCTATGGAGAAAGTGGGGGGTCTAGCAATGAGTCACAGACTGGCAGCTTCTTTTTTTTTTTCTCTGAAGTAGAAAATGAATTATGTGCAGTCCATTAGCATTACATAAACCAGAGATTTGCCTCTTTTTTTTTTTTTTTTTTTTTTTCTTTCCCGTTTCTGGTTCCTAGTCCTGGATCTGTGACCGGTTTCCCAGGTAGTATTTCAGTTTCTCATTCTGCAAAATGGCTCCGGGATCTCATCAGGTGTGCTAGAAGCTTAGCTATTAAGTATAAATGGATTTGGGAGGGTAACGTAAAGAGCACCGTGTACATGACTTTCATGCACTAAAAAGGTCCGGAAAATAGACTTTTCACAATTAATGACTTGGTTTTGAGAGTTTAAAGGAGAGTTCCTCTGCCAGCCACGTGTACAAATAAGTATCAGGTCTGTTGATGTGTGTTTTCTAGGCTGGTACCGTTGCTAAAGCCTGATCTTAATCTGTGCCCAGGAGAACCACACATCCAAGGCGAAGTTTGTCATGCAAATCTCATAGCAGGAGGTCTCTGTGCATGGGAAGGTCTGGAGGGGTGCTAGAGGAAATCAATTATGTTTAGTAAGAGGAAAACAGTGAGGAACAAAACACGGTAACGAAGCAAAGGAACACAGCTGTTGCTTGAAAACTCACTTTTTTCTTCTCTGCCTTTCCTTTAACCTGGAATGATAAATATCTACAACTGCAATCTTCAGAGCTGCAAAATATTTAAAAAAAAGAAAAAGATTACAGAATACATAAGTAATGACTGCATGAGGATAATTTTCAAGCCTTTATGTTCATGGTAGGCTGAAACGGTCACTCTGCTTTGCTGTTTTAAAAATCCTGTGGCAATTTGACAGGGGCATCAACTGACTAGAGGCTACCTTTCTGGCGACTATACATGGTACCTGTAGAAGCTTTCCTTTGCTTACTCCTTCCAAATACCTGGGGAATGTACACCTGTAAATATCAACCTGGGCAGAGCCTGAGAACTCTTTTCCTCTTCCTTCTTGGACTGTTTCACTAATTAGCACTTATTTGTTCCCTCATACATGCAACTATTAAGTATTCCTTTTCCTGAAAAGCAAATTGATTGGATTTAATGATCTGAGATGTCATCTTTGGACAAAGGTTTCTTTGCATAGAGCAAGGAACTCCAAAACATAGAAGGATGCAGTTCTGAACCGTGAGGATCCAGAGTAGCCTTTGTTACAGTTCTTAAAAACATCTACAAGATTTTAGCTTGTTAACTCCTAAACTTATCTGTCTGCCAGAAGAACAAAGAGAATAGCTCACGACAATGTGAAGAAGCACAGGAAAAAGCCCTGGTCATTAGAAATCATATCCCTTTTCAAAATCAAATCTGTCTGCAGTCTGGCTGATCCACTCGGAGATCCTTCTGCTTCTTTTTCCTGTAACCATTAGGTTAATAATTTTTTTTTGGTAAATTCTTGAAAGAAAAGATAAGGAGACACCTATCGCCTTCCCTTCCCTCACTTTGTTAAATAATGCAAAAATTCTAGGTCGTTAAGCAAGCATAGAGTTGGCTGATTTCTTGGTTGGCTCTTTTTCCCTTGACGTTAATGACTTCAGTATGCTCTCAGAAGGAGGAGGTTTGAGACCCGACAGCGCGTTCACAGTCTGTGGGGACACCGTGCAGCCCTGCGACTCAGCCCCCCATGTTGCACACACAGGGGTGGCCCAAGCCTGACAGGACCCAGAATCCACTCCTGGGTCCGTAGTTACAAGAGAAGAGCAAAATTGATCCTGGCAGTTTATTGATTGTGCTCTCCAGTAAATAATTAATAATGCAATTAAGAATGAAGTGCGGTCATGTGTCTGTTTTAAAATATGTGTTTATATGTAAACACCAGGAAGCCCCCGGCCCCCAGGCAATTCATCTGTGCAGTCCTCTGGGTAATAACATTTCTTATAAGCAGGGCCAGCTGAAGCCCCAAGGCTGTGCCTATTGGCCCAGGAGCCAACAGTTCTGGGTTACACTTGCTGATCCTGTATTAGCCCAAAAAATCATCGATTTCTACAAGCTGGATTTGATGTTAATTTGGGAGCAAAAGGTTATGTGTGAAGATAAGAGGGGTGGTACAATGTTCTTACTTCTTTGTGCAAATTTCTAGCAAAACCAGGGTGTTTGAGGATCATTATGTATTTTCATAAAAAGGTATTTAATTTGCCTAATGTAAGAATAAGCACAGGTAGCAAATTCTCCTTCTTACTTTAATGTGGGGACAAGAAAGTGGGAAATGCAGCAACTTAGACATGAATGAAATATATTACTTAATGTTGGAATCGGTGCCAGTTTATGGAAAATATTTTTATATTTTTAAACCCTCTGCAAGCTAAGCTTAACGTGTTATTTTCTGGGGTTTATGTGGGCAGAACTTAATAAGTACATGCAGAAATTGCACTGGAGAACCTCTATAAATATCACAAGTAATTATGCACCTATAACCATTGCATTTTGATGCCTTCACCTGAGTGCACAATATTCTGAAAGAAACTATGATCAACTGGGGAGGGGAAGGAGTGTTCATGGGAACAAATAAAGGGGAAAAAATGGAGCTTCTGCTTACAGAAAAATTAGTATTTGCTGCCACATGCACTTTTGGAGGGGCTTTTGTTTTTAATGGATGTATTCACACAGGAACAGCCGATTACAAGATCTGGAATGCATGAATAACTCAAACTACTATACTGTTACATGCCGCATTGAAATGAGCAAAGAGATGCTGTGTGAATGAAAATGATTTCCCTGTGCGTTTCCCCATGGATTCTACTCGGGAGGCAGTTGTTTGTACTGGTAACTTAAGATAATCCAAGCCGACACCATGTTCAGAGTGTCTGTTTTAGGGTATGATAAAGTTCTTCGAGACGATCAGGGTAGCTTTGGAGGATCCAGTGATAGGCAGAAATTCAAGGCTTCTTTCTCCATTCCAAAAAATCAAAATATTTGGGTTCCTCAAGAGCATGTGTCCAAAACAGTTTCTTTGCTTTTCATTCCTCTTCGGCCTCGTTTGGTCGGCAAAAACTTTTTTGAGCACTAATGAGTGAGACCTTTGTTTCACGCTGGCTAACCTCTGGTTGGCATGTGAGGCCCAAATAATGGGAAGAATGCAAACTAATCAAAGTAAACAGGCTGCGTGTCCAGTGTGTGCCTCGGCTGGTACTAACTCAATGGCTGCAATCCAAATCCACCCTCCCTGGAGGACAGCAGGATCCCAGGCAAACAGAGGCTCTGCCTTCAGAGCATGTCAGGAACTTCCCCCAAGGAATAAACATCATGTAATATTTAGAAGGACACTGACTGCCTTGTATCTTATAATTTCACTACGCTACAGCCAGAGTCACGGTCTATCTGTTTCCACTTGCTTCTAAACTCGTGGTTTCAGCAATTACTTGCCCGTGTTAGAGGTAAAAATCATTTACGTGAGAAGGGGAGAAAAAGCCTAGAAGAAGATAAATTACTAATGTTATAATTCAGTCTGATGAAAACTTGTAATTCATGAAATATTCAGGCACTCTGGGTGGAATGAGATCTGTAACTAGTTATTTCTTTTGATCTGTCCATTATGTTTTTGTTTAACTGCAATATATATGTGCATACATTTATTATATTGCAAGTACTGCATAGGAGTTATCAGTTCGATAAGTTAATTGAAATATGAGAGATTTCATACAATTTCTACCATCTCACTAATATGAAGAAGTGGCTGAACAATGTCTGTGACCTCTTGTGTGGTGGGAGGAGCTGCTGAGTCAGCAGGTCCCGGTTTCTGCGCTCCTCAGAGAAGGCTGCCTGGGAGCCTTTCCACCTTGGATTAAATTGTATTCTTCTTTCTTGTGGAAATACTGAGAACTTGCTTAGAGAGACACAGGAGAACATAACAGGGAAAATATAGTGGGAAACGGAGGTCAAGTAGCTTAGATCTAGAACTTTTTATAAAATGATTTTTACAAAATTTCAAGAAAAGCAGAGCAATGTGGAGGAAAGGGAAGCAGGGGGAGTTCTGTTCCACTGAAAGCATCAAATATTCCTGTGTTAACGTGCAGCCCAGACACTGCAGCACTGATCTGTGACTCGTGAAACGACAGAAAGAGAGACCATAGAAATTATTCTGGTTGGTGTGTTCTCAGGGTCTAGCTTGAGTTACTTTCAGAAAATGGAATATAAAAGTAGTTTTCAAAAATCAAGCTTGAAGTCAGTGAGGTTTAATGCATGGCAGAAAAAGAAACTGAGGAATCTTTCACAAACCTGATACTTGATCTGTGCTGCAAGACCCCATGTGGGCTTCTCTGAGCTATAAAAGTGTTAAAAACCTGTTTTACATCTTTACCTTTAAAAAAAAAAAAAAAACAAGAAGTTGTTTGCAAACTGTGTGGAGGAGGTGTGGAAGCCAGGCACAGGCTGCGTTTCAAGGACGATTCCGTAAGATGGAGCGTAAGGAGTCTGCCCGCGGGCAGGGCTGGGGCAGAGAGGCAGGTCAGAGCCTGGCAGTAGCGGGACAGGCACCCCTGGGAGAGACCGGGAGAGCCTGAGCCCCAGGGCTGCCCCCAACCTTCTCTCCTGTTAACTAGAAAGTACAAGGGCTTCTTAAATCACGGAATTGCTCTGTGCCTTCAGATCCAATTGTTGAGCTGTTTCCTACAGTACCAAATCCTACAATGAGGTTGCAAAATATTCTCAAGTGAAGTCAGCATCTGAGATCTGTAAAACTGCAGGACAGGGAGGATGTGCCTCCTTCCTTTTTTGTATTAACTTGGAGAAGGGGAAGATCTAATTCCAAAGTTCCTTTTAGAAAATAATTCCTTCTCTCCCCAGGATGTCTCATGTAAAAGAAAAACAGCTGGTGAGACTCTAGGACTTCATTTTTTTGATGTGTTCTCTCTCTCACGTGGGCAGATGTAGGACAGCTGTAGGAAGGAAGCTGCCAGAGCCCCTGAGCTAAGAGATCGAAAATGTAGTTGGTCATGTTCCGTAACCTCTGCCAAACAGTTTTCACGGGGCAAACGCCTGACAGCCTAAACTAAATACTGAAGACGACTGAAGAATGGACGAGAGAATATCCAATGAAATTATCAGGCAAAAGATCTGACAGACAGAAGGAAGTATTTTTTCACACAACACATAATTTAATTAGTAGAACTCCTAACTCAATTGTGGAACTCGCTGCTACAGGATGTTATAGGGGCAAAAGTACAAATATGTAGAGTTGTAACAGTAGTTAGCTAAGTTCATGGAGGACAGGTCCTTTGATCAAAATGCTCTGAACACAACCTATGGTTCAAGAAGTCTCTAAACTTCTCACTGCAGGAGATGTGGAAGATATGCCAGGGAAAGCATCTGCCTATACTTACCTTCTTTTCCATTTTTCTCCTGTGCGTCTGCTATGGGGTACTAACGGGACACTGAGCTGGACAGACCAGAGGGGCTGGCTCCGCACAGCTTTATGATATTCCCAAGAGAGGAGGAAAGCTGATTTTGTGCATTCAGATCGACAAGTTAAGCAGGAGGCTGGTGGGAGATACATTAAAAGGCTGAACTGTGCAGTGGGAGGAAGACATGTGTCAGGGGTTGGAAGATGGTGCTGGTAAATCAGCTTGAGTGAATATTAAACTTTCAGTTAACGAACAGAACTAGGAGAGTATTTTGCTTTTTCAGTTTACCAGGACTCCGAATAGGACATGGACGCAAGAAAATATATATTTTAATAGTAAAAAAGAGAAATGATAGAGAGATGGCATGATGAATCTGTGACATGTCCACAAGGCAGTCCCCCTTTCAATAAGCTTTAAAAGGGAAGAGAGACTGACATACGATCCTTGTAACCTTTTTTGAGCCAAGGGAATTTGCGTTCCTAAAGCTCTGTGTACAGTGCTAAATTTCAAACTGATGTTTTAAGTTTGGAAAGACTGTCGGTACGTAACAGGATTTGTCTGTCTCCAAGGGATGCTAAGGCTTTAGCTTAGAACTGCCTGACATAGATTGGAGAATTCTGAAGCATAAACACAGTACTTTTAAATGCTGTATGTACTTATTAATGTGGGGAAAATATGATCTTTTCTTCTCTATGGATTAAAGTGTCATTTTAATAATTTCTGTTATTTAGCATTATTAAGGCAGCTACGTTCACAGAAACTCAGGAGCAGTAATTGGACTCGTACAACAACCATCCTCTTCGTGATAAAAAAGTAAGTTGTCATATTCCACTAATGGTACCATAACTCACTGTGCATGTTTAACGCGTGAAAAACCACACAATTTCAAGAGTAGAACAGTTTCAAAGTGTTGCACATAAATTACATACCTCCTTGCTGCCTGTACTAATCCCCATCCTGATATCTGATTTCCTAAACTAACAGAGGTTAGAATAAGTGACTCATCTTCTAAGAAACTAAATATAGTAGGGGAGAGGGGTATTAGCAACAGAGAAAAACGTGTTAATTTTTCTAAATCAGAACAAAATTTGTGCCTTTATATAGATGGAAAGAATATCTTTCAGCCAGGGAGAGGAAATAATATCAAGGCATCGACGTTTCTGGTTTTTAATAGGTCTGTAGGTCTGTTTATTCACTGACGTACTGCTACCTGTTTCCAGACAAGCTGCTATCTCTGATAATTTGCTTCTACTTAGCTAAACTTTCACTAGTTTTTACTGGATAAAACATTATTTGTGCCTTTCCTAAAGAGAAGCCTATTACTGGTGGAGACTATTTGATTTCAGTCGTGTTCTACTTCACAGCTGGCGACATTTCAGCAGTGAGTGAAGTGCATTATTCTATATATAAATACCATTTGTATGTCAGTTGATTAAGAGCTTTTAAAAGAGATTTAAAAGCAAGGACCATAGAAATGCCAGTGTTTAAATCCCAGCACACAGAAGTGAGATCATTAAAAATGTATGTTCAGTTTTTAAAAAGTGTGTAGAGAAGGAGAGACTGAATGAAATGCTGTGTAGCCACGCTGAAACATTGTCTTCGGACAACGTACAGAAACACGGGACTTACCATGCAAAATGTCTGAATCATCTTCTACAAAATCAATATCTCTCAAATCCCATTCAGCATAGTTGTCAAACTCCTGTTTAGAGGTGATTAATAAGTTGTCATTAACTAGCACTAAAAAACTGGTATCGAGTTTCAGTACACATAGAAGTACTGAAAACAGAGATATTTACTCATAGACAGTTGTACAAGGTTCCAGCCTTGAGCAACATCCATCACTGGGGAGCTTTAACTGGGGAGTGTGTAACGTGCACCCCCATGGCTGGAAGTGGAACAGGATGCTGTGACAGGATAATGAGAATTAATCAGGTAATCACCAGGACTCCTGCACCGTGGTGGAAATTCTGCTCAAACGTACAAAACCAACAAGCCCCTATATGGCTGAATTCATTGCTTCATGTAGAGGAGCTTGTTTTGCAACAGGAATTGGGGCCCTGGGCCCACAGCTAAAAACACTGCAAACAATGCAGGGCTTTCAAGCCATCTTTGGATGGGGCTCCTGTGTGCTTCTCTGAGGCAAATGAAAGAGAAGCACGCTGAAGCTGACCCCTTTTGCTAAACATCTAATTCACAGCATCCAGCCCGCTTACGTAAAGAGCCATTCATGACGGGACATCTGGTGGCAGCAGCAGCCTCAGCCCCTGCACACGGGCACCGACTCGCTGCTGGCAGCTTCGCAGGCTTCCAGCGCCACCTCTGTAATTAAACCCTTGGCTTAATCACCCTCTCCTGTCCTCTCTTCTCATGTTTTTCATATGAAGAGTACAGACCCATAGGCAGGGGCAAACAAGCGTGTGTTTGCCGATCGTGCTTTCAGTAGCAAATTTAAAATGATGGGAGAAGAGAGAGTCGTACCTCAACAAAGTCCGCTCTGGCTGGCATGTACCCAGCCATGTCCCTGGAGAGCAAGGAATCGAAAGTAGGCCGTGGGGGATCATCAGCAGCTGAAAAAAATGAAGGGTTTTAGTTGTTGTGTAGGGCTTGGGGTCTTTTTTTAACGATCTGTAAATAGGTGTTTCTTTTGCAGGAGGAGTGGGAATAGTTAGTTGAAAAAAACCACCCTGATTGGGCTTTTATTCAGCGTTACAGTCAGAAGAAGACTGAGCTCATCCAGAGAAAAACGCAGCAATCTGAGATTTTCACAGTATTCTCAAAAGTCAAACACAGAAATTCAAGGTAATAAATAGGTTATAAAATGTAAACTCTACATTTCGGAGCTCGGCATCCCCCCGGTAAACCTCTGCAGATCACTCGCTCTCAGCGCGCAAGTTCTTTTAGTTAATAGCACCAGGGCTGTTAAATCTGCCATCTTCTGGGGGCTGTTTGCAGAGCGCTGCAACTAAAGCCGTACAGCTCCCAATTTCTACAGCGCTTCCCAGCCGAGGAGCTCAGTGTTTTACCCACAATAACGGACCGAGGCTCCCAGCCCACTTGTGAAGGAGCTAAGCCTCGTTAGGTCCCGTGGCACGGCTAAAGCAAGCTGAGGCACAGAGAATTTGTCTTGGCCCGGGTCACATAAAAAAAATCAATGACAGCCAGGGACAGAACCAAAATTGTCCAGTTCCTACTGCTTTAGCTCTATCCACATTATCGTGAAATTTAAACCTCCAGATACCAAGCAATCTTTTCCCCCAGCCCTTCTGGGGAGCTTTATAACGGAAGAGCTGATAGACCGGGGGAATTCTGAAGAAGTTAAATTTACGGAAAACTGAAAATCTGTTAAATTGCTGAAATTTAACATACGCTTTTAAAAAGGCAGTTTTAAAGAGAGAGGTGTGCAATCAGCACAGTTTAAAGGGAGTGATTTTATGACAAATCACAGTTAGGCCTGGTACGCAGTGGGTAATCAGATGAAATGTTTGAAAGGTCAAAACCCCTTCTCGGTTACGGTTGCTGCACAGGGTCTGGACAAGGAAAGTAACCGCCCAGCATCAGGGTGAGAGCTCTCACTGGTATTTACCGCGAAGGACAGGCTGTCACATCGTGCCGCGTGTGATGCAGCTTTGAGGCAGCCTGTCCTTTCAACGAACACGCGTACCCAGGCTTTTGCTGGGGTGATTTCTGTGAGTGACCGTTTCCACTGGCCGTGCAGGAACTTCTGGTTTTGAGGAGCTGATACAGGTTGTCTGTATCAGATCTCTCTGTTCCCTCGCTTTTCTCACTGCGCTGCCAGGCCTGGCTATTGGATACTCCAATGACTTAATACAGGGTGAGGAAAAGCCTGCTACTAACGTTATTCAAGTTAGCCATCAGAACAAGCTCTCCTTTTGGGAATGAAAGCAAACTGCAGGCGTGGTGTGTGCCTTTCTCCAAAGGCTGCTCGTTCCAGTTCTGGAAGAGCCCAGACCTTGTGGGGAAGCTCGTGGGCAGGGGATACTCACGGTGGAAAGGAATGGCCGTTTCGTTCTGCTGCGCCTCCTCCGCCTGCTTCAGGTTCAGTAATGTGGAGGCAAACAGGGGATTGTTGATAAAGTGTTTCATATAATGTTTCTCACACTCCTCCTTGGATTTTGTGCACATCTGGTTGGCTACATCCTGCCTGGAGGGGAGAGAGGGGGAGGCTTAATGTGAAGAACATAGAAATGTTGAGGGTTTCTGTCTTTCTCTGGTGGGAAAAGATAATTTTGGACAAGAGACTGATGGCGTGGTGTGCAGGGAACTGATCTGTGACAATGTCTGAAGTCACATGTTGCCTGCCATCACTGAGCCAATACGTACACGTTAGATACAGTGCTAGGGAGCGCTTTTCTGGTGGTCCTGAATAATGCAATTCACTGTCTTTACATGAGAAACTCCCTGGCTGATGGCATGTACCAAATCTTTTATAGGCTTGAAATTTAGTATTGTTATTAGCAAGCTTTTTATACATTTTGCTAACTCTGGCTAATGGTAAATTCTGAGTCTGGAATTGCATTCCGCTTCTCAAGTTTCTCTTGCAATTTTAACTGGACAGTGGTTTCCCCTTTCATGTAGTGATATTAAACAGTTTGTTTTTTTAAAAAAACTGAAATGGTTGTACAAAAGACGTTTTAGAAATCTTTGCCAAACTTTCTTGGAAAAGTGATTGACTAGAAACGTGAAGTATTTCGTCTTAATAAAATGGCTGTGTATGTTGAGAACTCAAAAAAACCCCAAATCCACGACCAGCAATTATTTTAATTTCTGTTAAACTAAAAACTGCATGCAAGGGATTCCAGGAAGAAAAGTCAGTTTTTCCTTTATTTGGGAAAGGCTGAAAAAAGCCAAGTGTTTAAGGAAAAATTTAAGATTAGTTGTATTGCTAAGTAGGGCAAAGTGTACTACACAGCATGCTTGGAAAACGTAACTGCAACCAGCTTTCAGTCTTAATTATGACAGCAATGTACACCAAAGAACTCACAGTTCTGTTTCAGTGAAGTCTGGAGTTCTACACTTTTAGTACAGCTATTTTTTTCATGAAGAAGAGAGAGAACTCATGGCTACAGATCTCCTTTATTTACAAATGTATAAAAATCCTGTAGCAACTACAGAAATTAACAGAACATAATGTGAAAATATTAAATATTTCCAGTGCTCTATCCTAAATATGACAGAGAAGCAGGAAACCCCCCAAAATAACAATACCTAGTTAGTCAACTGTAAGCAAACCAAAACCACACAAGATAAGAAATTCTGTAGCTCGTTTTTACATAGGAGTAAACTGAGGCACAGAAAATCTCGTGCAGTTGTTGAGTTCTTTCAAAATCCTGTGACTTTAATGCAAACTGAGGGAACTTTATACTTCACTGGAGGAGCCCTGCAACTCACAAGAAGCCTTTAACTATTTCCTCATATATCTAACCCCAGATTTGAAAACAGAATCTGCTACCCCAATCTTCCACTTTAGCTGCTAAATCAGTGTCTCACCCACAATAAGTCACTGAGCAGTAAATGTGCACTGAGGTATTTAACAGTAAGATCCAGTGAAATGAGAGGAAAAACTACCCATCACTAAGGTTGGCTGAACCACTAAATTCTCACCAGTTTCCAAATCCACAGTCCATCACGGCTTCTAGGAGAGCCATTTCCTCTTGAGCCGTCCAGTTAGGATCCAAGACAGGGAAATCAGAAGTCTAGAGAAGAAAAAAGCAAATCAAGCTGCTGTGATCCTGTTATAATCCACCACATGAAGAGCAAAGTTGTTCTAAATTACAGAGCAATATGGTATATAATACTGGCAGTTTCAAACTTTTACTGTTTGCCACGTAACCTGATCAAATAATTGCTGAATTATTTATGCTGCTGGGTCATCAGCTACAGTAAAAACTAGTTTGTTGCTACAGATCTTCTGAATCTAGTGTTACACGTTGTATGTACCAGCTGTAATTCAACATTACGCTGTGAAACACGGTAAAAATTGCTGAAAACTTTAAAGAATTATTAATTTGGGGGAAGAAAAAACAAGAATAGAGAAACAAAAGTTGATTCACATGGTTAAAGAACTAGAAGTCTAGTGAGATGCACTGTGCTATCTAGGCACGATAAAAAATGTAGCTTTAAATGTCCCCACTATTCCATTATGTTCCAGGTGGATATTTTTCTTTGCTCTCAAGGAGGACTTTTTCTTTTATAAATAATTCTAAACCTCCGAATCAAAGAGTTCTATCACTTAACTTTTTCAATGTAATATTAGGAAGCAAAGGTCTAACTCCTGGGAAGTTATGAAAGCTCAAGACTGAGTAGGTGTTATCTAAAAGGAATATTTACCATTATCTCATAAGTATGATCGCTTTGATGTTTCTTGTATTCAAATCCTCGTGTGAAACACTGCAGAACAAAAGATTAGCATTGTGTTAGTCTCGTCCTTCTGCCCTGAAAACATTTTAACTGGTCCCTTTTTTCCTTTTCACTGTCTGATAAGTGGGTATCCAAAACTGACCACCTGACAGGCTGAAAAAGATACTCGATTTTTCTGATTTCGTTTTAGAAAAAGCAAAAAATGGTAGAAAAATCTTTGTTAAATTTGTGTTAAATCTGTCTTCGTATCTTACTTGTCTTTTGCACCAAGACTTAACTCCTGTGAATCGACAACTTTTTAATTAAGTATTTAAGGCAAAGTTAGGCAGGTGGAAGAAGCTTGGTGCCATGTTCCGAAGTCGATGGTTCCAGGAAGAGAGCAGACCATTTCTTAAGTATTGAAAACACAGTTTCTTTTTAATCTTGGTTTTCTGTTTAAAAAGCACCAGCATAGTTTGCAGCTATTTTCAATAGTTACATTTCTGGGTTTTTGAGTACAGGAAAATGAACAAAAATATACCCAATACGCAAAATATGGTTTTGTGTATTTTGTACATATCTGAGCATAAGACTAATCTCCTTTTTCAGTTTTAGAGGTTATTGCCATTTTTTAATCATAAATATTACAAACTTATTTAATAATTAAAACTAGCAGTACTTTCTGCGGTTATCAGATCACACACATAATTTTTAAAGAACTATATCCAGTCACAAACAATTGTTGTCAGTATCCCAAACTTCCTCCATATTTTCTTTTCCACTCAGGAGGAAAAAACCAACGTGTGGCGACAGGAAAAGGGTGTTTGTCAATGGCTTTTCTTTTCCGTGCCATAGAAACGACACCTCTCCAGACATGCAGCGGCACGCTCCGTTACACAGCCAGAATGACTGCATGTCTTCAGGTGGCTTTGGCTGCCTTCACAAAGATCTCCTTCAGCTGCTCATGCCTCAACTCTTCAGCCTCCAACGTTTTCTTTGTCATTTCCCTGTCCCTGAGCAAATAAGTGTGTTGATACAAGTTTACAGAGACCAGTTATTAATGTGTTTATGGAACAACTGGGCAGTGGACAGGCCTTTGATGGCTTTCTCAAAGAAATTAATGCCTTTGCTTTTATCCTTGCACTCACCTGCAAACACAGGAGGAAGGGAGGAGGCCCGCACTCCGCACACTTAACGTAGGGCTCTGTGAGGTACGAAGAGCAACCTCGGCACGGGGGCTTATCAAAAGGGTCATCTGGGAAGCCAAAAGTAAATGTCACGCATCACAAACAAGGCACTGGTTAGGCAATCACCTAAATTCACTTGTGCCCAGTAATTTTAAGTGAGCTCAATTGTATATGACATTTTTCCTACTGCATCTTCTCCAAATATCTGTTAAAAGTTCCGTGTTCAACTAGAGTTATGAGAGATTTGGCACCGCATCTCTGCTAGACCTCATACACTGAGGGCTAAACCTAAACTTGGGCAAAGGAGTGAAAGGAAAATCTCTGCAGCAGCCTCCTGGTAGAACCCAGCAGTGACCTGCTCGTGTTCTGCACCAAAGACCAGACCCAAGGCCTTGTCTGTGGAGAATGCCGCACAGAGAGCTGCAGCCTCCCATCCACCCACCTCAAGCCCCATTCGTAAGGCATATTGCTGGGGCTGCAAAGGCATCGACAAGATCATTGTGTAACCTGTCCAAGCCTCAGCCTCTGCTCAGGTCGCTGAACAAGGAATGAAACACTCCTCTGCAAGTTTTTCTTATTTTGCTCATTGCCAAGCAGTCAAAATAAATAGGCTGTCAAGTTATAAGCCACATTTTTTTTCCAAGAAAATGGATTTGAACTAGCCCACCTATAAAAGGTAGATAGAAAAAAAGATCTCAATTCCCAATGAACTATTCATGTACTCGTGCTCTTGAGAATTTGATTAAAGAAGCAATCCTGTGGACCAGATACTGCTAGCTTTCTCTCTCCCTACCCCAGGTGGCTGCTAATGTCTTTAAGAAATGTCATCTCAGGGTACTTACTACTGAAGGAGGCCAGACGCTCCATTTCTCTCCCTCAGTGGTGTTTTTGCTCCTCTGAGTAAAACCTTGTAAGCCTTGTCCCAAGCAGTGTGTGCTAAAAGGGTATTCTCTGCCTGCAGACGTCTCTCCCGCAGCCCTCGCAGATGAGATCCTCCGAGAGTGACCTGAACACAAAAGCAAAAGGGCTGTCAGCAGCCTTCCAAACAGGACCATTTGACAGGGCTGAGAGTCTGTTTTCTGTGTACGAGAAGAAATCAAACGCGGAGAGACGGGATACAGCCCAAGAAGTGATGTGAAGTGATGGGGATACGAGCCAATCCTGAACCGAGGCTTTCAGTGGGAGTGTATGTGCTGAGCTGAGTTATGGAGAGCTGCTGTGGAAGAAAGTGGTTTGCGCCTCCGAGAAGCACCGGGAAGAGAAACAACAGGTTAGAGGTGGCACGGACACAGCAGTGCAAAAATCTACAATGCTCACGTCATCTACATTTTCAGTGTTGAATGTGAGTCAGCTCCTCTGAACAAGCCTGATTCACCAGCACCTGCACAGCGAGGTTCTGCACTGCTGGGAAGCGAGTTGCTTCCCGTTGTGGGATCTCTAACACGTCTCACTTTTACAAGGTATTTTTGCTGGGAATGGCTCAGCCTTTTCACTTATCAGAATTCATGTTTCTTTTTCTAGACTTTTCTCCGTGCACCACGTGAGGAGGCACGGTCCTGCCTCCAGGGTCACCACTGAAGCCCTTCCATGTGGATGGCAGCTGGTTCTATCCTGACTCCACATCCCTGCCCCTCTGCTTGGATCCTCAGAGAACCAAGAGCAACCTCCAGCCTGGCCTTTTTACCCCGTGGCGTAAGTGACACCACAACAGGCACCTCTGGGCACTCACCCCACTCTGAACTGCAACCACTCTAGCCCTGTCTGCAGGGCTGCTTGGACCCGTGCCCCACCAGCCCACCAGGGCAGGGCCGGCACCAAGCACAGCAGCACAGCCCACTCCTGCAACAGCCCCGTGTGCTCCCCTATATCCCATTCCCAAACCCCACTTGCCATATCCTACTCCCTAAATCTCACTTCCGAAACCCCATCTTCAAACCCCACTCCCCCATATCCCACTCCTGAAATCTCACTCCCCTGTAACCCACTCTCCTATATCCCATCCTCAGTCCCCGTTCCCCATATCTCATCCCCAAACCCCACTCCCCCATATCCCACTCCCCAAATTTCACTCCCCCATATCTCATTCCCAAACCCCACTCCCCCATATCCCTTTCCTAGCCTGAAACCAGTTAAGAGGTGAGAGGGTAAGCTCCTAGTCATTTATATGAGTTCTATAGCGCTTATCTGAATAGCCA
>JAOXNO010000007.1:4950558-4961108 GCA_028565335.1 Limnodromus scolopaceus
GGCGCGGGGCGGGAGGGCAGGGCTCCGGGCGAGCATCCCGTCCCGCAGCCCAGAGCCGCCCCCCTCCCGTCCCGGCGGGGCTCGGGGGCTGTTCGCCCGTGGGGAGGTTGCGGGGGGGCCGCGGGGACACCGGCTGGACCCGGGAAATAGTGGAGTTGTAAGAGCAGGTTTTCCGGAGCAAACCACGTTGTTGTTCTCCCGCGGCGCCTCTCGGGTCTTGCTGGGAAAGTTCCAAAATGAAATATACCGTCTTCAAAATGAAATCCAAAGTCAAACCACGCAATTCCAATCTAGCGGGCTGTGAACATTCAGCAAACCATTCAAGTTATGCCCAATTATCTCAAAGGCAGGGGGGTTTAGGTACTGTTTTAGGAACCTAGGGTAGCTGTAAATACAGAATCATAGAATCATGTGGGGTTGGAAGGGACCTCTGGAGATCATCTAGGCTCCTTTTTGTCTTCACGATGGGGGTTTTTTTGTGTCTTTATGTTCTTTTTGGAAGTGACATAGACACATTTTACCTGAGGAGACCTGGGAAGGGCGTATTCCACATGGATATTTACCTTTATGTGTTTAACGTCGATACAGAAAATCTGACAACGAACTAACTGGAACTTCTAACCTGTGGATGCGTAGTTTGTGAGGCACCTTTCCATGCAGAAGAAGCAGAAGAGCCTTGCAGGGTATTTGGTATTTGCTGAGAACGTTTTGGGACGGGGGGTGAAGCAATGCCCAATCATTAACCAGGGGGCATGGCTCAGGTGGAGCCACGTTTGAATGGTGGCCCACCGGTTGCGTAGAGGAACAGGCTGGCGAGGTTCTGAGGCTGAGCGAGTCTTCAAATGCAGCCAGGACGCGGCACGGGGCTCTGCGGGTAAAGGGGTCGGTGCTGGGTGACCCCGTCTCGGTGCAAAAATCCTCTCTCTGCCCTCTCCAGATCTGGACACTCGCTGCCAGCCCTGGTATAGGTGAGCATGTTGCTGATTTTTTGTGTGTTCAGTAAAGGCAATTAAGTAGTCAACTTGTGACACAGGTACCATCTATTTTTAGTCTGTTTTTACCTTTTTTGTTCCTTTGTTTTCTCTTATCTGTGTTCACTCGGGGTGGTGAAAGTACATGACCGTTTCATTGTTTTAAAATTATTTGTGTCCGTTAGCAATGCCACAGATCCCTGGGCTTTAAACAGGAGACCTTTAAATAAAACTAGTTTTGTTAGTTTCCTTTTTATGTGACTTCTCAATACTGTGGAGGCACTATTCTGAGTCTTTGGAAGAACCTACAGCTCATTTTCACTGAAATAATAATGTTCTTTTCAGCAGCGTAATTGTCTTTGGAATGGGGTGGTTTGAAAAAGACAAGGGACTTAATTTCCAACTGGCGTTACGCAAGTTTCATGCCTAGGTGTATTTTACAGTCATAAAAATGATCTTAAAGTGAAACTGTTACAAAAACTTAAAAAATCTAACACTTTCACAAGTGCATTTCACTGTCAAGCCAGAAATTTAACTAATGATGGTAGCAGAGCTGGGGAGGAGCGAACTGGGTTTTGTTTCGCCTCAGGCAAAAGCTGATACGTTACTTTTTGAATTTGGGCTGCAGAGTTCTCGCTGCTTGCAGTGTGAGCAGGATTTGGGTCTTTAACACCTTGATGTGTCTGCAGAGCCGGGGAGTTACGAAAGTGCTGTGTGTCTTCAGACCTTAACGTGAGGAGGGAGGACAGCGTGGCTCCGGTTCTGCGAAGATTCAGCTGTGATTTAACACCTTTGTGTGACTGAACGTGCTCAGAGCTGTTACCTGTTCTTATGTCTTGGCAGGATCGAGTTCTCAGTCTGTCGCCTGGAACGTACAGGGTTTTTTTCAGCAAAGCCTTCTCTCTCTGCAGAAGCTGGCTTGTTTGAGAGGCTGCTGTCGCCCACAGAAATAAGTGTAGAGGCTGTATATAGTTGAGGAGCCAGACAATTTTAGTTTTCAGGGTCTAGATCAGCGTTATTAAAGCAAGCAGTACGTCTGGAATGGTTAGTGGTACATGAACGTTGGCTCGGTGCTCATCTGGATGCCGTGTTAGAAACCATAGAGAATACAAAATGCAGAGGTCTGGTCAGACTTGCGCATTCCGTTTGCAGCATTGAAAGCAAAAGGCTTCTGTGAGGAGATCTCTGAGAAAGTCTATGTTCTGTTTGGCCCCAGACAATGCTGAAATTTATTTAAATATGAATAATGAATTTCAGCCTGCTGAGAACAAGCTGAGCTTATGTCTAATTCAGTGTAATGGTGAGTTACTGGCTGATTGCAAAACATCAGTGGAACTCATGACGTTGGGACTGGACTCCGAGGGGCTGGAAGTGCGTTGGTAAATGGACTTGAATGGGGCTTCATGGATAATTTACTGCTTTTGAACGGAGTTGTACAAACAAGATGTTTGAGTCAAGTTGTTTGAGCGTGGCTTTGGGGATCAGGAGCCTTGGCGTTGGTTTGGTGCTTTCTTCTGGAGAGTTTGAGTGAAATGCTTCATGGCCTGTTCCTCTGTTTCCCCCTCTGCTTAGGAAAAAAAAAAAAAAAGGCCTTGGAACTTGCTTATTAATGTATAAATTATTGAAATTAGAAAAAGGTTTTCTTCATTAAGAAGGGGCTACAGTTGGATTGGCTGTATCCCAGATTCTTCAGCACTGATGATTGTGCCAACAGTAAATCCGTCTGGATGAAATTTTCTAGGAGTGATCTGATGCCAGGATAAATATACCCCTAAATATTGTCTTCATCTTCATATGCGCAAACAAAATGTGATTATACTTTGTGCTGTCTGAGCTATAAGTCGGCCCAAACACTTCAGGTAAAGAAATCTTCCTATAAGGTATAGTTTCTGCATGTCACAGATTGGTATGTAAACTTTACAGTCAGCTTCTCCTTCTCTTTCTCTAACCTCAAAAAAGAGAGATTGATCCACCCCTTTAATGCCTACGTTGGCCAGATATTTGTGGCTTTTCAGTCATAAAATGGTTAAATACATCTCTGTAAAATGAACTGCCCATGGCCCCAGTGAAACTGGAGTTTGTGGGAGTAATGATGTCAACACGGGGTTTGATCTAAATAATTCAGTCAGTTACATGCATGGTAAAAGTGCATAAGCCAGTTGGATCAGTTTTTAATTCTCAGTTACTGATGAAAAGGAAGAGCGTGGTGTTTAAGGATTGCACTCTCTATAAATTCCTTGTCTGTGCTCTAATTAAAACCACCATCATGTCCTGTTTGTGTTAGAACATGGTCCAGTTTGCCTTGTGTACCGGATGGAAGCTGTCATGTTCATGTCAAACCAATTACGCTGTGTCCCTGTACTTGGCATGACATGGCTATAATTAGCAGGACTGATGAGGTTTTCCCAGCAGTTGGGGATGTCAAAGTGGCCTGAGAGTTACAGGTGTCAAACCAGTCCTTTCTGCACAGCGAAGTCCCTGTTGGGAGAACGGGGCTCCGAGACAATCGTTCCCTCATCTCCTCCGTGTCTGTGTTGCTGTAGCACAGTTTGCTTTACAGGTGAACTATTGTTTTTTTCATGTAAAAATACGGTGTGTCAGCTGTGTCGTCCAGCCACCGGTTTTTCATGGGGTTTCTGATTATCATTGGGATTTAATGCTGACCCTCAAATGCAGCTGAAATTGGCCAGCAGATGCAGAAGATCAGCGCTGACAAAGAAAAGAATCAGACAGAAGGAGATAGCACTGGCAGAAAGCAGAGTTTCTTTTAGAAACAGAACTAAATATATCTGTGGGATGATCAGGTGTGTGCTAAACATGTTGCTCAGAAGCTGCCAGGACGATGGACTGGCAGGAGGTGCCACGGCTTGGCCTGAACGTCGCAGGTTCCATTCCATTTACTCTGTGACTCAAGGCAAGTGAACAGGTCTGGATTGTACCTGTGGGTTTTTTCACGATGGTTTTGTGTTCAGAGATTTGTATAGTGGGGAAGACACACACAGAGTATTCTTCTTCATAATAATAATAATAATATTTACTTGTTAATTCTTTTCTTTTCCAGTTCGTTTTGGAAGTGGATAACTGATCAGATTGCAAGAATAACAAGAGGTTAGTGCATTCCTAATTTTATAATGATGTGATTTCCAGCGGTGTGTAGTTATCATGTAAGTGCATCAAAGGCGGGCAGAGCAGGGCGTATCAAATGTTTATTCCCCATCCCTTTGTGCTGTGAGGTGCTCCTTTGTTTTCTCCATGTCGTGCTCGTTCTCAGTGATAATTTTTTGGTTTTTTTTTAAATTTAAATAAAATTCATTAATTCCCTGTTGGAACAACACTGATTTTTTGATACTCAGTGTTCCATGTATTGAGAGACTTTTCTCCCTCTATGTAACAATTTTTCAATGGAAAATGAAGTCCCGAACTTCTGTATTTTCCTCTGACAATTGTAAACCGTGCCACTAGGTTTCAATATATTACCATAAAGTAGATAGTATCCCCGAATACACATGGATGATCTGGGACCAAGAGGTTGAAGCCAGGGTGAAGTTAAGAGTCAGAGAAGATGTCTCTGACGCTTCACTGCTGCCAGAAAGGGGAGGTTTTGCTTCTGTCTCCATTATTCCTTACCAGTATCTTCCCACCCGCTCCCTTTGCTGCTCCAGTTCCTCTTGCTAACCCCGCAGGGAATTACCCAGTGGTGTTGGTTACAGTCAGGATTGTTTTATTAGTCAGATGAGAGGATGGAAAGCAGCAGAGCTGGTGGGGAGCAGGGGGTGTGGGCCCATGGCTGGGGTTGAGAAGGGAAGAAGTAGGTGTGAGTGGGGTGAGACCTTTCCCTTTGACAGTGGAGGGTTGTTGGATTTGTTACAGTCATCCTGGTGATGGCCTATCTGCAGGCTTGGAACAAGATTTGAAGTTTGAAGTCTTCCTAAAGCTTGATCTTTTCAGGTTAAGGATAAAGCAGGTGGCACAACAGTACATGGAAGAACTTTAAAATCAATTACTGCTTGTGTTATACCTGTTATGTGTATAGAGAACTCTTAAAGAACTGTTTTTTATAAGATATTCAGTTAATTTTGTAGTTGTTTCAGAATCTGTGGATGCTTCTCTAAGTGAAAACTTCAAAATGACTCACTTTGCCTCAGTTGAAACTTTTCATGCCATTAAGCCCAAAGGCAGCAATTCTGGCTTGAGATGTGCTTGAGCTCTTGCCGTGGGAAGCTGAGATCATATTTTGGGGAGGCAAAGTATATTTTCAGTCCGTTCTTTTTCTCTTGCCCAAGTGTCTGCTGTTGACCAGAGTTGGAGGCTTGTGTGCTGAGATCTTAGATCCTGCCCAGCCCCACTTGGCCAACAGGCTGCTGGCCAATGTGCTGTATCTGCTCCCTAGCGTTTGCTAGATCAGCTCTGATTCCTACAAGAATCCTAAGAAACATGAGATCTTCCCAAAAAATGTAAGAGATAAGGTGTCCTACACCTGGCAAGGGTTGGGAAAAGGGCATTTTTGACCAATCAAATCCATCATTTGAGTAGCAGTGAGTAACCCTACATGCAGTACTTAGCACAATGAGTCCCAGCGTTCAGATGCTGTTGAAATATAAATTTTTAATCACAGAACGGCTGAGGTTGGAAGGGCTTCTGGAGACTGTCTAGGGAATAGATAGTCTTAAGCAGGGTCAGCTGGGTCAGCTGGAGCAGGTTGCCCATGTCCAGTCAGGTTTTAAAGGTCGCCAAGAACTAACTAACCAACCAAAGCATAATAGTTAAACAAAAATTTTGGATTTCTAGTCATGCATTTGTATGGGTTTTTTGTGTTTGTTTTTTTTTTTTTTTCTTTAAGTGACTACTGTAGCTCTCTCTGAACCAGCAGGTTCTGCAACAGAATAGAGTGACCAGGTGCTTTGATCCCATAGTCCTTGTGCAAACAGAAAAGTCAATGATTATAGCAGAAGTAGCTGTTCTTGATCCCGGACTCCTCTCTGGGTTCAGCTATGGTGTTTTAACATTGCGTTTCCTATCAGAAGTGAACCTAGCTTTGTCTTCTTCCTTTTCCTGCAACAGGAGGTATTAACCTCAGGTTTTGGCTTTTCGCTTTCTTTTGCCCCTTCCAGTGCTGAGAGCCCAATTTGTCGGAGCCATGGAAGAGTCTTCCCAACCCACTAAACCCCTGGATGTGAACCCTCACTCTCGCTTTATCATTGGCTCTGTGTCGGAGGATAACTCAGAAGATGAGACGAGCTCCTTGGTGAAACTTGATCTGCTAGAGGAGAAAGAGAGGTCTTTGTCGCCTGCATCCGTCTGCTCAGATTCCCTTTCGGATCTAGGACTTTCTAACGCTCAGGATGGCCTGGCAAGCCATATGAGGTACGGATAAATTAGCTCTCAGATTCAGTCTTCACCCTTTTTACCCCGTCCATTCCAAAGATAATCCAAAGATTCGATTTTATATCTGCATTTGGCTTCAGATGTTTTTGTTGTGCGTCTTTGGGCATTCTGTTTCTAAATGACCTCTTGTATGTTTATCTGCATCAAAACTTTCTCTTTTCCATTGGTTTTAATGAAATATCTGTGCCTTCATTCCTTAGGCACCTTTCGGACACCTCAGCTGTTGAGTGTTACCCTGGGCTTGCTTGTGCTGCCTGTCTCTTGACATGGTGTTCAGAAAACTGAAATGTGCTGATCGAGATCTTTAAAGTTTTGACTTGTGCATGTCTTTTAGATGGGTCATGTTTGTTGAGAACAAGGATGTGATTTGTGTATTTAGTCTTTGTATGGGATTTGCTGCTTTATGTGTAGCCAAAGAATTGGCAGATCCCTGGGTAGGATCAATGACTCCATATCGCTTGGGATGGGTTTTTTTTTGTTTTGGAGAGAGGAAATTTTGTTGACGGTTAGAGAAAAAGATGAACAATCCCTCACTACCTTTGCTTTGTTGCTTTTGAAGAAACGGTTGGTTCCAAAAAGGCTTCTGGCTTTTACTGACCAGCAGTAGGTGTTGGTACAACCAGCTTTCGGCTTGTTCTGTTTTGTGGTTTCTTTGCTTGTGCAGATTTAGGAGTTTTCATGTGTCCTTTTACTGGTGATTCCCTGCCCACTCTGGGGAGACAACCTCTGAAAACAAATCGTAGCAGACTCTTCAGGTTGGGGCAGAAGGGGGATAGTGGTCCATACTTGACAGAGTCATTTGGGACACGTTTGGCCAGCTGGCAGTAATAGAGATAAAATCTTAACACAAATCTAAAGGGGATTACCTTTCCAAGCACTGCCAGTTATAATAATTTGGCAGCACGAAAGGTTAATTTTGAGGCAGGAAAAGATCTAGCCCTGTAACTATATATATATATTTTAGAAAGAGAAGAAACTGAATGAACACACAGCCGTTAGTGTGGAAACAGACAAGAGGAGAGCAAGAAAATCAAGCAACTTCTCGGGCAGAGCCTGGCATCAGAGAGCCAGGCCTAACGCAATCCCTGTGCGACCTTGGGCACCTCTGTTGCAACTTGCTTACTTTGGCTCTCTCTTTTTTGAGGGTGCTTGACTTTCAGTTAAATTGGAGAGAAATGCCAATTCAAATACTAAAAAAAAAAAAAAAAGTTACAGCATTATAAGCTGTTTTTCTAAGATAGTTTTCCAGGATGGTAGCCCCTTTCATCAAAACATTTCCAAATAATGTTTACAGATGGAGAAACTGAGACAAAGACAAGTTCAACAACTTGCCTGAAGTCACGCTGTGACAGTGAATTAGTGGAACACAGGTATTCTTCTTTCCAGCTTTCTTTTGGTGATCACAAAGGTACAGTGGTTTCTGAAGTGACAAAAGATAAATTCATGGGGAGTTCTGTACAGTTCAACCAGTGCCTCAAACAAGGTGCAGGTCCAAGGGAGCGTATCTTTTAGAAGAAGTTGCCAAAAATCTTTCCATTTGCTGGTTAGTTTCACCCAGGAAATTTTGGTCAGATAAAGACGGAGGTAGCTTGTATGTGAGGTGAGGGGCTTTGCTGCAGAGAAGTCCTTCTCAGGGAACAGTTATGTCTAAAATCCAGAATTTAGTCAGCTGAGGATAGGTTTGTGAGTGTACCTGTAGGAACAGGTGCTGCTGCTTCCCTTTTGCTTTGAGACCTCTAAAAATGGCCATCACGTTGACAGTTCCTGAAGCGCAGGTGTCTCAGTTGGCTGTTTGGCATGTGTTCGGTGCCTGGGGTTTGCAGGTCCCCTGTCCGGGCTGGAAAACGTTGCTGAGAACCTTATCATCCGCCGGGGCTGGGATGTGCGATCGATACACCCCGACCCGGCGATGGGCAGCCCCGGTGCCAACTCCTGTTTCTTCACTCGAGCACGCGGAGCGTGTGTGCACCGTGTTTTTCCATCTATCACCTTATTGATCTCGTTAAGTGTTTATGCTGTTGCTAAAGACAGTCTTGCTGGGACAGGTTGTACGCCATAGGCTTCCATACCACTGGGGATCTATGAAGACCTTTGATTGTGCCACTTGGCTGCTACTTTATAGGATTGAGAAATCCACACTCTGATAATGGCCTTTAAATTGGTGCGTGGAACATCAGCGCTAAACAGAAGTGGTGTGTTGGAAGAGTAACCCTGCAGACTAAAACGTTCTGGTTCTTTTCTTGCTTGTAGTTGTGCTTTATTTAAAGAGTATCGGTAATAAAAATCATCACTCTGTTAGTTGTAACATCTAACATGGGAACAAGTGTATTTGAAGAAAACACTCTACTTGTGTACAGTTTACATCAACAAAATTTACTCTTGGTTGCATTTTGCACCATTAGATAATAAAGCCAAGCATACAATTTTTTTCTTGAATCTTAGTGCTTCCCGGCGTAATGGTGTTGTCTTTGAGTCCAGGGATTTCCAACTTCCAGCCAAAGGCAGTGGTCCTGTTTTTGCTTGTCGTGTAGTGATTTTAGACAGTCACTGTGCTCCTTTCTGAAGTTTCAGTGGTAAATTAAGTAACTCCTCTATAAATGCCACTTGAGACATACTTTGGGTCTGTTTGTTTTGTTTTAATAAATTGTTCTTGACTATTGCTAAATTTAATTCCTAGCTTCAAAGGTGGTATCTTGTATCAAACTGTTGTTTAAAATAGAATAAATCCTGCACGTCTTCTGGTATTTATACATCAGGGCTCTGGTTTCATAAGCGATGAAAGGGGTGTACGGCGACACCTGACGATCCACTTGCATCAACTGAAAGCCAAATTTTTGGAAGCAGCTCAGCTGTTACCTCTGACGTTAAGCCCACAGAGACTTTAGCCCTTAGCACCTAACACTGTTTGCACTTCTCAGTAAATAGTCTCTATAAATTATTGAGATGTTTTAAGAAGAACTGATCATCTATTAAAGGAATTTTGGAAGAATGCCTCAGTTAGACTGGGGACAGCAGTGTGTTGAGTGTGCCCAGCCTGGCAGCGGGACAGGGGCCTGCTTAGAAACCAGTTGTGAAGTGATTGTGCAGAGAACTAAAAGTAATAAAAGATCCTTTTGAGCTTGTTCTGAATTAAAAAAAAAAAATAAAATCCTCTCCAACTGTTTGTGGTTGGGAGGTTACACTGTGGGGCATTGATCTTGTAAAACGATAAGTGCTGCTGTGATTTTATGGACAGAAGTACAAGCATCTCCTGGTGCTCCCGCGGCCGTGTCCGGGACCGGCCCAGCTGCATCCACAAGGATTTCTCCTTTGCTGAACCCGTTCCTTCCCGTTCCCGGCTCCTGTTCCTGCTCTGCTCTCTGTGCTCTCAGTTACCATGGTGCTGCTGAGGTTTTGCTGCATCTCGGGGACCGTTAATGAAACCCAAATTGCCGCTTGCCGAGACGTCGTCCTTTGCATACGACCCATTGCCGTTGGCTCAGCAGACGGGGGAGAGCGATACTGTCGTTGCGTGTTCCTGCAAGTTGTTGAAATTAAGCTGTGCATCCCCGAGGAAACCCTGCCAAAAGCAAGGATATAGTTCCCTTTTGGTGCCGCTACGGCCAGTGAGTGATGTTGTGGTTTGTATTTTGGACTTCATCCACCTGGAGTGAAAAGTTGAATTTTCTTCCTGTATCTGTTGAAGAAGAAGAAGGTTGTAGGGTGGTTCTGGGTTCCCAGCTGTTTCTGGTTATACGCATAATCTGTGAATTACAACTTTTTTCTACTCTATTTAGTCAACAAATGCACTTTAAAGGGCTTTTCGTCTGCATACCTCTCAAAAGTAGCTTTCTTCTTATTTTGCTGTAACATATTTTACTCCCTCTGACCTCAGTTAACGTGGGAACCATCTCTGTAGTCAGTAAGTTGTAGGGAGATTTTGCAAAGATCGGCTGCGATGCTGCAGCGGGGACAGTGTCTCCTACTTGCTTATGTATCTGATATTTCTAATTGGAAAGATAGGGAATCCCTGTCAGAATACTTTAGGGCCCCCTCCTGTATTTTATGGAATGCCCTCACTTTTTGCCCAGCTCGGGGCAGGCAGCAAAGATGACTCTTGACTCCGTTTTGTGACTCTGTAAGAAGAGTCGCTGAAACGGGCTGCACGGAGCTTTCTGTACAGGATTCTCTCACACGAGGCAAAACCTCTTTCAG
>JAOXNO010000007.1:4967639-5012385 GCA_028565335.1 Limnodromus scolopaceus
GTTCCAGTCGCTTTCTGCTTCAGCCCGTCCCGTTTCCCAGTGGAGTTGCTCAATGGTATCAGCAGCTGATTAGGGCAGAGGTTCCTGATGGGTTTCCCGTGGCCAAAGGGTGACCAGCAGGGCCCGTGTGGCTCCTGGGGACACATGCTGCCGGCGACACAGCTGCTCTGGTGGCACCGGCCCCCTTGATTGCTGCTGGGTCTTTCCAAAGCATTGAGTAGTTGTTTAAATACCTTCCCAATATTCATCTCTCCTTCCTGCAAATCAGATCCTGTAGTGCTTGCAAAAGCAAAGAGTGATTTAGTGATTTATCCGTGTGCTATTTCTGTGGAAGCTGAATCACAAGAAAGAGAAGTGACTGTCCCGTTCCCGCGCAGAAAGCCGGTGGCAGAGCAGAGAGTGGACCTTGTCAGGCACAAAACTGGCTCACTCTTTGTGGGAGAAATAACGTGATTAATTTGTCCTCTTGCTCTCAGAGCTTTTGAGGAAGAAATTAAGGACTGCAAGGTGGAAAATGCTTGGCAAATGATTTTAAGTAGCCAGTCACAGAGACTCTCATTTGCAGCTGGTGGTTTATTAGCTGTGGTTCCTCGATTGGATTTCCATGTGGAGTTTGATCTTGGCACCTTGTTTTACCACAGTCAGAAAACATTGTCCTCATTTTCCAGCTTTCCTGGGTGAATTGAAAGCAGTGTGGTGGAGCCTTGTTTTGTGCTGGCCAGCAATATACAGCGGACGTATCTTTACCTATTTATCTATTAGCATAACTGGAATTTCTCCAGATAACCTGGTTTTTGCAGAGAGATAACTGCAAAACACAGAGTCATCCCTGTAAAAGCTGAGGGACCAGGCCATGGTGGTTGGAGGCAATGAGTGATTCTGCTTGTCTGCTTGGGGAGTATGGGCAAGGGGAATTTTACACATTATTCACATACTCCCTTCTGTTTGTGTACCTCTGCACTGCCACGTTGCTTTTTTCTGTCTCCCACAATCTCCTCAGGCCCAGTATGTCTGGTTTACACCTTGTAAAGCAAGGCCGGGACAGGAAGAAAGTTGATGTGCAGCGGGATTTCACTGTGGCTTCTCCAGCAGAATTTGTTACTCGTTTTGGAGGGAATAAAGTTATTGAGAAGGTAAGTTACTGACCTTTTTGACTTGACAGTCAGACTTTGACAGTCTGACTGACTGACGCATATTGCGTTTTGTTCCCTTCTCCTGAGCTGTGACTTCTCTCTGTATAAGGCTGTAGGTTGTAAATATCAAAATATTAATATTCCTGAAGTTGGAAGTTGTACTTCTGCCTGTGATCATTGTGTTTCCACTTTATTTTATATGTGATAAGTAAACATCCAGTTGTTTTAGCTTAGTGTGACAGGAAGCAACATTTGAGTGCTCTAGAGCACTTCTGCTGATACAAAAGGATTTACAGATAGAACAAAAGTGGACTGCAAAAAACACTAAGAGATGTATTTAAAATACATAATCATTTAATGGGTGATGTCTCTTCTTTTCAGCTGTCCAATGTTTTAGCCACTTGTTATGTCTATTCTCATGTGCCCTTCTGCTCTTTAGTCCAAACAAAGGTTAATACATTAAAATCTTTATGGTTGAGCAAGAGCTGCTTTCTGAATTGACTGATGGGCCATTAAATGTTCTTGCTGAATTGAACACTGGCTAACGAGACTGCACAGCCCCGTAATTGGACCAAGAGCCTGCAGAGAAAGAACTGTTTTCATTATTCTTTAGTGTTTTGTGCTATTTAGACTCTGTCTCATCCCTGGTTCTAACGTGCTCAGGTCCTGATAGCAAATAACGGCATCGCAGCAGTGAAATGCATGAGGTCCATCCGACGCTGGTCCTACGAGATGTTTCGAAACGAGCGGGCGATCAGATTCGTTGTCATGGTGACTCCCGAGGATCTGAAAGCAAACGCCGGTGAGTTGTAAAGAGTGTGAATTTGTCCAGCCTTCTCCTCGTGCAGACCCCTGTGCCCACCAGGGTGCGAGAAGCCAGATGTATGTCTACTGCATCACTTTCTGTCAAGTAACAGATTTTTCTGGGAGGAGATCAAGTCCTTCCAGTGCTGTAGATTTAGGGAATTTTAGACCAAGTACTGTTTATTAGATTTGCAACCTAAATGAGACCTTCTTTGTGGTTGCAGAGTATATTAAAATGGCAGATCACTACGTCCCGGTTCCAGGAGGACCGAACAACAACAACTATGCAAATGTGGAACTCATTCTCGATATTGCAAAGCGGATTCCCGTGCAGGTGAGAAGTGTCAGAGAGATTTTCAAAACAGGAAGTTGGTTTGTTTATCTGGGGAGAAAGACAGGTCAGAGAAATTGAAATGACAAACCTATACTAGCCCCAAAAGGCAATGCATATTACAACGCAGTGGATTTCCCAGTATGAATATCTGCAGGAGACAGAAGGTTTCCTGTTTCACTTCTCTACACTTAGTTCCTCTTCAGTGTCTTTCTTCGGTAACTGCCTTTGACTTTTCTATAAAATGCAATACACTGGCCCTTTAAAACTAAGCATATTGTGGAGTTCAGGAGGCTGGTCTGGTTTATGAATGTTATGAAGCTTTTTTCTGGGAGGAAAATAAAGATTTAAAATATCCACACATTTTCTAATTCTCGCCACTTGGTTGGTTTACTAAAACAAAGAGTGAATGATGTTATTTTCTTCTGCAGGCTGTGTGGGCTGGCTGGGGCCATGCATCTGAGAACCCAAAACTGCCAGAACTTCTCCACAAAAATGGAATTGCTTTCATGGGTGAGGATATATACTGCTCGTTGAACGTCCAGGCCTTGTTTTAAGATGGGAGGGTTTGCTGAGAGAAAATCCTGAGTCTTAAAAGAGCGCGATGGGGTATGGTTTACTGCTGCGAGACTGATGATCTGTTCTTTGCAGTAGTCAGAGCAGCAGACTGGTGTCTAACAGCATGGTTTCCTTCCAATCGTTGAGGCTAATGAAAATAGAGAAAGTTTGGACATACGCTGGGAAATAGTTCTTATGGGAGAAGTGGCACGTTCTCCAACATAACTCCCTGGGGCCTGAGTTAAAGACATAAAAAGAAAACTTATCTCCCTGGTAGGCCCCACAGATTATTAGTCCTTACTCATTTTTCAGGCAGGTAGAGATGAGCTATTAACAAGAAACCCAAGGGCAATAAAAAGAGACTTCTGGGCCTTGGGACGAGTGGTGAAGGGGTCAGGACGCAGGTAGTGTTCTCCTCTGTCATCCCAGTTGCAGGGAAGGATGAGGAAAGTAATAAGAAGAGCCAGCAGATCAATACCTGGCTTCAAGCTTGGGGTCAGAGACACAGCTTTGGGTTTTTTGAGCACAGGAAGGTTTACATGACACCAGGTCTGTTGGAGACAGATGGGGTACACCTGTCTCAAAAGGGGAAGAGGGTCTTTGTGCTGGAGTTGACAGAGCTCATCAAATGGTCTTTAATCTAAGTTTGAAGGGGGAAGGGGGAGAATCCATCGGCAGAGACGAAAGAGTCATTGATGGATCAGCAGCTATGTCTGTGCCTGGGAATGGTCAGGTAGAAGTCAGGCCTTCCTACACCAAAAAGGTGGTGGGACTGGTAGCCCAGCTGAAGTGCTTTTACACTAATGCATGCAGCATGGACAACAAACAGGAGGAGCTGGAAGCCATTGTGTGGCAGGAAAGCTATGATGTAGTTGCCATCACGGAAATGTGGTGGGATGGCTCGCATGACTGGAGTGCTGCAATGGATGGCTACAAACTCTTTAGAAGGGACAGGCAAGGAAGGAGAGGAGGAAGGGTGGCCTTTTATGTTGGGGGGGTTACGAATGTCAAGAACTAATCGAGGGTAACAGTAGGGTTGAGTGCCTATGGGTAGGAATCAGGGGGAGGACCAACAAGGCTGATACTGTGGTGGGAGTCACAGAATCACAGAATGATATGGGGTTGGAAGGGACCTCTGGACATCATCTAGCCCACCCCCTCTGCCAAAGCAGGTCCTCCTAGATCACCCAACCAGGATGTAGAGATAGATGAAATATTCTATGAGCAGCTGGGAGAGGTCTTAAGATTGCTTGCACTTCTCCTGGTGGAAGACTTCTCAACCTACCAGATATCAGCTGGGCACACAATACAGCTGAGAGGGAACAGTCTAGGAGGTTCCTGGTTCCAGCTGGTGAGGGAGCTGATGAGGGAGGGAGCACTGCTGGATCTGCTGTTTGTGAATAGAGAAGGACTTGTGGGGGATGTGACGGTTGGAGGCCCTCTTGGGTACAGTGACCATGACATGATAGAGTTCTCAATTCTCAGGGAAGCAAGGAGGGGAGCCAGCAGGACTGCCATCACGGACTTCCAGAGGGCAGACTTTGGTCTTTTCAAGAGCCTGCTTGACAGAGTCCCTTGGGAGGCAGCCCTGAAGGGCAAAGGAGACCAGGAAGACTGGAGACTTTTTTCAATGAGGAAGTCTTGAAAGTGCAGGAGCAGGCTGTAGGGGGAAAAGCCCGGCCTGCCTGAACAGAGAGATAGGGTCACAACTCAGGGAAAAAGAGAGAGTTTATGGCCTTTGGAAGAAGGGGCAGGCCAGTCAGGAAGATTACAAAGGTGCTGTAAGGCTACGTAGGGAAAAGATTAGAAAGGCCAAAGCCCAACTAGAACTTAACCTGGCCTTGGATGATAAAAGCAATAAAAAGAACCTGCATATATATATATATATATATATATTAGTAACAAGAGGAGGACCTGGGAGAATCTCCATCCTCTATTGAATGTGGGAGGTAACATAGTGACAAAGGATGAGGAGAAGGCTGAGGTACTTAATGCCTTCTTTGCCTCCATCTTTAGTAGTAGACTTGGTTGTTCCCTGAGTTACCCAGGGAGGGGAGTCCTTCTTGCTCGCTACACCCTCCTTTCAGGGAGTTGTAGACCGGGGGGTCGGTCTCTTCTCCCAAATCACAGGTGATGGGACAAGAGGAGATGGCCTCAAGTTGTGCCAGGGGAGGTTCAGATTGGATATTAGGAAAATTTTTTACAATGAAAGAGTTATTAAGCATTGGAACAGGCTGCCCAGGGAAGTGGTTGAGGCACCATCCATGGAGGTATTCAAAAGATGGGTTAACCTGGTGCTGAGGGACATGGGTTAGTGATGGTTTTTTGTCAGTCAGGTTGACGGTTGGACTCGGTGATCTTAAATGTCCCTTCCAACATGGACAATTCTATGATTCTATAACTTTGAATATTGTGAGATATAAAAATCAAAAAAGATTGCTGTTAGATCAGATTGTTTCAAAAGCTGAATGTCCCTGTGGTCATTTTAAAGAGGGTATTTGTAGTTTGGTTTTATGGAAAGAGTGGAGATTTCCGTGGACAGTGCCTGAAGTTTGTGGTGAGTTAGCAGTGTAGTTAACCAGGTGCCAGAGGTGTTTGCTGCAGTAAGTCTCATCTCCCGAATATTGGATAAGGCTTTGGACACGTGCTGTTTAAAACTAAAGATGGACTTGTGATAAAAGTCATGGCCTGAACATACCCTGGGGATAGTTGTATCGTGTTCTGGCTTCCAGCAGATCTATTTATCTGGACCGTGTTGAGCCATAATCACAGAAATACTTTGGATGCTTGAAGAGGAGTGGATTTAAAAGCTGTATTTTAATTCCAGTTTAAATCTCTTACCAATCATAAACTACAGTCCCTTGCAAACCACATTTCAAGTAAAATCAGGGCACTGAATTATGATTCCAGTAGGGTGTGACGAGCGCCTCTAATACTGGTCACTGGTACCAGCCCTCCCTTTGAAGGCAGGCCCAGCTTGAGGACACATGGACAGAGTGGCGCCTTCAAGCCCCGTTTGCCAAGACTTCTTTAACAGGACGGGCACTTACCACGCTGTTGTGATGTGTCTGTGGTTGCATCGCTGTATTTTCAATGGCCTTTTACTCCTTCTTGGTCAAAAGTACTCCAGTCTGTTTGCTTTTAGTTTCCTGGCTGCTGCAGCTCATGCTCTCTGTTTTGATTCAGAAATGTTGATTTATATCAGTGGCGTGCAGCAACCCTGCTCTTACATGGAACCTAAATTAGATTTCTGAACATTTCCCTAATGTCTGATATCTGTTGTGTCTCTCTCATGCATTGATTTTGCTCTTTGCAGGTCCTCCAAGCCAAGCCATGTGGGCCTTAGGAGATAAAATTGCTTCTTCAATTGTGGCTCAGACGGCCGGCATTCCAACTCTTCCCTGGAGCGGCAGCGGTAAGAAGGAAATTGCCCTGTGTTTATCAAGATTATTCTCATCTTTTTTTTTTTTTCCACAACACATCTAATCTTTCAGAAGTTTCTGTGCACAAAAAGATGTTTCCAGATATGTTCCATCTGTTTAGGGTTTCAAATTTGTATTATCTGAGGCTTAGACGTAGTGACTACGATATATATGGATGCGTCAGGCAAAACGTACACGTTGTGTATCCTGCTGTTAGTCTAACGGTACAGCTGCAATACCTGCCATTTCTGCAGCCACTCCTTTTCTAGCATAAATTGTATCGTTTTGGAGCACACCAGCCAATACTCTGCTTCCATGGGAGCTCTGTATGGTTTCAAAAGACTGTAAAAACAACCTGTTTCTCAGAATTGCATGAGTTAAACGAAGGAGGATGTAAAGATCTGCTCCCTGGGAAACAGAAATACCTGTTTGCATTCTGCATTTCTTCTTTTGTAAAAGTTTCCAGACTAGTTCCTTGTGGAACTACGCTGTTTGTTTTGCCAGTGGCTGGCGTGGGAGCTCTCCCTGAGCCTTGCAGCAGAATGAGCGAAGGAAATAATGCTTATGTTTCAGGTCTCCGAGTGGACTGGCAGGAAAATGACCTCCAGAAGCGTATCTTGAATGTTCCTCAGGAGCTGTATGAAAAAGGCTACGTGAAAGATGCGGATGATGGACTGCGGGTAGGTGGCTGCTATTTTGGAGGTATTTGAGTTCCTGCTGCATGTGCACCTGGAGAGACCTAGGGCTTTAATTTATTTTAAAGGGAGTACAAACTAGAACTATTCTGAGTCCTGGAAATTGGAACATGACCTTTCACACACCATCTTTGGGCCCAGCCTGCAGGGTCAGGGGAGAATTAGGAGAAAGAGATAACATATGGGAACAAAGTTGTATTTCATTAAGGGCTCTCTTCTGCTTTTTGTTTAATGCAGGAGGAAGGTGTTCTTAATAAAGACCCATGACCTCACACTTGGTTTCATCTTTTATTAAGTTTTCCTTTGAGGAAGATTTCTAGAATAAGAAATATTCCTGGGACAGTACAGGGTTTGGGAATTTTCCTTTGTGAAGAGAAGGGGTGGCGTATGTCATTTTCCCATGTTACCCAGTTTCAAGATTTTTCTGTATTTCAAAAAAGCTTTTCTGTGAGTTTGTAAATTTAATGGTGTGAAACACCAACAAAAGACTTGGAGATGACTTTGAGAGGCTGGAGTTCTCTGCAGTCACAAAATCACTGCTGATTTTTCCAGCTTCAGGCACTCTCTCAATCTGGAATACTTGGTTTCTATCCCATTCGTGTTTTGGTTGCTAAATAAAGTCAGAGATGGAAGCTTGGACACAGCAGGGAAATAATGATCTTTACAACTTGGTTCTGCTGCCTTTTTGTACTTACCTGTGTTTTTCTGCCCATGTTGACCAGGCTGCTGAGGAGGTTGGCTACCCTGTCATGATCAAGGCTTCTGAAGGAGGAGGAGGAAAAGGAATCAGGAAAGTTAACAATGCAGATGACTTCCCCAACCTATTTAGACAGGTAACTTTTCCCATTGATTTGTACTATCTTGTTCGAAATGTTCAGTTGGATGATTCTGAGGGCACTGAATCGGAAATGTTAAAGAACTGAAAACATCTGCATTATGTATCAGAGCCTGTTCAGCTACTTTTGAATTATGAGTTCATGCTTTCTTTGCTCTGGATGTTGGTAGAATTTCAATATATCTACATATCCAATACAGTTGTCAAATGCCCAGACATAGGAGATGCTGAATAAATCCAAGTTCTGGAGGGCATCTGCAGTGTAACTCAAAAACGCTGAGGGACACGAGCCTTCCTTAGTTTTTGGGTTATTTAGGAAGGCTGAGAGGAATGGAAACGGCACTGTAATTACATACAAGAGAACACAGCGTATTTTCAGCCTTAAGTGGCCTGGGCAAAATATTATGGATGTTCCTTGTTTAAAAAATTCCCTTGGGATGGTTGTGACTAAGACAGCTGTTTACAAACAGTGCCTGTTGATGCGCTGTCTCTGTTGTAGGTTCAAGCTGAAGTCCCCGGCTCTCCCATCTTTGTGATGAGGCTCGCCAAACAGTCCCGCCACCTGGAGGTGCAGATCCTGGCGGATCAGTACGGCAACGCCATCTCGCTCTTTGGCAGGGATTGCTCCGTGCAGCGCAGGCACCAGAAGATTATTGAGGAAGCACCCGCTTCAATTGCTACTTCGGCAGTGTTTGAGCACATGGAGCAGGTGAGAGTGGCTCAGCAAGTTCTCTTTTCCCCGTGAGACTCCAGAAACAGGCAGGACTGTTTGTTTTTTTTCACATCAGCAAGAGTTTTGTATTGTTGAATCTTTTAAAGGAGCAATATAGGGCTGTGTGTCTTAAGCTGTTTAATGTGGGCAACCACTTACATTTCCAAAACTGAGTCCATCGTGTGCTGAAAAATAGCTGTAGATCTCCCTTCAAAAATGTGCGCACCCCAGAAATAGGAGGGAAGTGTGGTTTAAAGGTGTCTTGTCATATTAAAAGCAAGCTGCAGGAGTTGTATGAATTGTTTACTGCTGAGTGTTATAAATATTTGCTTCAAACTCCGCCTCCTGTAAATTGTCAATGAAATAGCCTGAAAATCAGAACTCCTGAGCCACGTGCTTTTCTCTGGGCGGTTCTCGGGCCTGTTACAAGCTTTTGGATGTTTGAGAATGCCGTCAAAGAAAGTCAAATACTCTTTTTTCCTGTGCCCCAGTGTGCGGTGAAGCTTGCCAAAATGGTGGGCTACGTGAGCGCGGGGACGGTGGAGTATCTGTACAGCCAGGATGGCAGCTTCTACTTTCTGGAGCTGAACCCCCGCCTGCAAGTGGAGCACCCCTGCACGGAGATGGTGGCTGACGTTAACCTGCCGGCAGCGCAGCTCCAGGTGAGTCAGTGCCCTGCTCCTGGAGCTTTCTGAAGTGCTCAAGCTTCTTATGTTGGAGAGGCCCAAGCGTGAAAAACCTGTTCTGCTGAAGCTTTGGTAAAACAGGGGGGCGGACTCTTGTGTGAGTCACAGCCGGGGTTCTGTGTTAAAACTGGATTGCATCCTGACGTTATGCAGATGAGTCGATCTTGGTACTGATAGAGGAGAGAACATACAGAAAATATTAGAGAACTCTACTAAATATGGCCTGTATCCTCACGTGCAGATAGGTGATACCTGCCTCCCCTACATGCCCTCCTCTATTAAAATATCCAGTAACTCAAAGGCCCATTTTGGAACTTTCTCAGCTTGGGATTTATGGGCTGGAGCAAAGCTTCATTCAGTATTCCAGAATATATTTGCATCCCTTCTGTTATGACTGTTTTCACTAAGTTATAGCTCTATCATTTGGCTCTCTATGATTTGGAAAGCAAAGAGAGGTTATTTTCTCGTCGTTTCTCCTGGACTGCTCAGGTAGGCCTTCAGCTAGGAGTGTGAAGGGAAGCAATAGAGGAATAAAACATAGAGGTAGGAAAACTGATTTAAGGTGTAAAAAAAAGCCTGTCTCAACAATCGTTAGCCATGTATAGTTCAACTTTAAGCTCTGAAATTATTTTGTGAAACAAGTTGGCTTCTGAGGCGAGCAGAGCGACGAGATGCTGTGCCAGTTTAGAGCAGCGCATCGCCCACTCTGCCTCTGAGGGACACCGGCCTCTTCCCGCAGTTACTAATGGTGAAAGGAGGGAAAAAAGAACAGAGGATTGGATTTTTCATCTTTCAGCAAGCTCAGCAGTTGTTTGAAGTTCAGGAAAGTCACTTGGATCATTTTAATTTTAATGAGCAGTTCCTGACTTCCAGAGCAATTGTTTCCAGCTCTCCAAGCCCCTTACTCACACCAGATGCCTCCTCCTCCCAGCTGAGGTCCCTGCTCTTCAGCCTTTCTGCAAAACAGGATTTGTGCCTGGAAATTAGGTACTTGAATAGGCAAAGTGACCGAGAATTTCTCTTGGTTTATTGCTTTTTCAAGGACAAGTCATCACAGTGAGTGACAGCTATGGCCTGCATGAACCAGTCAGCTTTTTGTTGTTCTGATCCCCAAGGCAGTGAGGGAATCCTTCACAGATCCTGCAGAGAGTGTTTATTGCATCCACCGTGGCTCATCTATTCCTTGGTCATCCCCACTGGGCTTCCTGGGTGCTGCCGTGCTGCCTCCCTCTTCTCAGCCCCCATCTTCTCCACCAATGGATGAACACCACGGTCCTCTTTCCCCCTGACACCACATTAGGGGCTCAACGGGCTGTTGTACTTCCATTTTCTCAGCCCGCCCATTCTTACCCTCTTGCTTTCTCTCTAGTTTCTTTCTTCTCCCTCCTGTTTGCATTTCAAAGTTATTGGATTGACGGTAGAGGAAACAAACACTTGAACTGTCCTGTCTTGTGGGCTGCTCAGGAGCAGGATCATCTTTGGTTTTGGCCTGAGCCTTCTCTCAGTGGGTGATTCCAGTAACTCTCTGTCTGTATTTGCCAGACACTGGGAGTTTTGTAACTGGTCCGATGCTTTCCTCATTGTTTGGGCACTGTTCTTCGTATTGCTGATGCTAAATATAATTTCACAGAGCGGCGTGTTGATATTGTAACCAGTTTGGTCTTTTGTCTGTTGGTGGCTGGCTATTAAACAGCTGAAGTAAATGGTTAAGCTAAAGCTTGGCCTTTTTGAATCATAGCTGTGAAAAAAAATATCCCAGCTACTGAACAGAACAAGTGGGACTTTACTCCATAGGGATGCAGCCAGCAGCCAGTTCTGCAGGTTACTTTCTCTGCAGTTTATAGTTGCAAAATTCCACAGTTTCCTGTAACCAGTTAAGGACCTTGTGTCTCACTGGGACCTTAGTATATTTTTAACAGGCCGCATGCACGCCCATCCTCAGCTGACCCAGCGCTGGCCAGCTTTCTCTGGAGCCTTTTAATCAGTCAATGGAAAATACTGGCTGAAGGGCTTAGGGTGGATATTACACTGAGCTCAGCTGTCCTGAGAAACACAAATGTTCCGAGATGTGTCAGTGGAGGCTCATATCAGAAAACAGGCGTGAATATTGCTGTACTGGCACTGCAGCATCAGCTTCTAGAGAATTGGTCCAATTAATTCTTCTCTGTGAGGAGAGAAACTTAGTGGTGGTTATTATTTTATTATTATTATTATTATTACTTGATTATTATTTTGTCTCCTTAGATTGCCATGGGTATTCCCCTCCACCGGATCAAGGATATCCGAGTGATGTACGGTGTTTCTCCGTGGGGAGATGGAACCATTGATTTTGAGAATTCAGCCCATGTCCCCTGCCCGCGTGGCCACGTCATCGCTGCCCGTATCACCAGTGAGAATCCTGATGAGGTGAGTGTTTTACATTCTGTAGTTACCGATCACACTCTGGTAACTGTAGGCTTTGCACCTAGGTTCAGTCCCTGCTGCTGATCCTGAAAAGCTTGGCACTAAGTTTAAAAGATTCTTCCCTAATCTCACTGAATTTGCAGCACAAAGAGGTGCTCGAGCTTTTAGAACTCTAATTGCTTCCCTAATTCTGGATTATTTACTTTTTCTTTAGGATGTATAGCAATGTCTGTCTGTCTTTACAGGGGTTTAAGCCCAGTTCTGGTACAGTTCAGGAACTGAATTTCCGCAGCAATAAGAATGTCTGGGGCTATTTCAGTGTTGCTGCTGCAGGAGGGCTCCATGAATTTGCCGATTCTCAGTTTGGTCACTGCTTCTCTTGGGGAGAAAACCGTGAAGAAGCCATTTCGTAAGTAGTCAGAATAGTGCTAGAACCTTGGAAATTGCTTGTTTTGCTCCTCTTTGATCTAAAGCGCCATAGACAAAACATAACTCCTTATTTCTGGGAGTTTCAAAAAGAAGATTCCATCTCTTTACCTTGTTTCCCACATCATGGTCAGGCTTCTCATCCTGTCTCGCTTTGCAATTCCACTGTGTTGTACACACGTTTTTACACTTTTTGCTTACTTCTCTTTACTTTTTTTCTTTCTGTTTCATTCCTGCCTTGTTTACCTGCTGCTGGGGTATGATACAGCTCCTGTTGTGTTGAAGTCCCTCCTTGAAAGCATTCTGGTGGCAGGCTTCAAACAGGAAAAACATTGATAACTTGTGTTCCAGTGCTTTTTAATGGTTTATAAACCACTGAGTGTGGTGTGGATCAGTAAAGCATCTGGTCATAAGACAGGACTGTCCGACCTGTCATCCATGATGTTTTTCATCTGTGGCCTTTCTCTGTTCCATTCTGGGTGGGATGGAGATCATGTCTGTCTGTCTCTTGTGTACCTCTGACGTGTGGTAGATGCCTCGATGTTGATAGCAGTGGAAAGCCCTGATCTCGTAGCTGGTGTTGGCTGAGCTGCTCTTCACACCAGCAGAAGATTGAAGAAAATCAATATTCTTTCATTCCCAAGCACGTCATGTAGGATCTTGCTCCAATGCACATACTCTTCTGCTATTCCTTCGCACTGTTTTTTCCCAGCAGCTCATGGGGAACTATGGAGTTCCCAGTGGGCATGTTACTGCTAGTATGGGATGGATAATAAGTATTTTTTTCTCTTTCAGAAACATGGTAGTGGCTTTGAAGGAGTTGTCCATCCGAGGGGATTTCCGAACCACTGTTGAGTACTTGATTAAACTGTTGGAAACGGAAAGCTTTCAGCAGAACCGCATCGACACTGGCTGGTTGGATCGGCTTATTGCTGAGAAAGTTCAGGTGTGGCTTCTTGCTTTATGGGACTACAGATGGGAGTGAGGAGGGGAAGGGGATGGGGGCAAACTTGGTGCATCCTGCTTGCAAGAGGACAAGGAGTTAGGAGTGGTTAATGTCCGCTTACCACTTTATTCATAAACATCGTCACTGGCATTAATTCTTATTTATATCAAAATCCTAAGTCATTTGTGTTGGGGAAAGGTGGTCTTTAAGTTGCCCAGAAAAACATCCTAGTGTGAATTAAGGCTAGTCTTTTGGTTTGCAGTTTGGGACAGAGGATAGTAGAAATGTAGGTGGAGCCTCAAGATTTGATCCAGGAAAGAAAAAATGTGATTTTAAGGAGTTACAGAGGTAATTGCTTCTATGTAGCGTTGGCATGGACGCTATACCAGCTTATTTTAAAGAGAGGTTGGCAGTGAAGCAAAAATAGAGCTGGGACTGTTGATTCTTCACATGGGTGTCCAGAATGGACTGAAGCTAACGGAGATGTAACGGTGGTACGTTCCCTTTCTTTCCAGGCTGAACGGCCTGACACCATGCTGGGGGTGGTGTGCGGAGCTCTGCACGTGGCCGACGTCAGCTTCCGAAACAGCGTCTCAAACTTCCTGCACTCTCTAGAAAGGTAAAATTGCAAACTGGTCTGGTATCTGGTAGACAGCTGATAAGCAGAGAGTAATTATTTTTGATTTACAAGTTTTGTTCAAGTACAGTCCACTTCAGAAATGCACAGAGCTTGTTATCTGCTGACTGTTCTCTGGCCCCAGGAAGCTTTTTATCTGTTGGCCTAAGAAAATTGGCAGATATCTGTGCATCTCTCCAAAATACCCCCTGCTGCTTGCACAGATTGGTTTGGTTTCTTGCAGTTTTGGCAAAAGCTCCAAGAAATGGCTCAGAAATTGAAGTTCTTTGTGTGCTGCTAGGGCAGCATTAGGGAGCCTTGAATCACCAGGTATTGTCTTCCTCTTGTTTTGAGGATTGATTTAGTTTTCCAGGTTTGACATAATTTTCCAAATTGAATTTTTCCCACTAGTACTTAGAAAACCCTCTCTGCTCCTGCTGGCTTTAAAGTAGAGCTGGAACAGCAGGGAACCCAGTCATAACGTTAGCACACCAGGCTAAATCTGGCGTGATCCAGGCAGGTCTGCCCTGAACAGGATTCTTCTCCTCAGTGTCCCGTTGGTGAGTCCATACATAAACACAGCTGCAGGGGAAAAAGCCACTTTATCCCTATGTTAAGTCATGGTACCTGTTCTGTAATTCAGGCCGTGGTGTTCCTTTCGCAGACTCTTCTCTAAGGCAGCAGTGGGTGTGTGGAGAGGAGAGTAAAGCTGGTGTGTGTGGCTGCAGAGAGATGGGCTGGCTTTGGCAAACTGATCCGTGTCTCTCCTAAGAAGAGAGGGTTTAAAGAGCCTGCTCCCATCTCTCTGCTAGTGTTTTCCAAATTCTTCCCTGCCTTTTTGAACCTGCTTGAGAGCCGTTTGGTGGCTTCTGGAAGACCAATTTTGTTTTGTACTTCTTTTTCAAGGGGCCAAGTCCTGCCTGCTCATACTCTGCTAAACACTGTGGACGTGGAACTCATCTACGAAGGACGGAAATACGTGCTGAAGGTACGATGCAGAGTGTGGAAACCCATCAGCTTCCCACTTTCAGTTGGAAATGTCTGTCTGTGTGCTGCTCTGGCTTAATCTTTGTAATATGTGTAATTATTGGAATTAAATCTGTGCAGGGTTTATTTTCTCTGCTTTAGTGGGCTTAAGAAATCAGTACAATCTCCCTTATGGTAATACCCCATCACATCTTTCCATTGCAATATCTCTGTGCGTCTCTGTAAACATTTAAACCTTCCGGGGTCAAGAAATGCTCTGCGTTGGGTGAGGAATAGGTTGTTACAGGCAGACTACTGCCTGTTGGTTCACCAAAACTTTCAGCTGATATTTCTGAATAAGCAGATCTGCTCTGCTGGGTGTTTGAGGCCAGTTTCATCAGTGCAACAGAATTTGTAGCAATTTTTCCCTTTAGTGTTGCTTTTTCTTTGCAGTGTGCAAAAAACAGTGTTAGAAATACTGTTTAAAGGTTGTGAAACCAAGCATACAAAAGTTAGGAAATACTAGATTTAAGATTGCCTGTGCAATCTTCATTAGCTTCCTCGGGCGAACTTACTGTGGTGAAGTTTTTAAGGACATCAGCACGTACTGGTTTTTGCAGGTTTAAGTATTCTGCACCCCTGCACCTCCATGATTTTACCTTGGCACCCCTTTGGTGAGAGGCACTGAACAGCAGCTAAAGTGTGCTTTGAGTGCTTTACCCGGCTTCAAATAGGAGCTCTCTGGCAGAGACTGAGATAGGATCCCTTTTTCCAGGGAGAGCTTTAGCTGTTTTCTCTTTTAGGCAATCTCTCTCTTTTTTCCCAAATTATCTCATTCATTATGCAATTGTAGTTCACGACTGTCACTTTTTACGTAGATCAGGGTGAAGAAATGGCATATGATTGTGTAATCAAACTTGTACAATTAACACATAACTGTGAGTGGATTAAATCAAGATTCATGGACAGCATTAGTTCTGGCATCTCTTGGCTGCAAAATGCTCGGCTTTGTGATCCCAATTTTTTTTTGCATTGTTTTTTT
Organism: Limnodromus scolopaceus; assembly: GCA_028565335.1. Lineage (NCBI taxonomy): Eukaryota > Metazoa > Chordata > Aves > Charadriiformes > Scolopacidae > Limnodromus > Limnodromus scolopaceus. The sequence goes on from JAOXNO010000007.1 coordinate 4,983,215, forward strand.
CTGTCTTAACATGAAAACGAATGGCTCTGTTCCCCTTCTTTAGCTCCCTCTCTTGCAGTGCTTGGAAAACTCTGTATGTTGTGGCAACCCAGGCACTGTCAATGCTGTGTTTATTCCATGTGACACGTACCGTTCTTGTGGATCCGCAGGTGACCCGACAGTCTCCCAATTCCTACGTGGTCATCATGAACAGCTCGTGTGTGGAAGTCGACGTGCACCGCCTGAGTGATGGAGGACTGCTCCTGTCTTACGATGGCAGCAGCTACACTACCTACATGAAAGAAGAAGTAGACAGGTACCAGCCTGTAAAGATGTTTAACATTTACATAGAAGCCAAAATTAGGGGTACTTGTAACTTTATGCTTCCGAAAGATCACCTGGGGATGGAATTTTCCCCTAGAAAGAGATTACTAGATGTATTATGGATGAGTTTAAAGGGGGAAGTTGCCTTCACCTGAAGAACAGATCTTGGCTACTGTAGGAAGACCTGAATATGTACCAATGTGGAGTCCATATTCTGCTGGTTCTTTAAAAGTGCCCTTTTGGATTATTAAGGAAAAAAACCACCAAAAAATGCCAAAAAACGGAACAAAGATCTTTAAAATCCTGGGAACTCCACAACTGCCTTAGAAATAGATACAAGATTTACTAGTTCAGTGCATTCCCTCAAAATTCCCTGTGGGGATCAGAGCCATAAAGTCAGTAAATCTCTGGCTTCTGGAATGTGACCCACTGCCCCCTCTGCTGGTTTCTTTTCTGGTCAGGAGTACAAAGAGAGTTTGGGTAACTTTCTGGGTTGGAAAATGTTATAAAATCTCAACCTGTTGCAGTGATTTGTCCCGTTCTTCCCTAGGTATCGCATCACTATAGGTAACAAGACCTGTGTGTTTGAAAAGGAGAATGATCCCTCCATTCTGCGCTCGCCCTCGGCTGGGAAGCTTATCCAGTATGTGGTGGAGGACGGGGGACATGTGTTCGCAGGCCAGTGCTTTGCAGAAATAGAGGTAAAAGCGTCTCAAAGAACTGACCTAGCTGCAGAATCTGGGGGGAAAAATGGTTGAATGCTTTGGAACTGGGAATTGAGCGTGAGGGATAATTCACAGTATTTCCTTTCCAATTTTTGTCTGTGTTTTAACCTGGACTAACGCAGGAATCAGCAGTGAAAGTGATGGGGTAGGGAAGAAATGACTTAACAGCTGAAATTTGAGTGTTTATGACTATACTGAGTGATAAGCAAAATTTCTCAGCAGTGAGACCATGGTTATCATCTCGCTGTGATACCAAGGGATCCATGTGCAGCCTGTTTTCTAGCTGTGGTGAAGAAGGTCTTCTCCTTGTAGACCACTATGTAGTGCTACCACTGACTCAGAAGCAGAGTTACGTGCCAGGAATAAGACTTCTCTGATTACTTGATCATTTATCAGGTTGATTGGACGAGTTAATAAGTGTCACTCCTCCCTTCTCCCTGGGAAGTTACTTAACTCCTAGAGAGGAGGAGGAGGAACAATTTCTGCCTGGCTGTGAGGAAAGCACGAGGGGCTGTGTAGGAGTGCGTGTCTCAAAACAGATTTGAGGGAGGGGAGGGTGTGTGTTGACAGAGGGGAAATTAAACCAGTTGGGGACAATGTGTAGGAGAAAAATATCAAACCAGAGATCCAGAAACTTTATGTAAGTGCTTTTAGGCTGCAACAGAGCCATGGCTAAGAAGGAACCACCTACTCAATTCCTGTGTTCCCGGTTGTGGCATGTAGTATAGCAATGGTAAAACTAGACTGTGTCCCCCTGTACCCAACCCTTCTGCTCCAAAGGAGCTTCCACACTGGTCTAAGGAAGCATCTCTGTTTCTGAAGAGTGGTCTGAGACCGGTGACCTCTAGAGTAATCCTGGTTCCCTCTGCTAAAAGTGAATGTGACTGTAGCTGTTGAGAGTGGCTGTTCCACTTCTGACCTTCAGAGTGCAGCAGTAAATTCTGTCTGCTTTGTTCATTGTGTTGAATGTGGGACCTTCTTGAGGACCTCTTGGTCCAAGCAGTGTGGAACAGGTGACATTCCTGAGGATGGCTTCCTGCTGTGCTAATTTGGGGCCAATTATTTAGTTCTACCAATCACTTCAGTGCTTGGGGTTTCGTTCTCAATGTGTATGCTTTTAAGCTTTTGAGAAATCCTGAAGGTACAGGCTCTCCTGCAGGTTAGTTTGGCTGTGGCGAGCTCACAAAACTAGAGCCAGTTTTGCGGCTGCTGGCTCACAAAACTAGAACCGTTTGGGGAACATGGAAGCTGAGTGTGTAACCTGTTTTCCTTGCTACAGGTGATGAAAATGGTGATGACGCTGACGGCAGGGGAATCGGGCTGCATCCATTATGTCAAACGCCCGGGGGCAGTCTTGGATCCAGGCTGCGTTATTGCCAAGCTCCAGCTGGATGATCCCAGCAGGGTTCAGCAGGTGAGAAGTTGCGGGAAGCGCAGATGTTCAGTGTGTTTTTAATAGGGGAGCGATGTTGAGAGTGGTACAAGATGGTTCAGTGTTCTCAACCCATTTCAGATTTGTGCATTCCACTGGAATTGTCACTTTACCATTTATTTGTCTCAGATGAGGAGTAGGACTCGGGTGGTTGTCTCTCTGATTCAGGCTAAGCTTATGTTCTATTCTTGTTCTCTTAGCTCAGTGCTCTTGTGGATACACGGCTGTCTAGGGGATTGGAGGTTGGGCAGATTTTTCTATATGCTTTATTTCTGTGCAAGTTTATTTAACTTTTTTTTGTCATATGTTCTTCTCTAAGTGACCCTCTTTGGGAGAACAGGAGTTGATATCCCAGCTCCAAGAGTGTTGGGCCCTGAGAAGGCAATTGTAGCAAATCTGGAAATACGAAAAAAGAGCGTAGGACATGGATCTTTTTAAAGGTGAAAGGCAAAGAGATATATTGATTTAGGGATGGTAGGTTGGGATATGACTGATGGCGGTGGAAGGGAATCTATTGTTCCTTTAGCAACAGCTAATTGAAAACTGTTGAAGATAGTCATGCAGGAGGTGGAAAGTGATTGTCAGCACCAAACTATCAACTTTTCCTGTGCTTTTCTTTGAGATTTTTGGTCATCCTGGGTCTAAACAATGAGATCAACTGTAACGTATTTGGGAGAGAGGCTGGAAGCTTTTTCTGTGGATCTACGCAACATAGAACTGTTGGAGATCAAGCTCATAACTTTTCTGTCTCTCAATCAAGTGCATTTTCCACTCTGGAATTTTTTCCAAGTTAAATCTGAGACTCCAGTGAAGGGTAACTGGATGTTACTGTGCAGGAGGGTTAGTGACACTCTGCTCTGTTTCCAGGCTGAACTGCACACGGGTACCTTGCCGCAGATCCAGAGCACAGCACTTCGAGGTGAGAAACTCCATCGGATCTTCCATTATGTCCTGGATAACCTGGTCAACGTGATGAATGGATACTGCCTTCCAGAGCCCTACTTCAGCAACAAGGTACCTCTTACTACTTCTTGTTTCCGAACAGGGGCTTGATTTGATTTTCTTTCTGACTTCCTTATAGTCAGTCTCACCACAGAGTGAAGTGGGAGCGTCCCATCTGTGGCACCCAAAGCAAAGACAAAGATCTTTACTGCCTGTGGTGCAGCCTTGTAGGTGGGAGCCGCGTGCGTAGCCAGCTGGGGTAGAAGTCCCAGAGGGAGGAGGAAAGAAGGTGGATGAATCTGGTTCAGCTGTTGGTGAAAGACAGCACAGCAGCTTTGCCATCTACTCCAGTTCTCTCTTCTAATCCCTGGACTAGCTGTGTGATAAAAAGTGGTGAAAATGACCTCAATGAAAAGCCTTTCCTCTTCTTCCTTCTTATTCTTGTCTTCATGCTTGTCTTTACACCAACTTGTCTCTCTCTCTAGGTGAAAGGCTGGGTTGAGCGATTGATGAAGACACTGAGGGATCCGTCTCTGCCTCTGCTGGAACTTCAGGACATCATGACCAGTGTTTCTGGACGGATCCCACCCAATGTAGAGAAGTCCATCAAGAAGGAGATGGCCCAATATGCCAGCAACATCACATCAGTCCTTTGCCAGTTTCCCAGCCAACAGGTGATCAATCACGCTTAGAGGAGTAAAAATTGGTTTGTGTTGGGGCAGAGAGAGAGAAAGTTCCTTTAAATTACCCGGAGGTCAATTTGACATGAAAGACATGTTTGAACTTGGGATCTTCATGATGAAAGTTACCTACCTGTGTCACTTGAGCTTAAAGGCTTCCCTCCTTTACTTATGCTCTAGGAATTGTGTTCCCTGCTCATTATAACTTTAAACAGGTGGTTTGGAAGCAGTTTAATCATATCACTGGCCTTGTGGACGTTTATGTATTTGCTTTGTGCCTGGTACACATGCTGCAGTGCAGTTTGTGGTGCTGTCATAACCTTAAAAAAGAGTGCAACTAAGGGAGGCCTGATCAGGTAATGAGATGTTGGAAGATGATTTCTCCAGTATACGATATTGTGCATTGATTTTTATCTCATTGTCAGATCATTAACTTCCTTAGCAGTTTAAGGCTTTGGCCTTTGCTGGAATCTACTGGAGCTCTGGTCTGGTCTGTCTGGAAGTTCTTGGCTGATTGTTTGGCCAGATTGTCCCATCCAGGACCGAGACTGTCATGTGTTTGCTCTCTTGCAGATTGCCAATATCTTGGATAGCCACGCAGCCACCTTGAACCGCAAATCGGAGCGTGAGGTCTTCTTCATGAACACTCAGAGCATTGTGCAGCTGGTACAGAGGTGAGCCGTTTTCAGGGGTACCCCCTAACTCTGTTGTGTTTTGTTTTTTTTTTTTCCTCTGCTGCTTGAAAGACCTGAGCTTGCTTGTCTTTATTCAACTGGTTTTATTACACTCAGAGTCTAAATCACTAGGAATAAGCTGCATAGTTCCCTCAGGGAGGTAGGTCAACAGTGTGTGTGGCTCCTGGCTGCCTGTGTGAAGCACACACACAGATCCTTCCTCCTTTCCCCTTTGCACATGAAATAAAGATTTAACTTCTGTCCTGATCCTGATCACGTCTTCGCCATTTCACTAAGCCACTGATGTGTGTTATGCATTTCAGTGTCTAGGGTTTTGAGTATTTTTAGAAGGAAAAGGACATTTTGCTGCAAAACATGAGCCATGCTGCTCCACAACACTCATGCAGGGGCTGTGCATTCACATAATGATTGGGGTTTTCAGAACTAAGTATGGTTCTTGCCGTAAGCAAAAGGGCTTATTCTGCCGCTCGTGTTGAGTGTTACTCACTTGCAGGTGTTCAGAAGCAGGGCCGTGCCGGACTCACTCGGTGCTAGGTTTGACTTCTTTGCTTCTGCAGGTACCGGAGTGGTATTCGGGGTCACATGAAAGCGGTGGTGATGGATCTGCTCCGTCAGTATCTGAAGGTGGAGACTCAGTTTCAGCATGGTGAGTCTCTAAGCACGTCGAGGGTTTGATTTCTGAAAGAACCACAGTTGGTCCCAGAAGGTCCACATGGACCCCCTTCAGGAAAGGTTGCCCTAACTTTATGGTGAGGCTGAGCTACACGGGTTTTCTTCCAAAGCTCAGCCAGTCACATCCTGGGTTTTGTAGAGGAGCTTATGTCCAGTTTGAGATTTCGTGGTAAGAGTGCTCATAACGGTTACGACAAGCAAATGACAAACTCCACCCCAAAGCTGTCTGTTCTGCTGGTTTGCCACTGCTGGTATATATATATTTTACATCCTGTCTCTTCTTAGCCACAGTTGACATGTCAGAATATGACTCTGGTCTCTTTCCAGTGTAGGGATGATCCCTTTCCCCTTAAATCTTCAAAAGAATAGCTCCCATATGAGTTTATGATCTTTAAGTGAGGACTTTTGCATGACTTGGGTATTCCACATGTAGAAGCTTCATACTGGAAGCTTGGTTTTTATTTCCTGATTTCTGAGCATATGCAGAAAAATCAGAATCAGAAAAACTGTTTAAACTCACCACACTATTTAGTTCTATCTTGCCTGTTTATTAATTTTTATAGTAAGAAAATCAAGTGCAGTAAACAAAAAAGTCACTGAGTTATTTGTACCTGCTGTAAAATACCAGGGATTTGTTTGCTGTTCATGAGAACAAACCTCAAACCTCAGCCTGAAGCTGAGAGTTGTAATAAATGCCTTGCACTGCTGTATCCCGGCACAAGATGGCAATGAAGCACTGGCTAATTTTGATGTTCAGGCTCTTACAGGTAGTTCAGATTCTGCTCTACTTTTCTTTTGTCCTGTTCCAGTACCTGCACCAGCCTAATGGTACTGCAGATTCGTTTCCACTCCAATTGCTGGTAGTAGAGGATGGTACGAGTCTTTTGGCTATTATTTTATTTTGGCTGTCATTTGAATGGGAGGCTGAGGTCACCATTCCTCTCTTCGTATTGCTCACAAAGGAGGTATTTGGTATTGGAACTGTTTTACTGAGAGTAGGATGTTTAGTTAAAGTTGAGGGGGCTGTGGTGGGAGGAATGTTTCCTTCCCAGAATTGAATGTGTGGACTGTACGAAGTAGATTCTCAAAATATACATATAGGAAACACGTCCAGTACCTTGCATTCCTTGATGCAGAGGTGTGGAGAGTGGAAAAAAAATGTGCATTTCTGATTATAGGTCACTATGACAAGTGTGTCTTTACCCTTCGGGAAGAGAACAAAAGCGATATGAATGCTGTTTTGAACTACATCTTCTCCCACGCTCAGGTCACCAAGAAGAACCTGCTTGTGACAATGCTCATCGTAAGTTGTCTGTTGGTGCTCTCGAAATTTGCTGCTGCTTGTAGTTGTGTGTTTGGTGCTCTGAAAGGAAACGAATTGACAGCTCTCATCCGTAAAGGTGCAAACCTTCCAGCTACAGAAGCAGTGGCAGCAGTGTGGAATTTCTTCACAAGTTCTTAAGGCTTGTAAACCATGCGTTAGAGGAGACCCAGACCATCCTGCTCAGCTCGGTGTCTGTGCACCTTCTGGTTCACGACTGTCCTGCATTGATTGCCTCTCAGAGTGCAATGAAGGCTAATTATGCAAGTGATTTGTGAGCATCTGTGGGGAGATAAGAATGCAGACTTAACTCTTACAGTGGGAGGCTGCTAGAGGCTGACTTCCAGATTCTGGGCTGCTTTGCTTCTTCGGGCTCAGAGAGGTCCCGTCTTTATGTAGCTCATGGTACTCAAATTGGAGTTGCTTGAAAAGCAAAGCAATAAGCTCCCAGCACAAAAAGCAGATGATTCTTTTGTGGTAATAATTCTGTAACAGCAACATTTTTATGGTCCTTCATTACTAATGAGGGTGACTTCCTGGTCGTGAATGGCATTAGCCAGCAGATGTGGGGGCCCTTGAGGGGTTTCACATGCTCTTCCTTGATGAGCCATACTTCGGCCTTACAGGTTTGGCAGTGGCTTCTCTGAGCTTCTTCCTGGTTATAGTCTCAGAAAGTCTTATCTCAGGGCTGCAGTGGTGCTTTCGGACCAGCTGTATGATGGAACCTGACTGGGACTCAGTATCTCAGCGCAAAGCTGGTCACTCCAGACCATGCCTTTGACCCTTGAGATGGTGTGTGACCATCCAGGGGGCTTGCAAAGGACTGGGGAATCTCCTGGGGTTGGAATTCCTCTTGGACAGATGTAGGTCCCACCCTAGAAACACAAATGAATCCTAATGCCAGGACCTGGCATCACCTTCTCAGGTTCTTCTGGCTTGTTACTCCATGAAAAATCTCGGTTCTCATTAACTTCAGTCCCACTCTAATGGGTTAAACTTCCAGTAAATTACATTCCCAGGAAAAATAATTAAAAAACAACAATTGACTCCCGTCTCTTCTTTCCTGTTTCCTAAAAAGCCTTAAGAAATCCTTGTCCCACATAATGCTTTGAAGCAGAATGAATGCCTACCTTCCTCAAGGCAGGATGAATTTAGCTATGACATGATTTTCAACAGACTGGAGTTGGGTATCCTGCTTTTTAAGAGGCTAATTACAATACTATCTCTCTCTCCCCGCCTTACATTTCTTTTTATTTTTTTCTACAGCCATAATGTGCTCTGTTACTGCCAAAAATATATCCAAAGTAGCCATTCACAAAATAACTCTCAAAAGCAGAAAAAGAGTCATAATTGTCCTAGGCTGAGGCTGGGTTTCTTAAATTCTAATTTGTAAGATATAAGGACCCTGGCATTCTTTCTTTCTGGCTTTCTTTTTTTCCCTTTTTTTTTTTTTTTTGCCTTTCCCTTTTTGGTGTGTGGTGTGATTGTAAGTAACGCTTGCCTTAAGAATCTCATTATTTGAACACGGAGCCATATTTCCTCTGAGAATTCTGGAGTAGCTTTGAGCCGGGGCTGTTCATTTCTCAAGTAATCATGCTGGCGTGATGGAGAGAGAAAATGGCAGCTGTTCGCAGCTCAGGCCTTCAATTTTCTTCAGAGTCCAGTCACTCAAGTGTGTAATTACACGGGGGTGCCGGGGAGGCGTTAGGCCTTGTCAGGGAGCTGGTTTGAGGCTTTGCTCTCTGCCTTTGCCAATCAGTGCAGGCAAAAGCCAGCGCGGCCCCAGCTACCTGCTTTATTTTGTTGTTGTCATCCTGATTATTTCTTGCTAAAATGGGACTGAAACTTTTTTGTCTAGTTTTTCACCTCCGTGCCAGCTGTCGTCTTGGAGGCCGGGCCTTGCTGTGTCCTCCATGTTGGCCGGCACAGTGTCCGCCTGAGGGGTGTGCTGGGAGAGGGGGAACGCAGGGGAACGTTGAAGAGTTTTCCTTTTTCCTTCCTGGATGGTCATTCTTCCCACTGCTGTCAGTTATTTCATCCCAAGTAAAGGCTGACATCCCCCTTCACTAAAACTTAAATCCTCCTGGAGAGACCGTGCTGCAGGTGGTGGAAGAACAGCCAGTGGCTAGTCCGTGACCTGGCTGCCATTTTCACAGCCTCTGCCGGCGCGGGGCCCCAGGCCTTGTCACACCAACGCGGCGTCACAGGGACATCTTGGATTGAGCGGGTGGCAGGGGCTCAGGAGGAACAACAATGTCGTCTGTGGCAGAGCTCACGATTGCCGTCTGCTGAGGAACAGCTCACGCCATTAACCAGAAGACCGTCCTTCCTCCTCCTTCCAACTCGCATTGCTCTCCATGTCTGAGGCACCCCGTGGCGCATTTGGTGTAATCGTGGTGAAGGTGGTGGCATTTTATGGGTTGCCAAGCTATTTGTGTGGGATGGTTTAAGTTTGCCCTCCAAGGGCAAACGTCATGTCAAAATACCTTGGTGCTTATGTTGCTGTTATTGATGTATCCCTAGGAATCCGTTATTAACAAGGGGCTCTGAGGATGGCTTTACTAATAGTGTTATGCTGCCATCATTCACCTTTTTTAGCTAGCAGGCATTTAAGGCAGGATGGGAACTACTTCATCCTTCATATATTTGTTGAAATACAGTGTGACTTGAAGTTGTATGTTCATTTTATGTACTTAACTCACTGTTATATGCACATCCCAGCCTTAAACAGACAGAATCGCTTCTGGCATGGCAGATGTCCTGCGTCCTGTCAGAATTTTGTTACCTTGAGCAGTAAGATAACATCATAACACCCAGGAATTTGTATTTCAAATATGACGGAAACAGCTCTTGAATTATACACTGAGAATTCACACAGTGACCTGGAGTGGATAAATTTACAGAACTTTCTTTGAGAACAACCATTGTAGTGTTTGCTGGCCCAAGACTGGTTCATAGGGGGCAACAATCTATTAAGAATTAGTAGCTTAGATTTTTTTAATCAGAGTGATTTGACTGTGGTCCCTCTCCCCGAGGGATGTATGCCATCGTTCCTAGAGATGGCATCATGCTTGAGTGGGGTTGGAGAGAAAGGGGTTAAGACCAATATCGGGGAAAAGCTATTTAACCTTGGAATCACATGTAGTCTGAGCTGTTATTTGTTAATCAGTCTGTGGGACTTGTATTATTTGTATTTTGTTTTTTACTTTATTTTCCCTGACAGACTTAACAGTCTAACCTGCTGCACTGAGTTTTCCCTTTTCCCCTTTCTCTTTCTTGGATCTTCAAAGGGCCTTTTCTGGATTGTATGTGTAGAAAATCTCTTAAAACTTTAAGGCACCAGCTCTCTTTCCTGTGACAAATCCCTGTTTCATCTCACATTTTCCTCCTATGATTCATTTACCAAGAGAAAAACAGTTAAGTGCTGTATGGAAGAAACACGTTAGAGGCTCCTAGAGGGTTTCCAGCTTGGGGAGTGGGAGGCAAGAGGCTCACAAGCCACTGTGAGTTGTTGAAGACTGGGATTATTCATGGGAATTGAAACTATTTTTGGAAGAAAGTGTGCGTGAGAGTGCACCTCCTCTGCTCAGAAAACTAAACACATCAAAGTCTTTACTGTTTGCATTTTTTTTGAATGGCTGAATCCAAAAGAGTTTTGAAACAGCATTAACATTGAAAATTATGCTGTTTATTGTTTTATCCAGCCAGTTTAGACAGAAAAGTAAGCTGGTGATCTTGCTCAGAACCAGGATTTTCTGATTTAGAAGAAATACAGAGTCAGCCCTGTACTGTGGCAAGAAACACATGATTTCATTTCTGGTTTTAGTTAGCTTTGCATTAGAGGAATGACAGGATCTTTTTCTTCTGGTATTGCTGAGGCTGTACAATGTGTGGTTGGTTTGTGGTTGTGGAGTTGCGAGGGTTTTTTTGGTTTTGAGGTGTTTTTTTTTAAATGAGGGTTCTGCCCTTCCTGGCTGGGAGGTTCTGTCAGCAATTAAACTCTTTCTGTTTGGTCACCTTTCATGGTGAAAATTTGCTAATCTTTGCATGCTACATAGGGCATTTCGCTACAATTAAATGGTCTCTGAATTTTGCGTTGCTGCTGGGGGGGAATTGGGTAATGGGGGAATGTTTTACATGAGTCTCTCTGACAAGTCAGTATTTCTCATGTGTTTGGATGCCAAAACAGGTGCTAGAAATAAGAAAATGCCAGAAATAAGATGGTGCCAGTCCCTTCTTTCCTCTGTAGCTTTATTTATATGTGTAAAATTATTGAAAACCTAATACTCGTACCCTTGTCAGCACAGAATTACAGAATGATTTAGACAGGGACCTCTAGAGGTGATGTGGTCCAGCACCTGAGAGTGTGTGTGTGTGTGTGTGTATTTCAGGTTTAAACCCTTTGTAGGAGGACAGAAGATGGTTTTCCTCTGTTCTAAACGTTTCTAGTTCTCTTTATTTTTAGGACCAGCTCTGTGGCCGTGACCCCACCTTGACGGATGAGCTGATTAATATTCTGACAGAGCTGACCCAGCTCAGCAAGACGACCAACGCCAAGGTGGCCCTGCGAGCACGGCAGGTATGGACGCGTGGTCGGCAACCCCAGCTGGTCCCTGCGAGAGACAGACTGAGCCACTGCTGATGGGATCAATACCCTCGCTCTTTTGGAAAGTCTATCTCTCTCGATGTTTATTTTGATTACTATGCAAATGTGAAGAGTAGATTACCGTGAGCAATGCTTTAACAATGAAGCTAATTAACCAGTAATTAACCATAGTGACAGTCTAAAAAAGATTGCACTGGATTCCAAATAGCTGTAAAATTTAAAGTTGAGATTACATTCCTTTGTCTCTGCTCCTCCAAAAAGTTTTGTCTGGCTCAAATAGGAGTGAATTAAGAGTAGGCTATGGTTTGTGTGATAGTGGAAGTCAAAATACACGGTCTCTCTGGTTCCTTCTGACTTTATAGTCTGTGAACCTGGCAAGCACAGGCTGTGTGGAGCATGCAGGCAGCTCTACAGTGAACAGCCAGGACACGCCATTCGGGTTCATCAGCTCCCTTACAGCTGCGAATCTGTGTGTGCGGAGAACAGGGAGAGAAATCTACACAGGAACAGAATGGTCTTTGCAACTGCTAAGGAATTATTGCAAAGAATTACGTTGGTCTTACGCTGGGTTTCTTCTAGCTGTTGAGTCGTGTTTTATCAATTTCTTTTTAATCTGAAAATAATTGGAGAAACTCTAGATACTGTCAATTCCAAGAGTCTCACACGGATAATAATTTGAATGCCAGATCTCCACCTGGATATTATTGTGAGCTTCCTCTTTAGTCTGTAGCCAGGCAGGAGCGAGAGGGCACAATTGTTTCATGGTAATGCTAACCCTGTAGTCTGGTCACTCCTCTTACTCCACAGCCCCTATCTCCATTCTAAAAGTCTTCAGCAGGAAAGCTGACACTTTGGGGTTCTCTCCTTTTATTTCAGGGCTTGACTGTTGAAAATGAATGGGGTGTTTGAAGCTGCTCAGTGACCTTATGTTTCCTTCAGGATTGTATTTGTGTCCTTGAACCGTTCAGTTATTGAACCTCTCAGCAGCATGCTGGGGATGGGGCTGCAGTCCTTGCCTGTGTTTTTATGTTGCTCTTTCACTTCATTTTCCCCTGCAAGCTGCTTCCCCTTCCCATCTCCCTATCCTTCATGTTGGGCATTTAATACCTGGCACCAGTGTCTCTTGCTTCCTCTGCTGGGAAGCTGTGCGAGGCGGTCTCCGTCGCTGGCCTCCCCACAGCTGCTGCCTGCCAGCCCTGCTTTCCAATTAACAGCCGGTCAGGCAATCCCCAGGACTAGCAGCTCTGCGGTGCTAAATCACATGCACTGATGGAACTTGATTGAAGCTGTTCCTTTTCTCCATGGGGAATTGCCAATAATACAAACCGAGCAGATACACAAATGAGGCTGGGGAGGGGAGAGAGTTTGCAGCATCACCCGGGTGCCACAGAATTCACAGGAGAAACCAGTCGGCTCTTCTGGGATGGAGCAGACTATGGCTGCCTTGGAGGTAACAGCCTCCTGCTGACAGCCCCGCAGAGCTCCTTTCACTGACACTCCTTGTGTTTGCTCTTGACCAGGTTCTCATCGCTTCCCATTTGCCATCCTACGAGCTGCGTCACAACCAGGTGGAATCCATCTTCCTGTCCGCCATTGACATGTACGGCCACCAGTTCTGCATTGAGAACCTGCAGGTATCTACCAGACTTCTGTCCTTGGTTCTCTGCTTCCTGCTCACTGAGCTTAACGTAAAAGTCTCACCTGGAGTCCCAAGGTCCTACACTGGTATCAGAATGACCTCATTGCAATCTGCACCTTCCTCAAGAAGGGCAGTGGAGAAGGAGGTGCTGATCGATGTCTGGTCACCAACATTAGGACATGAAGAAAAGGTTCTTCACTGGGAGGGTGGTTGGTCACTGGAACAGGTTGCTTCAGGGAAATGGTCATGGCACCCAGTTTATGAGAGTTCAAGCAGCATCAGGGCATCACCCTTAGTCATATGGTTTAGTTTTAGGCAGTCCTGTGATGAGCAGGGGGGTTGGACTTCATGATCCTTGATTTCATTCCAACTTGAGATGTTCTATGATTCTGTGATTTAATATAAAAAGGTCATAATCCTTGATGAGCAACAGGAAAAGCATGGGAATCAGAACTAGTCAGGCTTGATTTGGGGGGCTTTGCATTTTTTGCCTGACCCTGTTTGCAAGACAGGTGGTTCTCTTTTAAAACTCTGCTTTTATGTCATCTCTTCTAGAAACTCATTTTGTCGGAAACATCTATCTTTGATGTGCTACCAAACTTTTTCTACCACAGTAATCAGGTGGTACGAATGGCAGCTTTGGAGGTAAGTTTAGTCCCATTGAAAAAAAAATAAAATTAATTTTTCTATGTTTTTTGTTTTGAACTTTTTTGTTTTGTTGATGGTTGTATCCTGCCAGACTGGCCTTCCTCAAAGAATAACTTTAAATTCTGGTTGAATTAGAGTTTTATCTAGATACTCATTTGGAGGTATCTATTTGGATTTTAATTATTATTTGTCTTCTTTCTCTCTTTTGCTTGCTTAGCACAGTTAAGCTGATTGAGTTTTTCTCTCACCAGGTGTATGTTCGAAGGGCATATATTGCCTATGAGCTAAACAGTGTCCAGCATCGCCAGCTGAAGGATAACACCTGTGTGGTGGAGTTCCAGTTCATGCTACCCACCTCCCACCCCAACAGGTCAGATCACGGGTTCAGCTGCCTTTGGAATCACAGGTTTATGAGGGGCTACAGCCTGTCTTGGCAAAGAAAACTTGCCATAGAATTGGTGGAAAAGGGAGAGTCCATGTGCCTCAAATAAGCACAAATTATTTAAGATAAAACCCTACATTACCCAGTTCCTTCTCCTAAGTTATTTAAACCCTCAGGAGCTTTGGGTAATCATTTCTGCAGTTTGAATTCATTTAAATATGGTACCGTTTTCATGTATTTTCTGATTTTTAAGTTCAGATTGAGTAGTAACTTCCCTCTAGAACTTGAATCCTGAGCCTTCCAAAAGATACAGTTCCAGAGAGAAGAATCAATTACTTGGAATTTTACTAAGGAACAGCCAAACAGTCCCTGTCCCCTTCCTGCAGCGCTCCCCTGCCAGCCCTTTGCAACACTTTGCCTTTGGCTCTACTTTCAAACCCGGCTTTACTGAATAAGGTGACCAAGATGCGTATATGAATATATTTCATACAGAAATGCTAGAGTTGAAATACTTTGGCTTTGAGTCAGGATTTTTCAGAACATTTTTCTCACGGCTGCAACCAAAAGCCCCAGCTCTTCGCTGCCCTGTCTGATAGATGAAGGGTCGCATCTCCTAGTGTGGGCTAAGATAACTTTTTTTTAAAAACCCAAAGAAAGTTGATTATTAGGCCTTCTTCAGCATCTGCCAGGTTAGTCAGTTCCTGTGTTTTTTTGATTTGCGATAGGAACTCCGGAGGGTATTTTATTTTTGTCCCAGGCAGGGGAGAAGGTGCTGGAGCCAAAGGCGCAGTGAGTCCCTGTGGCCGCCGGGTGCCACTGTTGATCTGTGCTGCTTTGGCAGTATGGTACCAGCGCTATTTTTCTCCTTTGTTTCCAAACATCTTTTTTCCTTATTTTATTTTTGGTGGGGCTGGGCAACGGGGCCCAGTCTCGCTTCATTGAGAATCCATCAGTACATTTTATGAAATGGTTTTCAGAATCTGGTTTGCTAGAAATGAATGACTGTCCTCAACAAGCAGCACAAAACACTCCTGATACAAATGGGACATGCATTTGGTCTCATCTGTTTCCTACATTTCTAGAATATTTGTAAATAATTGCATAGTATTTTTAGTACCCCTTTATAATTCTCTCTCTCGCCCCCCCCCCCATTCTTTCTCCATTTCTTCTCTTTGCCAATCTCTCGGTTACCTCTGTTGCTTGGGGGTTGTTTGGCTTGCCCATGCTGACCACTGCTCTATTACCGCGCGCGAGCTTAATTAGACAAGGTCAGCTGGTAGAGGAGAACTGTTACCTGCTTGGGGAACAGCTTCTTTGTCCTGAAATCTCCTCTCCCCTTTATGCTGAATTCGCTGGGGGCAACGCTCTGAAGCTCGGTTCTGCTCCTCAACCATCGGCGCTGCTGATGGTTGACTTGAAAACACATCGCGCAGAGGCCTGGGGACAAATTCACTGCTTGTATAAGCAGGTTCGGTTCCTTTGAGTTGCACCCCCCTCTGTTAGTGATGAATTTGGCTCCTGTTGCTTGATGCAGCTTCTTGCGGTGTGTACCTACCTGTGTGGCTGTTGTGGGGCTGGGGGCTGAAGCACAGCCCGTAGCAGGACACCGAGGGGCTTAAATTAGCGCTGAGCGTGTGGATTTAAGGTAGCTGTAAAGGTAGACCTTATGGTAAGCCCAAGACACAGGAGTCTCAAAACTCTGACATTGTCTTGCTTAGTCTTCTTTGTTGTTTTTGACCATGTTCTATGTCCGTCGTATGTTTTTCTGTCCCTTCTGTAGCATGAACTTTTGGACTGAAAAGCTAAAAATGCATTCCGAGGGCAAACCCCCAAGCAAAGTGTCCCTTGAGGCTCTGCAGGGTTGGGTCCTGGTGAACCAGGAGTGGATGCTACAGACCCCTTGAGAGAGCATTCTCTTTTGGAGCTGGTGTTAGTTGTGTGATGCCACACATTTTTCAGCGTTTTATCAGATATTTTTAAGCCCTGGTCCCTTTTGTGATTGATTTCTGTGAACATTTAAGGGCCTGAATTTTACTGGAGCAAATACTCATGTAGAGAAAATTGCAAACTGATAATGGTTGCTATATTTAAATTCTTTGTTTCTGGTGTTTAACCCCGCTAGGCCTTTACTTAATTGTAACAGAAACAATCACAGTCACTACTTCTGATCTGACTAATCACAGCCAGGCACTCAGACTTTGTATTTTTGGCCACTGAATTGTTGCTATCAGCTGCCCACAGGAAAGCTTTCCATGGAAGCAAAGAGGAAAGAAAAACTGTTAAATCTGCTAACAAAGTCATAGGAATGCAACCTGCTCCTGGTGGGTTTTGTGGGCAGACACTGTTTTGGAAATGATTTGTTTAAATTAATAGAAAACATCCTGTTGTAAGGATCCCTGCTGATCCCGATTGCAAGGGTAAGACACAGGGAGAAAAACTGCTTATAATTGAAACCATAGAGGGCTTTGTAGATGAAACCCAGCGTTCCTTATTGCCCGGCGCAAGGCAAATGAAGAGGACAGTGGTACCATCTGGTGCCTTTTGCAGTAAATGGAGTTTGCGAGCCCTCTCCGAGTAGAGGGCGTTGGTGTAATTCCAATCTGGAGGCAGCGGTAGAAGGATCTCGGGGATGCTGATGGCTCCGTGCTGCAGCAGGTACCGCAAACACACGCTTCTGTGCAGAGCCCTTCGCCTCCGGATAACCTGCCTCTCTCACTCCTCCAGAGTTCCTGGGGAGAAAAGATGCGAGAAAGAAATGAGCCCTGTTCTGAGCTGTTCTTTGCTTCCCTCTTGTTCAGACTGCCCTGCTGAGATGGGAAGCTGGTGGAATATTGACTGGTGTTTAGAGAGTTCAGCTTCCTTTGTGAGAATGGCAAGGCAGGTGACAGACACTGAAAGGCCTTTCTTAGGTGTTCAGCACATGAAACAGTGCTTCCCTAATCTTAGCTTAAAATCTTCTGTTCAAAGAAACATTGTGTGTCTAGTATAGGGAGAGGGAATTATAGTGCTTTTTCAACAGAAGTTTTTTTTTTTTTCTAATAATCCCCCTCTCCTCTCCTGCTTTCGAACAGCCTTTCTTATGTCTGAAGCTGTAAGGTTTAAATTAAACGGGGACATTGTCTGCTGTCGGCAGCTTTTGGAGCCTGCTGCAGAGTCGTGCTGCTGCACTGCTCCTCCCAAAGCATCCCCTTTTCTCCAGCTCGCTGCATCCCCCAGCCAGGTTCTTCAGCTGCTCCCTTGGTCTTTCCATCCCCAGTAGGAGATGTGCTGGAGGATCGGAAGGGAAAAACTCAGAGGTAAACATGTTCCCACAGAACAGGTCCCTCTTTTATTTGGAGATAAATGTGTTCCCTCTGTCAGATGCTAAGACAATTGCTGACAAGGATGACTTAGAGATGCTGGATATATCTTTATTCTGGGGTATGTCAATGATACCACAGGCCTTCTGAGTATGTTGAGCCCCAAAGGAAATTGAAGTAGCCTGTTTTGCTCACTCTGATGTCTTGGCCATGCCTTCCCGAGCCATCTGTGCACTGAGCCCGTGCCTGCCTTCTGTCCCACGGGCCACCCCTGGCCTTGAGGTGTCCTGGGGAGTCTTAAGTCAGGATGTGCTGTTGGAAGGTGGAAATGAAGGAAGGGTTTAGCGCTGCAGATTAAGGCTTTAGGTGTTGATAATTGGCTTAGTTAGTTTTAAAGCAAGGTTTACTTTCAAAACTTGATAAAGAAGATGTCTGATACCAGCCAACCCTAGTTGCATTTGGAGCTGGAATACCCACAACTCAGCAAACATGGACATAGAGGCAAATGCCTGCATTAGACTTGTCCAGGTTGAATTCATTCTTGGGACTGCATCCTGCTTTCTGTGATGCTTCCAAGGGTAGAATTCAAGTCTAGTCATTAGATGCTTTGTATTTCCCAGGGTATCGGTATAAATGTCTGAACTATTTTGTGCTTGGTTTTGCCCAGTATCTCCTCTTTCTGTGCTTGTGGATGTTTGTTGACACCCTACTTTGACTTTGGTGTTGCTGAATTCCAGGCTTAAGAGTGGTGCATGATCCCTCCTTTGCTGTCTCTTGATGTTTTATCATCTATGGAGTATTTTGGTTCTTCTTTTGTGTCAGCCTCTTCCTTAGCTTACAGGTAGAAACCGTTTTGAAGGCTGAAAGCCAAATTAAATAGTGCTGTTTCCAAACAGTGCTTTTTACAGAGGAGTAAGAAACCAAAATTTGCTTACACTTAGAGCGGTGTTTATAGGTTTCCTTTCTGCTATCATTTTACAAGGATATACTCAGAAGATTTGAATTTCTGACAAAATGGAAGTGTTTTCTATGGACTAAAGCAGTTGCTAAAACAGCCTCTTGCATCAGTCTTTGGATTGCTGCTTTTTGTGCTGCTTTGGACTCACCGTACGAGCCTGGAGCCCCCAGTGTAGAACTCGTAGTGTATCATTAGGTAGCCCGAGGTCCCCTCCTTGTTGCGGGAGACTGGCTGATAGCGGGAGGGAGGAGGGGAAAATGATTCCAGGACACCTGTAAATCCCTGCAGTTCCGTGCCGAGGGTTTGATGTTAATTAGACAGCAGGCAGCGGTAATGTGTTGCAGTTCCCTTGGCTTGCCTGTTTCAGAAAGGGCAAAATCTTCCAACAGAGCAAAGAAGGGGCTGTTGAAGGGGCAGCAAACTGAATGGAACGACGATAATTTTATGCAAATTGGACTTCAGTAGCAGATTCAGCTTGGCTGAATCACAGAGGGAGCAGAAGAATAAGGAAAGAAAGAGGGAGAGGAAAAACCCAATCAAAATGTATGGTTTGAGGCATGTTTCACAGCCTTCTGTTTAGATTCTTCTACAGAAATGAAGAAACATAAGAGGAATGCCACTGGTCACAGCCAGTGGAATTGCTCTTTCTCCTGTGGTACTGCTGTTAATAACTACAAGTGGGTTATTCATCCGACCTCTGCTGATTCCGCTTTGCTGCCTGATTTCAAAAGCTTTGCCCTGCGCTGGCACTCAATCACAGCTTGATAGAACCAGTGGCGCTTTGCATGCATCGCCAGCATTTTCATAGGGGAACGCTCTTGTTTCAAAAATGAACGGGAGGGGCGCGGGGAAACAAATCCAGATTTAACCAGGAGGTGCCGGGGGGAGCTAAGGGGACTTTTTTGTTTGCTTGAGCAGAAGGAGTAATTGTAGCAGTAGAGCATCCATCGGGTATGGAGCAGATTCCTGGCGAGATCAGCTTTCCTGGTCAAGAAGGGTCTTTTTAAAAGTTCAAAGAAGATGGAGAGAGGGGCTGGGGCTGGTGAGGCGAGAAGGTTTCTCATCCTGTGCTCACCTCTGTGGAGCTGGCTGTGGAGAATGCTGCCGTGGTCCTGCTTATTGGGTGGACGTGGCTGTAAGGCCAAGCCGGCTGCTTCGCACTGGTATTTTATTTGTCAGAGCAGCAGAGAATACCCTTTCACAAGGCCAAATTGTGCTACAAATATCCAGTCTTTACCTCTTAGTGCATTTCAGTGACAAGTGAGAATCCAGTTCCCGTTAGGAAGAAGCCCTCCGCAGCTCTGGTGACCTGGAGCTGCAAAGCCAGCCCCACGGTGTGCAGCGTGAAGACCACTCCTCCCTTCCTTTCTGAGATCTCCAGCCGCTGGGTCTTCTCTTTTCCTCATTGTGATTCTCACCATAATCTCTTCAGCTCCGTGCTGAGCAGCTGGAGAACAGTTCCTGGAGCAAGGCAACAGGGTGCCCTTTTTGAGACAGAAAGGAACATTTATTATGCTGTTTTTTGGGGGTTTTTTTCTGTCTGTTTTCTGAAAGTGTTCCAATGACTGTGGCACGAGTGTACCAGGTGTAGGAACTGCCAGTCCTCTCCAGACTGTTTTTTCCAACTGAAGTAGATCACATGCAGCTTTGCCACCACTTGCCAAGCTTAAACAAAATTAAATCTCAACCCCTTGAGGCCTAGTGGCCCTTTCAGTCCTAACCACAGGCTCTGCAGCACAGCGTCTCCCCACCGCCTCCAGATGAAATACTTGTGTTATTTAGCATTGAACAGACACATCTTTAGGCCATTTTTGTGCTTTCTCCTGTGTGGCTTAAGGAGATCATGCAAACTTTTCATGCCTCTCCCAGTAACGCACCAAACACAGAGCCTTGTAGTGAATGTGACTCTGCTGTGACAAAACCAGTTTGAGAACAGGGCCAGGCACAGTCAGTGGTGTGACCATGGAATTGCACTGGTCATTAAGTACCGAGACTTCATGTCCAGAAACCTGGGGTCTGCCCTATGGTCAAGGATGTTAAGAACGTCTGTGGTTTGATCTCCTACAGGTTTCTGCAGGGAAGGGGAAGGTGAATGTTCTGTTACATGCTCCCTGAAGCTTTGCTTTCAATCTTTTTATGTTTGCAAAATCTCTTTGCACAAGCCTCCTGTGCGCATGTATTTTTTTCAGTTTAATTTTTACTATTTTGAATGTCATATCCCAGCAATTTCTGCATCTTGCTTGGCATAATATGCCACCGTATGCTTCCATGAGCGTAGCTGGCATGGGCTGGACCATGCTGTTCTTACGCTGGTATGAAAATGTGCCCCTCGCCGCCTTTCTGCCCCGTGTTCATCGCTCAGCCCTGGTCTGCATGCAGAAATGTGAAGAGTTGGCCGATGTTATAAAAGGAACTGTAAAATTTTCCTAAAATTAGCCTTAAGTTCTGCTTGTTCTTTTTGGTGTTCAAGGCCTTGAACGCTGAAAATGCGAAGTATTAAATGGTGTTTCTGTGTGTGTGTGTTTGCTTTATCACTGTGTTGGTGTGGGAGCCAGCGCGGGGGCCGCTGCTTAGCGTAGAGCTTTGGCAATGAGGATTCGGCTTGTTTTCCCGACCCTGTTGCAATATTCCCGGGTGATATGGTCACTTTTGGCATCTGCGCCGTTTGCCCTTCTCTCAGGGGGTGCAAACTTCCCTCCTCTGGGCTGGCTCCTGCAGCTCCCCTGGTGTATGCAGGGGGCTCGAAGTGGGTGCGGTAAAAGATGCTGGAGAAACGCAGAGCAAATCCCCTGCCTTTTCCTGGGGTCTGTTGTTTGCATGGTCTGTGCATGGCCTGTGCTCGCTCCCGTGGCAGCCGTGGCAAGCGAAGTCAGGTGGTGGGTGCCTTCTCAGGGTCAATGAAATCGCGTTCTTCCTGATACCTGATGGTTGACAAAGTTGGGGGTTAGTCAATTGTAAACTTGTTGCTGGTCTGTGTATCAGCTTGATGATAGTTCTTTATGATGGCTTTCACTAACCAATCTGTAACTAACTGTGGTTGTTTGATTACAGAGGGAACATCCCCACGCTAAACAGGTATGGTACTTGTCATCTTTTAAAATTTAAAAAGAAAGATTAGAAGGAAGTAGCCTAATACTTAATGTTTTAACATGTTTTGTTCTAGTGCCCTTATCTTTACTCGGGAAGCTCTCAAACTTAACTTTTCCTTTTCCTTCCCTTTTCCTCTCCCTTTGTCTAAAACATGTTTTCAGCTTTTCTTTACCCTTTAAAAAACTTTGCATGCAGCAATATTTAAAATTCAATTTGCCAGGTGACTCAGCTCATCTGCAGTATGGTACACAGCAAACTTTTAGCAAAACATTGTTTTCAGGGTCTTTTTTTGGGAACTGGATTCCCAGGTGTTGACCCTCTGGGCAGGGTGTCACAGTGACACGGACAGTTACTCCTCACCTGTTGCTGCTCTGGTTTCTTGCAATTAGCTTAGAATTTGTTGAGGCTGTTTCACCTCCCTCGCACCATAGATGAATCTACATCTCAAACAGCTGACAGCATGTTTTGTTGTGTTTTGGATGCTAATTTTTCCTCCCGTGTCTCAGTTGAAAAGCATTTCTTGTTTTAAATAATACATGAAAAATGTCTGCTGTCTTTTTGTTTAGTTATTGTTCTGTTGTAAGAAATGTACACCAAGGCATGTCCTGAATTTTTTTTTCTTTCAAAACGTGAATACCTATTATTTATTACTGCTTACAAGTTTATTTAGGGGAAAAATAGTAAAAATGGGCTTGAAAGTCTCATGGCTCTTAATCAGAGATGAAGTACGGAAACATAGGGTGACTTTAAACATGGAGAGCTATTAATCAAATCGATGCTACTTTAGACTTGTTAACAGTTCACTTAGAACCATATCACAGTGGTTTTCTGTACCTGGAAGGAAAGAAATCTTAGTGAAGCAGAAGTGGCAGTGTCAGCGATCCACAGCGGGGTCCTGACGGCGTGTGACCAGCAGCAGGGCTGTAGCCAGCGTGGCCAGTCCCTGGGTCGCCCACAGTGCCGCTGGTGTCTGATCCAGTGTGGTGCTTGAGCATCTTTTTGATTTTACAAGTTGCAAGTCAAGCGTGTGCTGTGCCAAATCGGCTGGGCAGGACAGAGAGGGAACTTCGGAAATGTCTTCTGGGAAGAGTGAAGGAAGGGAGAGCTCTCCCCGTGCCAGCTCGGCATTCCTGTCTCTGCTGACCAAGGTCTCACCGTGTTGCAGGGAGCTTTTGAAGTGGGCTCCTCAATTAATTCTAATTTTTGAACAGTGCTACAGAGTCATCTTAATTCACTATCACAGAGAAGCCAAACCCCAGTTCTAGTAGCCAGGGAAAGGATGTCTAGTTAGTTGTATGCTTTTTGTTTGCTGTGCGAGAAACTTCGTCTTCTAGGCTTGACCGTAACACTGTGGGTCTTTAAAAAAAAATAAAAATAATAATAGCCTAAACCCCAAAATAACACAAACTGCCGTAGCAGTTGAACTGCATGAGAACCCAGCGATACTTTAATATACTCAGGACCTTGCCCTCTGCCAGGAAGGAATGCTGGCCCTTAGCAAACACTGCTCCTGCTTTAAACAGAAGTTGTTTACTCAGTGCCTTCCTCTGAGCTCGTGGGAACCTGTCCCAGTCCTCTTAAATAAGGAATTGCTCCCGTATGACCAGTATGTCCCAGCGTTTGAGCAGCAGGACAGTAGTAGGTGCCTGGAGCTCTGCCTTCCTTGTGCCTTAAGATGGATGTTTTCTGTGGCCAACTGCTGGTGTTTACAAGCTGCCACCTTTTAGGAATCAAAACTGAGCAAAATAAATGAGTAGAGGGAGTTGCAATGCTTTTTAAAGTATGGATTAAATTAGATGGAGGAGCACATTAATTTGGCCAGCAGTTAAAGTGGAAGGTGCTGTTACAGGACATTTTTTAGGGTAGCAATACTAGGGTAAGACTCTAGAAAACCCTGTTTCCAGTATAGGATTTTAGAGAGGTCACTGTACCACACTGCATTTGAGGAGCGTAATTTATAGTATGACCAGAAAAATTGTGGAAGCAATAAGATGATACAGCTTGGTGCACTTCAACTTAATTTGTAAAAAATTATTAAATCTTTAAAGTGTCAAAGCTTAGAATTATTGTTGTTTATCTCAGTATTCCACCTGTACAGCAAAATATACATACAGGAGGAAAAATACGTTCAGCTTTGCATAGTCATAATTCACTTGTCATTGCAAGAAATTCCTTAAGAAATACTTGTTTTAAAGGGTTAGAACATTATTTATTAACTCTTTTAGCTGTTCCTGTACATTGGGACGCCCAGGTAAGGGCATTAATGGCACCAGAGACTGGAGAGAACAGCACAGCAGGTCTGGCGTGCTGGAGAATCTAATAAATCATGCAATAATTCAATTGGATAAACAGCCACGCTTCAAGTGGTCAAAGCATACGCACATGCACGCATCTTTTTCAGTGATATTCTCCTCTCCCTTGTCCCTACTAACTGTGATCTTATTGAATTGCCATTTAGAATGTCCTTCTCTTCCAACCTCAACCACTACGGGATGGTCCATGTAGCAAGCGTGAGTGATGTGCTGCTGGACAATTCCTTCACCCCGCCGTGCCAGCGGATGGGAGGGATGGTCTCCTTCCGCACCTTCGAAGATTTTGTCAGGTATGTGGGGAAGGGTAATGCTTGTTTGTGTTGCCATCTCCCTAGCTGGGCCCAAACGGAACTGGAAGAAATCTTTGCCTTGTCTGGAGTTAGGTTTAAACTGGTCCTGAGCTTGTTTGCTGAGTTTCTGGAGTTTCAGGTGGAAGTTTTGTTTGGATCCCCTTGTCTGTCTCCTTGAGATAAGTGAGAGTTTCAACCTGCTCTCAGAGCAGTTTGCAGCCAGAAGGATCAGCATCTGGAATTTCTGCTGATTGGAGACCGTTTGCAAATGTGCTGATTTCTTCTAATGCTCTTGTTTCACGCATATAGATGTGGGAGATGTGTTCTTTATGCTTCCAACCTTCTAGGGGTGGCCAAAAAAACCCCAGCAGAGCCCATAGCAGTCATGAGAGTCTGTGTAAGATCTCTGACAAATATTAGAAGATCCAGGCTTTGCTTTGATTTGAGAGATGGAGGAGGTATTGCCTCCTTGTCTTTGGAGTATCAGAGCTGTCAAGGGAAGGAGTCCTTTCTTCTCCCCTCCTTAGCGGCATGATTTGTGGCTTTCCTTGCTCTGTGCTTTCAGTGGGCCAGCAACAGCGTCTTGATGACTAATCCTTCTCTGGTGCATTTCAGAATCTTTGATGAAGTGATGGGTTGCTTCTGCGACTCTCCTCCCCAGAGCCCAACCTTCCCCGAAGCTGGCCATGCTTCTCTGTATGATGAAGACAAGGTACAGTAGTTTTTTTTCTCTTGAGATTGCTCTCGGGTTGGAAACAGGAGGCGTGCAGAATGCTGCAGTGACTGTAGGCTAGATACTTTTCACTACTTTGAGTGCTGGAAGCAGGAGTTAAGAGCTTTATGTATTTATGTATGTGATTTGTTTGCTTGTTCCCCAGCAGGTGATTCAAAGCAGGTGGCCATTTTCTGCCTCTTTTCTAAAACTATGGCTACGTCTCTTACTCTCCATGTAAACTTAGTTTGTAGCTTTTAACACCAGCAGAATTACTGGATCCACAGCAGCGTAACTGAGAGTTAGACTCACAATTAAGTTTCCAGACCTTCTCTGTGCATCAGGGTGTTCAACTGCAACTGCCTTTACCTCAAGTCTGATTTGCCTTATTTTCTGTCTTACACCCTTCCTAGTAACATTACATTCTGATTCTTCCCTCTGTTCTAGCCCTAAGAATTGTATTTAGGGGGAGAAAATGAGAGGAACCCCTCAATTTTTGCACGAATGTGGAGAAGAGGTGCAGAGGAGGGAGATGGTTTATAATCCTTGGTGACACAGGACCTGTTTCCCTTAGAGACACCAGGAGCTGCTCCTCTGCTCTGTCCTGCCCCCAACAGGGAAATCTCTGTTGGAATAATCTGTGTCCAGAACAGGGCATGGTTTTAAACTAATCCCTTGATGTCCACGTGTGTAAGTGCTGCAGCCTTGTTCCAGAATGCTACCATCAGCTTTATGTCCTCAGATCTCTCTCTTCACCTCCCCTCACCTCACCGAGGATAATTTCCTCTTCATACCCAGTTTTCACACTTAACCGCAGGCTCTTCAATGCTAAATTTGTCATTTCTCAGAGATCTAATGTAATTGATGCTTCCACATTATTTCATTTTGTTGTAGTTATGAAAACGCGCATTGTTTTGCTCCTATACTTTGAATTTGCATAATTTCATTACCTTTCTTGATGCCAAAGTCCTCTGATGTCCTGCCTGTACCGCACCGTGTACAGAGGGGACCTGACCCCGCGTTCTTCCTGCATCCAAATGAAGCAGGCTTCAGTTTGCCAACTCAGATGTCACCAATAGAACTGGATTCTCCAAATGAAGCTCCTTTTTGCTCTTTGTGGACATTAACTCTTCCTTCTGTGAAACTGCAAGTTTCTGAGGCTGCTTGGTCAAGGATTTCCCTCATGGTTTTCCTTGGTTTACAGCTTGCTCTGCTGAGGTCATTTTTCCCTATGGCATCTGTATTTTAGAGTTGTATTTAGGGAGCCTCTTTTGAGAACGTACAGGTGTTAAGTTTTTAACTGTTTATTTATGGGGAATATTTTCTTTAAATTACAGACTGCCCGCGAGGAGCCCATTCACATCCTTAATGTTGCTATTAAAACAGACAGTGATGTGGACGATGATGGGCTGGCAGCCATGTTCAGAGAGTTCACGCAAAGCAAGGTAAGGTGCTTGATTCTCTCTCTGGAGCTGTGTGATCTCTGAAGCCTTCAGGTTATTGTTTCTCTTTGCAGTGCATTCTAATCCATCAGGTCAGGACTTTCTTCCCTTAAATACTAGATAGGGTGAAAGACCTTTAAGGTTTTAAGCGCCTCAGGTCAGTCTTCAGCATCTACCTCCAGCTGCTCTGAAAGAATGTGCTGTCTCTCCCTGGTGGTAATGCAAATGGAGTCAGTACATTGTTGTTATCCCAGTTGTTTTATGAATAAGAGGCATGGAAAGTGACATTAAAATGGCCTGAATCTTCTGTATCATGGTAGTTTTAATGCAATTAAAATTTGTTCTCATTGTTGGCGTGATAGAGCATCCACCTAGAGTGATACTGCACCAGGTGGGGTTGATTTGGTGTGTTCTGTTGCTCCCGCATAAGTCTGGGATATGCTTTGGAGTACCAAATGTGAGTCCTGTGGTCACTGGTGAGAAAACATGGGTTGGGGACAGCTTCCTCTTGTCCCCTCTGCCCTCTGCGGTCTTGCGCTTGCTTTTCTGGTTGGTGTGAAGCCTGCGGATGTGAGCCACCTGTCGGGGACTCACTGGGACTCGCTGCATCCGTGGTACCCACAGTGGCTGTGGGAGACTGAGCCAGTGGTTTCCAGCTTCTCTTCCCAGTGTGGGAGGTGGTGATACATTCTGCAGAAATGAGGGGGTTCCAAAATGGAGCTGGTATCCATGTGGCTTCAGCAGCTTCCTGTCTCTTTAAGCAAAGAAAATAATCAAATATAAAAATTAAAACTAGTTCTGCTTTTCATCTGCTTGATCATGCTCCAGGCGTTTTATGGGAGGGGATAAAAGGAAAGAAATAATAAAAAAAAAATTCCAAAACGCATTAAACTATCAAATAGGTTGATCCAAATTGTCCAAATAATCTTCTAGTCCCAGCATGTTGTGTGTGTTTTTTTTAATAGAAATTAGGATCATATACTTGTAAATGACTTGTGGAGGAGATTGAGGCAGTCAGTGTAAATGGAGTTTCTCCAGGTGCTGATGGCTAATCGCTCTGTAATAGCTCTGGACTTGCTGTGAGACCCACATTATTACGATGTAATCAGAATCCTGTTGCTATGCTGTTATTGTCTGCCACTTGTGGAATTTTAAAAGCAATAACAATTTTTGCTTTTTAAATCATGGCATTATTAAAGTTATTTTCTTCCTCTTGCCATGAATATAGTCACTGATGCTCATTTTCAAAGGGCTTAACCTTAGTAAAACATTTCAGTCTGTGCTGAAAGGGGTGGTTTTGTTCCTGGTCTAGCTGAGTTCTTGCTTCTTTTTTGTTGTTCTTTTTTTTTCCTCTTTGCTTTTAAATTGGAAAAAGGAGGATAAAGGAAAAAGTTTTTAGAAAGAGGAGCAGAATTATGAGATCTTAACACTTTGAAAGATCAGGGGTGTGGCAAGTACTGACTGTGAACGTGGCTCAGTGGGATTTGATAAAGAAGCAAACAGAATGGATATTCTCTCATCTATTTGAAAAAACTAAATAACCGTTATTATTTATCACTTTCATGATATTGACACATCCGTCCTTTGGTTTGGGTTGGTGTGTGCTTGTTGTGCCAAAATCAAGTATGTGCCACAAGCTGCTTTAGGTCAGTTCCTTTAAAACTCATTTTCCATCGTTTCCCACGGCCTTACTGTGCCTACGTCGTGCTCCCTTTGCAAAAAAGACCAAGTGCCTTTGGCAAATGAAGAAGAACATCTCCTGCAAGACTTGTCCGTGGCTCTGCTGCGTTGCCTGTTAGCGAGGCTCAGCTGGAATGCCATGTTCTTGGGATTTGGTTCCTTACCTCGTCAGATTAAATGCATTTGCCTGTGTGGGCCACAGGACGATCATCACCTGAGAAGCCTTAGCTAAGAGTGGGCTGAAGTGGCCTAGGAACTCATAGCATGGAAGTAGGAGGATCTGCAGAGCTTTTTCAGTTCACAGAGGACTTTGGCATGGTTTTGATGTGTTCTTTTTCTGATAATCTAGTCACCTGATTGCATCCTTGCCTTTTTACAGAAATCAGTCCTGATTGACCATGGGATTCGGAGGCTGACTTTCCTTGTAGCACAAAAGGTATTTTGATAGCTCTCGTGCTGCTCAGAACTCTTTGGTTTGTATCTCATACAAGCATTGACATTTGATAGGTTTTTTTCCCCAAACTAAATGCTGTATTAACTATATTTAGTTCTCTCTTCACTGTTTTTGTTCTCTAAAATTTGAGATGGTTTTGATGAATTTGCTTAAGAAAATGAATTTACAATTGTAAACAATCTTGGCACCTCTTGTATTCTTGAATTAATTGAATTTTGATTTTCATCCTAATTGCTAGCTTTCTTCTGCTTTTTTTTTCTTCCTGTGTTTCTATGGTTCGTTTGTAAGGACTTCAGGAAACAGGTCAACTATGAGGTGGATCAGAGATTTCATGTAAGTAAAAAGGGCCAAGAACACGGTGGTATTCTTGACTTGAGGCCAGGAGACACATAAATGACTCTGGGCTTCTCGTTTGGTTCTTAGTCAGGCATTCAATGCCAACGTTGGTCTCGGAGTTAATTGAAGTATTTAAACAAAACATCTAATGTCAAATACCAGAGTGGGCCCATTGCATTCGGTGGGGCCATTCGCGTGCTAAAGTCTCTCTTGTCACCTGGCTGAACTTATGACTGCCACCTTAGTAAAGGTCTTGTTTGTTTCAGTGTTGGTTTGTGTTTTAAAATGGAATTATACAATTAAATTTTTGTATTTCTTGCGTAGTGTGGTGATCTGTTTAGGCTTCTTACTGATTTTGAAATAACTTAGAGGAGCAGTTGAAGTGACTTACTAAATTTCACGTAATGGCTTAGTGAGGTGGAAAATGTTTGATGCTGTTACTGCTAAGAATTACCTCTTTCCCTAGGGCTTGGGCGTCAGTGAGGGCTAGTTTAGCCCTGCTTTCCAGGTAGCAATCTAAGGCATAAGCCAGGTTTTTACCCCTTGTGTGTCT
>JAOXNO010000007.1:5012485-5045896 GCA_028565335.1 Limnodromus scolopaceus
TCAGTGAGGGCTAGTTTAGCCCTGCTTTCCAGGTAGCAATCTAAGGCATAAGCCAGGTTTTTACCCCTTGTGTGTCTGTTTTACAATTCTTGAAAATGACTTGAAAATGCAGGAAATTCATCCTGTGCTCAACACATCTGGTTTAGCAAGCATTACAAAAGGAAAACCAGTTTAAAAGTCAGCAAAAATAGGATTTGAACCGATGTGAGTATCACCACATGGAGATCACTGCCCATGGTGCAGGTACAGATACAGCTTATGTAGGAAACTGGATTCCTTGGAGTGGTGTTGGGACCTTAAGCAAGGAAGTCCAGGCTTTAGATTTTAAAAATTGAAGTTCTAGAGAACTGAATTGATATCTGGGGAATGAAAAATAGTCTATGAAGAAGCTCTGTAGCACGTGTCAGTGGTCAGAAAGGAGGCAAAGAACAAAAGGAGTCACTGTAAAAAGTTCTCCCTGAGCTGCCGTTCAGAGCAATGGGCTGTTGGGATTCTCCTGGGCCAGAGGAGGCAGCGTGGCCCCTCATCTGC
Source organism: Limnodromus scolopaceus (assembly GCA_028565335.1). Classification (NCBI taxonomy): domain Eukaryota; kingdom Metazoa; phylum Chordata; class Aves; order Charadriiformes; family Scolopacidae; genus Limnodromus; species Limnodromus scolopaceus. Next base: position 5,013,017 of record JAOXNO010000007.1, read on the forward strand.
TTGCAAAGTTTGTAGAGCACCTTTGGGATCTCCTGTGAGTGTCAGTCTGTATTACTGTCTCCTCCTCTATTCCGTTTATTACTGGACCAACTATTAACTTAGCCAGGGCCTGGGCTTGGGTTTGTTTTTGTTTTAATTACAGTCTATATAATTAGTTCCCAGCATGTTGAGGTAATAGAGAGTTGCTCCAGCAAGCTTCCAATTTCCTCATCTCATTAGGTTTTTAACGTGATTATTAGTATAATAATCAACTATGATGATTTCTGTTGCAGCTTTTCACATTCTGCGGTTTGCAGGGTGTCTTGATTGGCTAATTTAGGCAAATTATTTTGATTGTCTTGATGATGGTTGGTTGATTAGAACACAGCAGGGGTATAATTCTTCTGCCTAGGAAATGGAGCACTCTTTTGGATTTTGGTACCAGAGCACTGAGAATTTTTGTGTGTGTGCACATCTAATTATTATATTTGCCCACAACACTACTCAAATGCCTTGAAAGCAATTACATTAGTGATAGAATGAGCATGGATGATGTTAGGAGAAATTGGCAGCGTGCAGAGGAGGACAGGTAGGAGGGATTTGGAAGAGAAGTGAGGAAACATGGAAGTGGTTGTTTTCTTAGAGCGTAGTTGATGCTCGTAGGCTCATCTGACGTGCCCATTGCTGGAATATTCAGGCAGGATTTCTTGTGTCTGGAAGACACACTCCAGGCAAACACAAGTTGTGTTTTGCTCAGCTGAGAGTCATCAGGTGAAGTTGTGGGGACTGTTTTTTTCGAGGAGGTAAGGAGAATGACTAGCTCAAAGGTTACTTCTAGCCTTAAAAGCTGTGTTGCTCACCAGAGCGTTATCCTCTGTCACCATGTACCAGGGCTGCATGTCTTTCATTGGCAGTGAAATGTGATTTGGAAATTCAGTGGCTTCAGGTCAGATAACTTCATTTTTTCTCAGTTAGACACTTCTGGAATGTCAACGACACGCTCTCAGGTCACCTTTAGCATAATTGGCTGATATTCCCATGTTGGTGCAAAGCATTCACGAAGTTCCTCCGCCCAGTAAAAGTGTAATTCCACAGAAATGGATGGCTTTACTGGGATGGAACTGGAGGGACGGGTAGAAGGATGCTGTCCAGTCTTTCTCTCCTCTTCTAGACACAAGCAATACGCCACAAAAATAGAACGCCCTTAAAATTTGCTGGGATTTTATCATGCAATAGAATAACAGAGAAACGGAGTACTATTTAATGCATGAGGATAAAGTTATTTGATTACAATTCATAGTTTTCCTTGGGAAGAGAGGGTTTCTGGCAGTAACAGTATAAAGAGAGCTATAGAATACAGCTCATTGGTTTGTGTACATCTCCTTAAATAATATCATCGCATGGCTCCCAAACATTTCCACAGTAATCATAATCACAGTAGAAGTTGTTTCCCACCACTGTCCAGGCAGTTCCATGTTATTGTCTGTTAATAATTGATGATAATAATCAAAAGCCAATCAAGTAGCCTGTATTTCATTAGCAGTGAGACAGGTTTAAACTACCTCTGCTGCCTTCTTGAGGGTAACTTGGTTTTCCACCACCCTTTGTGATGTTGAAAAAGTTCTGTCGTCTGCTCTGCTGTGGTGCTGCTCCAGGGCTGTGAGCACTCTCTAGGGCGATAAACCTTACTTTCAGAGGGCTAACATCATTGCTTTTATTTTCAAACAGAGGGAATTTCCAAAGTTCTTCACGTTCCGTGCCCGGGATAAGGTAAGTTGTATATTCTTAATACTTTTCTTTGAGTGCTTACAATGATTCAACACAAAACTTCTTGGCTTCTGTGAAAAAGAGGGTTTTAGGGGAGTGAGCTTGAGAACTTGCTGTCTTGTAATTTGTCTTCTACTCTCAGTGTTTCAACAATTTCAACGTGTCTCAGTGCTAATGATTCTGCATCAGAGAAAATTTGGGGTTGGATTCATTTGAATTTTTAGCTTTTTAATTCAATCTGAAATTTCACAATGGGTATTGTCTAGTTCTTCCCATCCTCAGTGTTTATTAACCCATCCTCCTCTGTTACACCTTTTTCTACCTGTGTGATGCCGGGTGCCAACAGTTTGAGGAAGACAGGATCTACCGTCATCTGGAGCCAGCTCTGGCTTTTCAGCTGGAGTTGAACCGAATGCGAAACTTTGATCTCACGGCCATTCCCTGTGCTAATCACAAAATGCACCTCTACCTGGGAGCAGCTAAAGTTGAGGTGGGAACAGAAGTGACGGACTACAGGTTCTTCGTGAGGGCTATTATAAGGCACTCGGATCTGGTTACCAAGGTGAGTTTTGTCACCTGTGCGGGGTCTTTCCAAAACAGTGTATGAAACACTTCAGGGAGATTTTGCTGTGGCCCAAGTGAAGAGTCAGAAATCCTTGCAATTTGAGGCAATAGCTGTTTCTCTGTGTTTCTCCTGCATTACTGCAGTAATGGTTTGCCCTGTCTAGCTTTGGGTTTATGCTGACCTAATGGAGGATATGAATCCAGGCAGTGGGAGGACTGGCTCTGAGACTGGGATGAATCTGTTTCAGGGTCACACACCCTGCTGAAACTAATATAACTTATTTTCTCAGTAAAATCCTTCTCTAGTTTTTCAAACATTGTATTCTTGGGCTATGATTTTTGAGTAGAAAGTAAATTATTTGTTGACAATATCTGGCAGGAAGCCTCCTTTGAGTATCTGCAAAATGAGGGCGAGCGATTGCTTTTGGAAGCCATGGATGAACTGGAGGTGGCATTTAATAATACCAATGTACGCACCGACTGCAATCACATCTTCTTAAATTTCGTGCCTACTGTCATCATGGACCCATCTAAGGTATGGTCTTTTCTCCAGCCCTGACCTGTTTTTTTTGGGCTTGACTCACCGGAATTAAATGTTTTTTTGTTGTCTTATGCTACGTAAGTGCAGCTATTGACTGAGTACATTTTCATACCATTTGCTGAATGATGTGCAGTTACTACAAGCCATTTTATAATAGAAAGCACAAGAAATTGGGGACTGTGGTGGTAACAGCGTGGTTAGTTTAGTTGCTCTATAAATATTGGAGTTTTGCTTTTCAGTAAAGAAAGCGGAGTCATGTAACTAATGGATGTCTCTAACTAAAGGTTGCTGGTTGAGCTGCTGAACCAACTACCCTTCAACAGCAGAGACAATACATTTTATTTTAGCTGGTTAAGGCAAACACTAGGAACCTGTTCGGCAGCGAGTAAGGAACAAAGTTTTGGTTTTTCTTCCAATCTATTAATAAATATGAAATGTAAGATTTTATAACTAGCAGAGCTCATATTTATAGTGGAGTAACGCTGTCCTTCAGGCCATGCAGCTCAATTCCTCTGTGTAAACTAAGGAACAGTTCATGAAAAATAGGTTTTGTATTTGAAACTAAACTTATTTTTTTATTGTGTGCTTGAGATAAACAATTTTAATCAGGAAATAGCTTTAAATGCTCTTCTGTTTGTTACAAAAGTCCAGATTCTATCCAAATAAAACGTGAGACAAATAATGCACTTAAAAAGAATTTGTGAATTTAGCTACAAAAAGAAATGCCTCATTTTCATTCTCTGATACAAAAGCACAGAGATCAACATTAGGCTTTGTAGATGCATAAATGAAAGTGTTTAGGCATACAGCATGTTTCTGGAGAGCAGAACCACCACAAAGAAAGTCCCAGATAAACTGTAAAGGCTGCATTTAGCTGGAAATCAACATTCTGTTCATGGTTACCGAAAGATGAGAGCTGACCTTTCCTTATGAGAATAACTGAAAGTTTAAAAAGATGAATTGGTTATCAAAATAACTATCTCTTGCTTGCTGACTTTTAAGTAATGATTAAAAAGTGGTGGCTTAAATCGCTTTTGAATAAATCTTCTCTCGTGGTGCATCCAAAATCTTGAGTTCCCAGGAAGTTAGAAGAAGCCGCAGCCCCTGGAAGTTAGTCTGCCCTCAAGTGTGTACCGTGACTTTCCCCCGAGCTGCTGTGGAAAAGAGACTTTTTACTTTTTGAAAGAATGTTAAAGCAGCCTATAAATTGCCTTCTTTTAATATGCGCTATTTGCCAACAGTAGTATATTATAAAGTTTAATAGAACAGCAGAAGGCCAAGCTCCAAGTAATAATTGCTTTGTTGATTTAAAGCACCGAACCGCATGTGGGGTGAAACATGATTATTGTGCATTTAAGTGGTACATAACTGTTTGTCAAGGATTTCACTTTCCTGCCTGTTGTAGCTCGTAGCTGTGAGCTGGGCCTGTGGGAAGGTGGGTAACAGAAGGGGAAGCTGTGGGCACGCCGGGGGGTGATGTGCTGGGAGGAAAAAGGGATGTGAATCCAGTGCTGTCCCCAGCCTCAGTAGTCCCTGGGTTGAGTTCAGTTCCTGCCTATCTCACGGCTCATTGGGAGAATGGATGGGCCACCAAAGTCCCAAATAGCCCTGGGCACATGCTGCTGCTTGGTGTGGCCGTCTCTCCCCTGCTGGGATGTTCCCCCTTGAGCAGGACCTTCCAGCAGTGGGATGGAGGAGTGACAAAGCGGTGGATGTGTCCAGAAAGGTGAGGGAAGTTCTCTCGTGTTCTCAGATTGAAGAATCGGTGCGGAGCATGGTGATGCGCTACGGGAGCCGCCTGTGGAAGCTCCGTGTCCTCCAAGCCGAGCTAAAAATCAACATTCGGTTGACACCGACCGGGAAGGCAATTCCCATTCGTCTCTTCTTGACCAATGAGTCTGGCTACTACTTGGACATCAGCCTCTACAAAGAGGTGACGGACTCCAGAACAGGACAGGTATGGTTCTGTGTGATTCCATGGTTTGATGAGCAAGTTATATGGGAGGAAAACATTCTACCTGATTAAGCTCTTCTGGGGTTTGGGGGGCTTTCAGGTAATATTAAATTGCCATTCGGTTCTGCTAAAGGAAGAAGAACGTATCATTGGGAGATAATCTTGCTATATGCATGTAGGTTTGCAACATGTAATCAGTTATGTGGAAGTGCATATCTTCTAATTGTTTTGTACGTACCTTCAGTCATTTATGCATCTGTTTTCCTCTGTGGCAGAGTGCTCAAAAAAGTAATCACTGTTGGTGCTCATCCTGGAGGTTGTAATAAAAAATATTATTAATTATGTGTTTCCCTGAGTAGATAGAGAAAATCTGTGAACTTGTCTTTTACATTGTAAAGATATAGGGAATGACCTGGGTAGGATGATATAAAATTATTGAAGGTGCTTTTATATCATTTTTATGAAGCATAATGGGCTCTTTTGCAATAGTTGTGGCTATTCTGGTATTTCTTCTTTTCATGGCATAGGAATAGCGTGGTTAACTGAAATACCTACATATGCTAAAATACATGGAGCGTAGGATGCATGAAAAGTATTTAAATACAGAAATGTTTACATCTCCCTCTGTAATAATCTCTCTGCCATGCAGTGGGAGCAGCAGAATAAATCACTTGGGCATCGTTAATGTTGAACACCAAGTGCTGAGTCACCTTTTCTCCCCTCCTTCTCCATTTACATTTTCCTGGCGAGCTGCCTGCCCGTACGCTCCGTCCGGTTCTGGAGATGCTAGAACAGATAGTGTCTGTGTGTTTTACCTCATCTCTGCCATTGAGTGGAGATGAGCAAAGAAAAGGACATTTTAATAATCTCCAGCAGCTGAGCTTAACGCTTGAGTTTTGTTAGTCATTTGTGAAGGTCACCTTTCCTCTAAAACTCCCTCTCTGATGAGCTTTATGTTTTTAAAGCTTGGGGAGCGCACTTCTGAGTGTGCAGCTTGTAGCATCTTTTCCAATATTTGATTTTTTGATCCCCACCCCGGTATTAAACCAGTTCTATTAAAAAATTGTACTGACAGGAATTATTTCAACTGACTCTTTGAGTAGTTGGGAGGAAGGTTTGTCTTAAAAATCTGATACTTTCAAACTTCATAAGAAACTTTGGTAAATCTTCCCCCTCGTGACGGAGGTTCGTTGGACGGGTTCAGATCTGTGTATTTTTCCCTGTGTTTTCAGAGGGTTATTTTGAACTTAGAGAAATAGTTTAAAAGTATTCAAACATTACTGATCTACCGGGGGCTGGGCACTTTTGTGACTTCTAAAGGATGGCAAAATAGATTCACCAGGAGAGAATGATCCCGATCTCTTGTGTGGCAGTTTCGGTGGTACCGAGTGGCCATCCCCAGTACAGAATTCCCGGTTCCCACAGAACTGCCCTGAAGCTTTCCAGAGGCTCAAGGAGAATCGGGCCCCGAGTGCAGTAACGGATCCTAACGCAGGCACTGCCACAGGTGCTTGTTGCCCTGAATAAATATTTCCCCCGTTGGAGAAGCTACTTCACAAAGCAACACTTGTGAAGGCTGAAGAGACCATGAACTGTTTTTAATCTAAAAACTAAAATAGGCTTTACTTACTGAATTTTATCTTTAATGGAATTCTTCAATTAAATCACCTTCAATTAGACAAAGACCTGCAGTTTGTAACAGCAGATCTGTTGGCTGTTCTGTTAAAAGCTGCCTCCTCGTGTTGCTTCTCTCGGGCGTGTTTCTCTCGCGCAGCATTTGTGTGGGGTTGTCCCCGTTACACGCTGCTCCTCGTGTTTCTTAGTTCAAATAGATTTCCTTCCCAGTCCTGGCTGAGTGGAATATATAGTGCCGTGAAGTGTGGCAGCTGATAATTCATGGTGCTACTCTGGGAAAATCTTTTAAACTTAGAATATCAAAACTTCAAGCCAAATGACATATGCAAGTCTTGACCTGGCTCCCATGATCCGTCAGTGGAGATACGGATCCCGCGCTGCTCCGCTCCATAAATAACGGAGTTCTGCTCTCCGCTCCCAGCTATCGCAATCCGTCGGCAGAGATATGGTGTCAGGGGAAATATTGGTGAATGTGAAGTCATCTCAGTCCCAGGCGTTTTTCTGCGGGGATGTGGCTCTGTTTGCTTTGCTTTCTGCTGGGATATGGTAATAAGTCAGCGATACTGGGATCCGTGCAGTAATGGTCCAGTGGTGGAGCACAGCGTTACGGGATATGGAGTATTAACGTATTTGTAGAGAACAGAAACAAGCCTCATCAGTCTGGAATAGCCTGATGATTTTTGGTAAAATCTGGCTGAGACAGGTGTGTGGAATGAGTGGATTGAACTGTAATTGGTGGTGTTTTGTGCTGCAGATTATGTTCCAGGCGTACGGGGATAAACAGGGCCCACTTCACGGGATGCTGATCAATACTCCGTACGTGACCAAAGACCTGCTTCAGTCCAAGAGATTCCAGGCACAGTCTTTGGGGACATCCTATGTCTATGACATTCCTGAGATGTTTCGGCAGGTGAGTGTTCTTGAGCCCTGGTGGGTTGTTCTAAACTTTCCCATCTGCAAAGCGCTCCTTTCAGTTGGCCCCTTGCTTGTCAGGGAAAACAAGTGGCCCAGAGTGGCTAACAGTGGTCCCCAGGGTCTGCACAGCTATGGATTTGGTCGTCTTTGAAAGGAATTAGGACTTTTGATACATTGCTGCTGGAGTTGCTTTACTAAGTCAAACAGTAGAAGCTGAAATGAAAACCATCTTGCATTACTAGTTTATGTTCCTTTGCTTTCCCCGCTCTGTTATCCAGCCTTCCCAGAGGGCTGGACAGTGCAGGGGTGATAGTTCCCAGGACATACATCATTAAATGTGTTAATGACTTGCAGAATTGATTGTGTGTCTAATTTGCTGGGTTCTATCCTGAATCATAGAATTTGATTTATGCTACTTTGAGTGAAACTGTTTCATAGTTTAAATTCCAAAGTGATATCCACTGAGCATTGTCAGTCAAACTGGGAGGAGGGATATTTCAGCGTGCTCCGTCTTGAATATTAAGTCACAGTGGATTGAATAAAAATATTTGCAGATGACATTCTCAACAAGCATTTATCTTTTCATTTTCTAGTCTTTGATTAAACTCTGGCAGTCCATGAATGAACACGCATTCCTGCCGACACCACCGCTGCCTTCCGACATCCTCACCTACACTGAACTGGTGCTGGATGATCAGGGCCAGCTCGTGCACATGAACAGGCTGCCGGGAGGAAATGAGGCAAGTTGCACTTTCTTTAACACTACTTTTTCTTTCCGTGTCCTGCCATACATTGTGTTTTGGACCAGGTTTGACAATTCTAATGAAAATTTACCAGCCAGGCACAAAATCTATTCATTCAGTCTTTCACAGATGAAATCTCTCTCTTGAAAATGAGATTTTTGTTTCATTAAAAATTAATACCTTCCATACAATGGGTATTTTAACCTCCATAGTAAATGATGATTCCATTTCAAACCTGTGCCTGCGCCTGTTTTTCCTTCATAATTAAAAAGTGCTCATTCAGCTGTTCCAGGTAACTGGGGTTTGTATTTGAGCAAAATATGTTTTACAAGACTAAATGGAAATGATTTCATTTGCTTAAAAAATGAAACCCTGATTTTATGCTTCCCATTGAGCTCCTCGCCGTGCAGTGTTTGTGTCGCACGCTGCCAAGGTGTGTGCAACATCCCCCTCTAGTGAATGATTTGCTTGAGACCAACAGCCTGCTGAGGCGGGTGGGAGAATCCCCTTCGGTGGCTCTGCTCTTGGGGTGGGCTTTGCCTGCCGTGTCATTCCAGTAGCAAGCCAAAGATTGCAGCGCTGGAACGACTGGAGGATAAAGCTAACTAGTCCAAGACGTGTTTATTTTTTTTAACCTAGGCTAGATGGGATTGAGTAAGTGAATGTTCTGACAGTAATTTAAATTTGAGCGGTTCTAAGTGGTGGTATCATTTATTTTTTTTCCTTGGCATCACTGAACTAGCACCGTGCTTTTACCAGATACGTAACTTCAGATTTGCGAAAGCTCCGTTCAAAAACGTCAAGTACAGCGATGAGAGGAAATAGGGGTTTTCATCGCTATTCACTGCCTGTGTCTTGTCAGGGGAAGGTTTTGAATATGAGGTTTTCAAATCGAACCTAATCAGTAAATGGTGACTGTGGGAGCGCTACGCCCTTGTCCTTCGCTGGCCTATGAGGAGGAATGTTTTAACTAGTATAATTAAACCTGAAATGAGCTATTCCCTGCCTTCTTCGTGAAAGCGGAGGCTGCGGTGCTGTGGAGGCTTATGCCATCATCTTTCTCTCTTTCTCCGCTCTCGTTCAGCGTTTGAGTGGATGGTGGCTGGGGAAATAGCAAAGTCCCTCAGGGACGTAGCTCTGTTCTTGCTGAAATTACAAGCACAGAGCTGCCTGGGCATGAACATGTAGTGTTTACTCTGCCAGTATGAATACAAATAGTCTTATTATAAGAGATTCTGTACCCAAAGACCACCAAAAAAAAAAATTAGGAGCTTTTTTTAACCCTTGGTGGACTCTGTTGTGCTCAATCTGAAAAGAAATTAGATGGCTGTTGTGGTGTGCAGTGTTGTTACCTGGTGCACAGGTTCGGGCCTTGTCTTGATGGCTGTTACGCCGAGGGGTTGTGTCACTGGAGAAAGGAACAAGGGGAAAATACAGTGTTTCCCCCCTATTTTTCAGTCTGGCTCCTGAAGGTGGCTTCTTGTGGAAGTAGGTGGCAGATTCCAACCTGCCTTTTAATGATCTCCCAGAAATGAGGTAAGGAGATGAAACCCCAGCCTGGGGTCCGTGTCTCAGGGCAGCTCGGTGTGGAGTTGGGGTGAGGAGGGTCTGTGCCCTCCGGAGATGAGCAGCAGGACGAGTCACTGCAGGACCACGTGCAGCTGGAATGAGGTTTGAGGCTTTGGTATTGAATTCCATGGACAATATTGAATTCCACGGACAATAGCGCTCATTCACAGGTGAGGGCGGACAATCTGAGGAAGAGGTGCCAGCCGCAGCCTGAAGGACAGGTGACATTCAGGAGGCGAGGAGCTGCCGAGCAGATTCATTCCTCTGCGCTTCCTTTATCTGGATGAGCTGACTTTAGGCTTTTATGGTTTAATTCCGTTCAGCTGAGGAAACAAATTTTCACGAACGCGTGCCCAAGTTTCTCTTTCCAAAGGAGATGGCTGCAGGGGTGGAGAAGGAAGAGACAGGGCGCTAGATAAATTCAGAGCATAAGCCTTTTCTTTGTTAAGGCTGTAAGTGGATCCATTCTGCTTTTTTTTTTTTTTTTTTTTGAGAATCAGTCTGCATAGCATCTGGGCAGAGAAATACAGCATCTTATCTGCCAGGAAGCAAAGATCCTCAGGGTAATCCATCTATGTGGCAGTAGCTGGTAGCATTGCACGGGAAGAGGAGACGTGCCACAAGCAGCAGGAGAAAATATTAATTGGTTCTGCACTACTTCTATATGGTACAATGGTGAACCCTTCTTAAATATGGCACATTTCATTGGCTCTCTAAACTTGACTGAATTTGTTACAGAAGACTTCTGTCCTCAGATAGATGTATTTGACTTCAAAATGCCCAAAACCCATATACTCTGAAAGTCACATTAAAGGAGCGATGATCCCTAAAGAAATGAGTGCAGAGGGGAATCGAGGTTCCCAGGCTTTGCTCGGTGTACCCTTGGTCAAAGTCTTCCCTGCTTCGCTTTGTTCATGTCCTAGTATGATGCCTTGGGGTAGTATGAGGATAATTTAGACAATATGTTTTAAGAGTCTTTGACTTTGTACTTGCTAAACAAATGCTGGATCTTATGTTGTTTGGGTTTCCCCCAGTTTTGGTTAGTAACCCTTGATGGTCAGTGCCAATGTGCCCCAGAGATCCAGAGGTGTGAGGTGTTTCCAGGTCAGACCCCAGTGAGCTGATGGGTGGGAGTGCTTGGTAGGAAGTTTCCAAGTAAATGTGATTTATTTATTTATTTATTTTTTTAAATTATTACCTTTTTTTTTTTTTCTTCTTCCCTGAAAAAGTTGCTGATTTTCTGAATCCAAAGTCTTTTGAGAGATTGTACATAATGTGTTTCTTACTAAAGAGGACGTTTCTGTTGAAGGCTGACTGCGGTAAATATAGCTGCTGTTGAGTGCTTTTAGGTTCTTGTTACTGTTCTGCTTGTTTTAGCTCAGAGAGTCAAACACAGCTATTCCCCCACTGCCGGCGAGGGCCTTCCCATCCTGGAATCAGCTGTTCTGAGGCAGGGCTCGTCTTCCCCGTTGGAGCTGTGCTACACCATCTGAACAATTACATTTTCTCTATGTGAAAAGGGGTCAAGACACTCTTCCTCTTAAACCATTCAGCTGAGCTGAGTGCCCTAATTGTTTTAGCTGGCAGGCGAAATTGAGAAACCAGCATAAAATCCAGGAGATTTGTGGCCGGCGTGTTCGGCTGGATGTCAACAACCGAAGCTGCGATCCCTGTTCGGGTACGGGGCAGAGCAGGAGCTCGGAGCTGGGGTTCTCCTGCCCTCGTGGAGTTTGGAAGCAGCGTTCAGAGCTAACCTGGATAACCTGTCTGCTTTCAGGAAAACCTGTGAAATGGGAATTCTCAAGAACTTTCACAATACAAGAGGTTTTTCTCGGCGTTAGCTTGCGACCACTTCACGTAGCCCACCACCTCATTTGGCAGTAATTATCTCTGTGCTAGTAGTCTCAACAAAGAAGCCAAGGACTTAATGGACCATGAAAATACAACTTGCTATTTATTCCTAGACAGTGCTCGCTCCTTCCTGGCAGTGGATCCTGTGCCTTGCCGTGGCCACGCGAGGGAGCTGGCCCTGCTGCTGGCCCTGCCGCCTGCTCTTGTGGCACGAAGATGTGACCAACCCAGGGCCTTTTCCCCATCTCTTGTCCACTCGGTGCAGCCAGAGTTCTTTCTGAAGCTCATCCGCTGTTTCTTTGGACTGAAGACAGAATCCTGGATGTTTCCTGAACCTTTCTGCTAGATGGGTTCTGTTCTGGATCCTTCACGTTAAGCTTGTGAACTGTGTCCTGGTCTCTAGTTACTCGTTTTTGCATTGGGACTTTTTTTTGGCGTGTCCTCTCTTACTGCTCTGGCTGCATTGACACCTCTCTCACACGTGGGACTGATGTGATGAGCTCCGTCTGCTCCTGCAGGGTTTCGGAAAGCCAGCATCCTGGCCGGGACTGAATGTGCCACACTGAAAAGTTGACAACAGTTTGTGAATAATTCTCAGAGGCAGGAGGTAGAGAAGGGAGGTGAAGACGACGGTATTTTATGAGCAGAATCAACCAGCAGTCAAGAACTCCCTTCTCCTGCTCCTGAGTAAAGACTGAATAAAGACTTTGGAACAAATGGGCTATAATTTAATGTACAAGTGTGAGCATATCAAGAACTAAGCACCAGAGGTGAATGCTCAGCCTGAGTCCATTCTGACTCTTAAGATAGACATGGACCATTGAAATGTGCAGAGTTTATTTAGGTGGAAGGAAAAAAAAATCCACTTGCTTAAGATTATAAACAACTACTTTTTACTCTAAAATATCTTTAAGAAGAAAATTTGAAGTTCATACCAGTGCCTGGATGCTTACCTACATTATACCACAAGACTTAACATTCCTGCTAATTTGATTTTATTTTAAAAAAATAAGTGGAAGCCTTTTCTTTTTTTTTTTTTTCAGTGGCACAATCTTTGGTGTTTCTGGCTAAGATCTTCTTTGTTCCAAAGATTAGCATATTAGCTGAAATCTTAGTGTGGAAAGGTAATTCCTTCAGCCTCTTGGAGAGCTCAATATACTACTTGTCATTCTTGAGCTGGGCATTCTGATGTTTTTCTATAGCACTTTATGTATTTTGACTGCAATTTACTGTGATCCTCTGGCACTAGGACCACACCATCCGCTGATAAAACCCAACTAATCTTCAAGGACAAGGAGAAAGTGAGCGTAAGGAGCATCTGCAGCAACACCCCACGTTACCCATCATCTCCGTCTCGTGCGGTGTCTGTGTAAAATGTGTCATTTTCCCTGTTGGCACTAGATGTCACAGTTTTTCCTTCTCAGTAGCGTGAGGATCAGAAATAATCCATAAGGGGAGCTGCAGCGTTGGCGGACACCCTTTCTTGTGCGTGTGGGAAGGTTTGGGCAGGTGAAATTCCAGAGGGCGATGGGCAGAGAGGGCTGCTGAGACTCAGCTTCCACAGCTCCCTGGGTTGCTGGGGGCTGAAAGGTGTAGCTAATGAATTTTATACAAGCCAAGCTTAATAGCTGAACTGCATGTTCTGCTTTGTCACCCCGTGTTCCTGCATTTTATGACAGGCACGGGGTGTTAAAACGTCCGCTGGGCTACTCGTGGCGGGTGGAGAAATACTTGAGAAAAGCAGAGAATGGGCGATGGGAGAGTCAGAGGTTGAACGTGAAGGTGGAGGCAAACACTCCTGCATCTTCTCCCCCCTGCCCCAGCCCCCCCACTGTTTTTCCCAGAGGTTACTGTAAAAATACTTGTTTCTCTTTGTGTTTCCCAACCCTTCTTCTTGATGAGTTTTGGGAACAATCCTGACCTGAGGGCTCTCCTGGCCGTATGAATGGGTTTAAATAACAGGGAAGCTGGACAAGCATTTGTGCCGCACAGCGAGCGGTGTCTCCTCAGCTGGAATAGTCGGGATGCAATTTCAGAAGGTGATCCTCCTTTGGCAGAATAATTTTACCCCCTATCAATGGGATACTAGGAGATCACGGTGAGACGTGGGGGCAGGGATCAGGACCGAGCACATTTTTGTCATGGACGGGAAAGTGTTGGTTTTAGTGAAGGGTGGAATGTCTCATGACAAGTGGAATATCACATAAATTAAAAGAGTGTCCCCCGAGCATCACGGAAAGCTATTTTTTTTCTCACTTATATTACTAAATAATTTAATGTAACTGTAGGAGTAGCAGGGGTGTGCATGGGAGGATGGGACTGGAGTGGGGGCTCTTCGGAACTCTTAGAGTTGGGATGGATGAATATCACAGCACGGGGAGCAGCTCCTTCCCTGAGCAGGGGTTGTACAGTTGGGCAGGAGCACTCCGTAATACCTGCAGTTGTTTGAAGGGTTAATATTCATGCAGATCAGTATCTTCACCGTGCTGTTTCTCACAGCGTAGTAGATGCAGTATCTCCCATAGCTTGATTTTTGAAAAGGTCGACGTATGCTGTAGCAATCCGAGAAGTTCAAGGTTTGAAAAGGCTTTCTGTGCAAAACCAGAGGGTATGAGCCTCTAACATGCACCTTTGAGTTATAATTTATTATAATTATTTAAAAGAGGAATTTTTGGAAGGTTATAAGTAAATTTTTCTTTTTTTTTTTTAATTTTATATAAACAAGAATTAGTGTTGAATTTCATAATGCTGTCAAACAAATACAGAATTTTGATTTTGTTATCTTTCCTGTAATTCCTGTAATTTATCAAATTTAAAGCACGTGTTTAGTAAGTGTTTGTGATATTTGTTAAAGCTTTACAAAAGTTAAATTCTTTTGCATGAAATAACCCCACCCATCACAGGTGAGGCTCTCAGAGAATGCTGGAAGCAGTGAACACCCAAATCATGTCTTAGTCAAAGAGCAAGTAGAGCTTCAAATTTCTTGAGAGGTTTTCAAATCCTCAAATACTAGTGTTACTAGACCAGAGATACAAGTGGTGGCACAAAGTGTTTTATTCTGTATTTTGATAGATATGTTTGAACACATGTATATGGATTCTGTAGACAAGAAAGTTCTTGCCTACAAGAAAGCTCTTAATAAAGATTATCTGTCGCTCTCTGTAATTTATCTTTATCCGTCTGTAACTTCACCAGATGCAAACTATTTCAGCTGAAGTTTTCAAGCCTTACCCTTTGCCTGGGGACTTCTCCCTGTTTATTGTTTAGTTTGAAAAGCTTCATTGGGAATGCTTCTGTTTTGGTGGAAAAGCTGGCAGTGCTGCTCACAGCTGGTTCTGTGGGCTTGGAGCAGAAACTTGAATTTGATAGAGAATTTGGTTTGGGTTCAGTGCGATGCCTTTTGCTGTCCCTAAGAGACACTAGGCAAGCTTCATACCTTGCCACGCAGATGTGTGTGCAGTAAAAACTACTTTTACACTGTCTTTAATGGGTTTTTTGAGCTTTTGGTGCTCTGTGTGTCTATCCATGTTCACTGAACATCAGCCAGCCTGTTGCTGGTTGGCCTCCTGGCTTGTCATCTACGTGTCTGAATTTCAGTCTAGTGCAAGGAACCGGGGCAGGATAAATTCACATCTCCTTCAGCCCTTGTCCTGCACGATGCCTTTTTCTGAGCAAGCCTTTGCCACGTCTCCTCCTGGAACTGTTTCTTCCCATCTCATCCACTTGGCTGTGTGCTGTTGGGAAGAGCTGTGCCAACGGGTCCTTGGCCATGCCACCCGTGACCACCCCTTTGATCGCTAAATGACACCTTTTTCAGAGCCAAGAAGAGAATGGAGGAATCCTGGGTTTTGGCACTTGTCAAGGCATTAGGTCTGAGTGCCTCTAGCAAACCGCATGCATCGTGCCCTTTTTCTGGAAGTTGGTTCGTGCCAAAGATAAAAATTTTGCAACTTTGGTCACTGCAGAGAGTATCTCTTAGATCTCAAGTTACAGAAGAGATGGGGAGGGACTCTTCAGATGAGATCTCAGGAAGAAATTCTTTGCTGTGATGGTGGTGACACCCTGACCCAGGTTGCCCAGAGAAGCTGTGGCTGCCCCATCCCTGGAGGGGTTCAAGGCCAGGCTGAATGGGACCTGGAGCAATCTGATCTTGTGGGAGGTGTCCCTGCCCAGGGCAGGAGGTGGCATTGGGTGGTCTTTAAAGTCCTTTCCCACCCAAACCATCCTATGATTCTATTAAGTTTCTGGACATCAGATTCAAATGATGAAATACCAATATTGCAAGTAAAATTTCTGAGGATGTCTTTGTTCCCTTCCTAAAACACACCTTGTCCGTGGCCACGCAGCAGAATGTTTCAGCATCCCGGGGTCAGTAGGCACTGCTTTTCCTCCAGAAGAGACAGAGGTTGTGAAGGGGGAATAAAGCACATGTTCCTTGACTTAACGATGTCAGAATGTGCCCAGCGGGGGAGAAATGTGCTTTCGATAATGTTCAGCTTTGGCATTTCCTGCACTCACGTGCTAGACCGCTACAACTGCTGCACTTCCTTTTTTATTATGACTTTTGTATGGAATAAATGCTAGCATACAAATGGATTCAAGTCTTAAATATATTTTTTTATGTATAAAACTTACATATAATGTAGATGCAACAGGATGGGAACAAGATAAAATTGTTGTCAGGGTTCTGTAAGTTCAGTTGTCCTGCTTAGAGGCTGAGACCCACATTCAGGTTTAATAATATTAGGTTTGATCCATAAATAAAATGAAGCGTGGCATAAAGTAGCCAGAGCATTATCCTTGTTGGAGGCGAAGTAGAATAAACTGACACAATTGACGTGGCTCAAGCGTAGAGGCTGGCAAATAATAAGCTGTTCTCGTTTACATCAGATTTTGTGTCAGCTTTGCTTCTCCAGGAATTAGAGAGACCGAAAAGCCCCCTCTGCCCGGCCACCAGCCCCCACTTGCGCTGGTTCCCGTCCTTGGGAGCCCGCGGTGCCTTCCGGAGGGAGGCTGGGATCGGTTTCCTCCCCATTCCCCTCGGTGCCTGTTGTCAACAGCTCCGGCTGCCACCAGCAGTCAATTTGGAACTGCATCAGTGTGTGTATTACTGTTCACATCGATAGCGCAATTAATGTTGAAGTCAATTTTGGTGTTAATTTTAGGCCATGATTAGTGTTGACACTGTGTGTCAAACTAATGGCGTTTATGAGCACCATGAAAACGAACGTTAGTTAATATTGTGTTTTTACTATCTGTTAATGGTTACATTAAGCCCAAGATCTTGTGGGAGAAGGTGTGTATAAAATTATATATATAAAACTTGTGTGTAATATATGTGTGTTGTGCAATTCCGCATTGCCGGTGCTATTCAGGGAGCAAATGACATCTGAGCACTGAATCCTAATCACAGTTTGGAACATCAGAAATAATGATCACTCCTGATCGGAGGTTGTGAATAATTCATCTGCTTTGATTTTCACGTTCTGTCCAGTGATACTTTTCAAACCAAATGTGTTCCTACAGGAGAATAATGGTCCCACTTCTTATGGAAATACTGTGGCACAAATCATTTTGCCAACATAAAAACAGTTAAATAAGACAGTTCCTGCTTCTGTTTTTTTTCTTCCCTCTCTTCTTCGTTCCCGAGTGTGCTGGGAATAGAGCCGTGGCAGGAGAAGAGCTTCCAAACTCTGCTGGCTCTTCAGAAGAGCCCGCTTTGAAGCCACTGCCGCTTGCCATCACCCATGATTGTTCCGACAGTGCTCTTAGGTGATTAGCTCAGCCTGCCCAATTAACCTGTGAACTCCCCATTTTTTTGGCATGCTGCCCTTAACTTAAAAATCTCATATTTTTTTTTTCCCCTGGAATAGAAAGCTCTCCTCTACTGCCCATAAATTTAAACAGAATCTACATTGTTCAGAGCAGAAAAATCCTTAGCGGTTCCCTGTGAGTTTTATTCCTGGATAAATGGCACAAAGCTCACTGTGCATTGGGGAGGCAAAGACACCCGAGTTCATAAAGTGGTGCACTTTAGTTTTTCTCTTCTTGAACTGTGGATGGTTGTCCCATGTTTATCAGCTATAGACTATTTTCAAGAGTTTGTGAATAGTTTTTCTTGTTCTTCCAGTGAGCATTAACAAAAGGGATTTTATATATGCAGAGGGTACACGGTCTCGGGTTAGGGAACTATTCCAAGACTTCTGTTACCATCTGAATTTTCTAAATAGGAAATGCTTTGGATTTGCCTATTTTCTGTACGGTCAAAAAATCACCAATCTGATGGAAGAGGAAAATCTCTTACATCCCGAGAGGCGAGACAGACGGTGGGACCGGTCCTGGGTACTGAGGTCTGTCCCTCAGCCCTGGAGCCAGTGTTAATTCATCTGCCCCACGGTGCGGTTATCGTGCTGGTTTCTGGCAAAGCCTTTACGTGTTTCTGCCTTGCACTTTGCTGCGGTGACGAGTATTTAGCAAATCCAAAGCCTGAGCGATTCTGCTGTTGCTCGTGGGGCTTGTGTTCCTCTGGTGGGGCTTGAAGCTTCCCGCTGCGGTCCTGGCTGATGGGATCGGTGGAGCTGTGAGGAAACAGCTACTTAGGGAAAAACCTGGAAATCAGTGCTACTTCTGTGCTAGTTCAGAAGAAGTTTGCGGAGCAGTTTTAAAGAGAATACTCCCCCATTTTCTCGGTGGGTTCTAAACCAACTACAGCCGGTTACTGAGGCGATAGCAGAAAAATTTCGTAGGTACCACTTCAGGATTTTGGTTACAGCAGAAAAAAAATAAGCCTGCAAAATATGATAAAGAACTAAGCAGCGATAGGTGATGAGCTATTGAGAGGCATCCCCTATTTCTTGGAGGTGAATCTTGAAGCCTTTAACTTTGGATTTGTTGCCTTTTTTAATCCACTGTTTCCCATTACAAGCTTGTCCACAGCTGAGAGGTAGAAGAGAGACTCAATATCCAGCCCTTGGCATCTCTTTTCCTGAAACAGTCAGGTCAGAAGGGCCAAACTTACTTTTCTTCCCTTTTTTTCACCTTTATTCCTCCTTTTTCTGCTCTGAAAGTCCAGTAACAGAAGTCCAAGGAGCCCCTCTGGCCGTGTAGGTCTGTTTGGGTTGGATTAGTTGCTCTTCCCCACTCCGGGCTGGTTGTCTGTGCCACCCCCGCTCTCTTTGCACACACCTGTGATCTCTGTGCCTGACCAACAGCTCCATCCACTCGTTTTACAGCGTTACAACTTTTCCCTTTAATTTTGCAATAATTCTGGTATTTTAGCAAAGCATCCCCCTGATTTTTAGGGATTTATGCTCCTGGCTCTGAAACTGCTGCAGTATCTGTCTCTTCCAAACGCTGCGGTTGGATGCTAAGATGTAACTGTAAATCTGCAAATATTCAGAGGCAAACAAATTAATCCCTTACGACGTATCAGTCAGAATAGCAGTGGAGGAAACGGAGAGGAAGGGGAGGTGAACTGAAACACCATCATTCTGTTAACTTGCAATCTCAGCTCTGGAAAGGGGAGGTGGACGGGAAGGATCTGCCAGGAGCCGGTTGTAATATTTTTGGATTGCTGCCTGCTTTACTCCCAATGACCCTTTGATTAATTCCTCTGCCTCTTTATTTTTTTTAATGAGCCTATTATGGCGTATCTTATTGCAGATGCTGATTGGATCTCAACTGTGTATTGTGCCATTTTGATTTGGATTAAATGGCACATATCTATCTGCTGCTTCTCCCCTCTCCCCCTCCCGCTTTGGTTCATCATGTTCAGAATTCAGAGTCTCCACAATGAGGGAGTTTCAGCCCTCCTGATTGCAGAGGATGTGCAATCGGCTTGAGGAATGTGTACTCAGAGCTTATGATCCTTGGGCAAGCGGAGACTGGGTGATGCATGGGGCTTTCAAGGGACGCTGCTATTTCCATCTGTTAATGGCATTCCGGGATGGCCAGCTCCCCGGCACGGCGATACGCGACAGCCGGGAGATGGGAGACGCAGGGTACAGATGTTGCTGATCTCCATAAGATGGGCCAGAAGAGATCATCCGGTGATTTTAAAAAAGAAAAATATGCAGAAAAAAGGCATTACTTATCCAGGCAGGTTTGGAAAGAAACTGCTGCAATATTTGGGAAGGAAAAAGGGAAGAGCCAAAGAAATGAAAGGGAGGACAGGAAAAGGGAAATGGAGATAGTTACGAAATAAAGGGATTATTAAAATGATGGCGGGGTGAGAGGAAGAACCAGGGTGAGGAGGTTCTGGGGTGGTATCTGGGTCGTCAGGAGTCCCGTACAGCACCACGTCCATCCTCACCCCTTGAGCTCCGGCACAGGGCGTAAACGCAGTGCCCTGCGAGAAGGGCGTTTGCAGAATGTGTTTGGGACCCGTGACAAATCCCTGAAGAAGGGAGGGCCAGTATCAGTGTCTTGGGTGGGAAGAGAGCGATGGAGGATGCGCTCCAGTGAGGATGGCAAGGATCCAGTCCTGCCAGCTGTGCTCTCCACTGGCAGCATGTATCAGAGCTGCGGGTATTGCAGCGCCCCAAGGAAATACACAAAGTGCAACACTCGTGAGAAGAACGGCCCCTGCCTGGTTCCCCTCTTTCACATCTTCAAAATACACATTCAGTTTTTGTTGTTCTCTGTTCTTTGGTTGCAGATTGGGATGGTGGCCTGGAAGATGACTCTGAAGACCCCCGAGTATCCAGAAGGCCGTGATATCATTGTCATCGGCAATGACATTACGTACCGAATAGGTTCTTTTGGGCCTCAAGAGGACGTGCTGTTCCTGAGGGCTTCCGAGCTTGCTCGAACACACGGCATCCCCCGCATCTATGTGGCTGCCAACAGCGGAGCCAGGATCGGTTTGGCTGAGGAGATTCGGCACATGTTCCATGTAGCCTGGGAAGACCCAGATGACCCATACAAGGTAAGGAGGCGCAGGAATCAGAGGTGAGATCTGCAGTAGCTCACAAAAGAATCCTATTTTTACACCGCCTCTTCTAATAGAGGTTAGGGCAAGTATTTGCCAGACTCTGCGGTCCAAACTTCTTCTTGGTATTGGATCTCTCAGGCAGCAGGATTGGAATCCAGAATGAGTTAGTGCTAAAAGTTGAGAACATCCGTAGCTTTCACTGACCTCAGCTGGAGCCCTGATGTTAGGAGAGGCTGTTCTTATCGCTATCTGGAATTAAATTCTGCTCCCTTGAAACTTTCTTTTTTGCAAGGGGTTATTGGGGATTGGGAAGCGGCTACAGGTGGGAATGAGATGAATGACCTGTTTTTCCCTGCAGGGATACAAGTACTTGTACCTGACTCCTCAAGACTATAAGAAAGTCAGTGCCCTGAACTCGGTTCACTGTGAACACGTGGAGGACAATGGAGAGTCCAGGTAAGCGCAGAGAGGTCCGAGTGAAACCCTTTCTGTTTGTCCTTGGCTATACAGGGTGATGCATGTCACGTCCTCGTCTTCAGTTAGGACATTTTTGAGGTTTTCCACACGTCTGCTCTGGGTGTCTGCATCTTCCCAGCTCCATCCCAAAGGTAGCACATCTCAAAATGAGGTGCAAAGACACTTTTGGAGCTGGACTGCAGCTGTAGAGGTGCTCCTGGGCAGAGGGAGGAGGATGTGCGTAGGAAGGGAAAAAAAAAAGCCCAGTTTGCAGACTGGCAAGCTCTGGCTGAACAAAGGGACGATGCTGGGTGCGGGGATGTGCGGGTGCCTGCGGGGAAGCTGGTGGCTCTCCTCAGAGAAGCACTTCAGTGCATGCTGGAGTCCTTTGCTTAGCAAGGGCCTGGTGGGAAAGGTAGCAGCCATTCTGAGAGCGCTGGGTAAGAAGGGACTGTGCTGGGGGAGGAAGGCGTGAAAGAAGAAAGTAAAGAAAGGGCAAGAGCCTCATAATCTCTTGTTCTATTTCTTTTTCCTTTTGGCTGCATTCTCTTCCTTTCTTGCCCTTTTTCTTATTACCAGCCTGCTCCTCACATCCTGTGGGAATGCCAGAAGAACACTTTTCCTGGGCATTCCTCTCCCTTGGCATTTCCTCTTTGCTGCTCTGGCTGCTCGGACGTAGGACTGTTTGGTGTTCAGCACGGCTGCAGAGCGAGCCCAGGCACGGGGCCTGCCCGGGTTTTATGCACATTACACTTTGGAGCCTTAATGATATTTAGTCACTTTTCATTTTCTTTGTAGCAAACTGATTCAGCAAATCACTGGACCTTGTGACTCAAAGGCTGTCTGTGTCTCCCTCAGGTATAAGATAACAGATATTATCGGAAAGGAAGACGGACTTGGAATAGAGAACCTCAGAGGATCTGGCATGATTGCTGGAGAATCATCTTTAGCCTATGAGAGTATTATCACCATCAACTTGGTAATCCCCCACTGCTCTCTATTCTTCAAACTCTATTGTCTGTTTCAGCTAAAAATCCTGCAATGATATCCGGGAGATACATCTGGGATCAGACTTGTGGTTGATGTAAATTGGCTTCTGTAGGCTTTGAGCAGCGCTACTGGCACCATCGCAGGGCTGGGGCCCTTTCAGATTAAATTTAAAACACTTTTAGAAAAAGGCCGTTTGGCTTCACGTGTGCCTGTAAGTTACTGCATACAAAAAAAAGAGATTCTGGAGTTTTGCAGTGAGAGTAGTTTTTATAGCCTTGTAATACAAAACCGCCTGGTTTTATCTGGGTGTCTGAATCGATAGGTGTTGGCTGTGTGGTAAGACAGAAATCAATGTGATTTTTTTTTCTTTTTCTTTTATTTCTTTTTTTTTTTTTAAGGTTACATGTCGGGCGATTGGAATTGGGGCTTACCTTGTTCGGCTGGGTCAGAGGACTATCCAGGTTGAGAACTCTCATATAATCCTGACGGGCTGTGGAGCCCTCAACAAGGTAAGTCTTTGCGTTTCAGTCTCTGGAGCTCTGTGACCAGAGCTGGTGTCTTTCTCTGTGCCTCAGACTTAAGGAGCTGCCACCACTATCCCTGTCACTGTGCTTGGTTCCTTTTCCCTTCTCCCATCTCAGGCTCCTCCCGATCAAGGAGGAGAACTGACACGGGGCAGCAGCTGGGAAATTTTCATGCCTTTACAGTCCTTTTTTCTTTTCTCCTTTCTCTCTGGTCAGAAAGCAGGGCTTTCATGCTCCTGTTTTTCTTGACAAGAACATCGTATTGACAGCCGGAGGCACAATTCCAGATGTCCCATTGGAGATTGGCAGGGGACTGAGGCAGAACTGCAGATTTAAGGGCTTGAGCGTGAACTGAGTGAAGGGAAGAAGGAGAAGCAGCTTTTAACGTAGGTTGTGTGCAGTGACTAAACACCAGAAGTGGAGAAGGCCACCAACTGGGCAGCATCTTCTCCCACCCACTGTGTACTGGGATAGAGGAAACAGGGCCATTTCCAGTGTCTGGAAGACCGTTGCTTCAAAACAGGTGGGCCAGAACCCCCTAAACTTTCAGCCATCCATGGCATTGTGTTAGTGCTGGGGGAGCACTGAAGCCCAAGGAGGAGTGTGTGGACGGTGATTTTCAAGGGGTCAGACCCGCTGGAAACCTCAGCTGTGGGGGCAGGGAGGAAGAACTCGGGCTGGAAGAAAACTTAGAGCTTTCACTACTAAAGTGGCTCTTCTTTGCTCTTCTTTTTTTTCTTTTTTTTTTTTTTTTTAACCCCCCCAGAGGCGGTTTTTCTCCCGTGCTGCCCCAGCCCTATTAATATCACAGCCTCCAGCTCCTTGTCTGGAGCAGACACGGCTCCGCTCTTGTCCCTCTCACTGAGGGCTTTGTTTACGCGGGAGTTGGGATTGTGCGGGCTCCGGTGCCCTTCCCCATTGTGCAGCTTTGTTCTCAGGCACTCTCCAGCACCTGGGGTGGTTGTGCTTCATCGCAAGCTGTGTTTCAAGGAGCGCCTGCCTGACAATGGGAGATAAAAGGAAAATAGTCTCTCGTTGAATTATTCCCCTGAATAAAGGGGGCTCTGCAGAAAATGAAGCATTGATCCTATCAACTCTAGGATGCAGCACCCTCAGTTAGATCTCTTACACACATCACACACACCTGCATCAATGGAAGGAAAAGAGGCATTTGAAGATCCATCCTTTAAAAAGAAATTGAGTGAGTTTAGTGCTTGCTGAAGTGGAGTAAGTTGCCTGGTTCCAGCTGTCATTTGTTGGGGATCGGGGCCCGGCAGAGTTTCCCAGGTGGCAGAGCTGGTCTGTTCACTCCTCCTCCTCTGCTCTCTTCTTTCCAGGTTTAACTGCACTCTCCACCCGTGGAGTGAATGTTTGTTTTTATAGGACTAGTTTAATCTCACTAAATTTTAGGCGCTTAAAAATTAAGGATTTAGTCTAAATTAAGCACCTGCTACCCGTCAGCAGGCATAGGCAGGAAGAGGTGATTTCTGAGGGTGACTTACCGCATCCCAAGATTTTCAGTGGGCTGAATAATCCCATGTGTCCTTTTCTCTCCTCCCTGCTCTGTTGGAAAGGGATATATTTTTATACAGGCACTGAACGTCTGCCTGCCTAAACGTCAGGCAAAGGAGGAACCTATTGCATCCTCTCCAGCTTTCCCAGAAAGGCACCTAAGCCCAGACCCAGCAATAAGTTTACTTGTCCTTGAATAGTGGGAGACTGGGAATCCCCTCACTCACTCCTGGATGTTGTGTGATGTCTTGCTAGTTCGTATGGTCTTCATTTTCCAGTCCCTGCAGTTCTGGTCAGAGCTTCTTGAGTGGATCTAGCTATATTTGTGTCCCAGGAGTAGGTCTGAAGTAGTGAAATGACGTCCAGTGCTAACCTGAAATGGGCAAGCTCAGTCCAGTTGAGACCTGAAGGAGGGTGTGAAGCAAGTGGTAAATGTTGATGCGTTTGCATCATCCAACCATGGAGTCAGTGTCTGCTTCAGACTTCTCCTCTGTCTGCCTGTTCTTACACGTGAACTGTTCAACACCTCACCCTTGAATTTAGATGGACAGTTTGAATTTTCTTCTGGCTAGAAGTCAGGTCTCTATCAGCCAGGGACCAGTTAAGCAAAGTCTTCCCTTGTTGGAAAGCAGAGGCTGATGGGGCATGATACGTGATGCGTTCTTCATTCGTGTGAATTAGACTCCAGAAGGGTCTCATGGTGGAAACCTACTGTAGTTTTTCTGTGTGGAGCGAGTGAGTCGTGCTGCTTCTTGTTCCCTTTGAGTAGACGGGGAGAAGAGCCCTGTGCAGCAAAGACAGCGCTTTGCTTCGTGGGGATGAGAAGGGCACCAGCCCAGCTGGAAAGGTCCAGAGGAAAGCTCATGACTGAAACAAAAAGAAATAAATGGACACTGCTACCTTGCCTGACAGCTGGGACTGAATGTTTTCTAACAGAGTTGCACGCAAATACTCTTTTAACTTTTCCCAGTTAGGTGTCTGAGATTTGAGACATTTTTTTCCATTGCTGACTTTTAATTACTGTGTTCATAGGGGACGCTGTACAGAGCGTACCCGTAGTCTTGTGGCTGATACACATCTTCTTCAAAATGTCCTCTCTGCAAGAAGAGAACATGCAGCACAAAAACGTTTCTGCAGCAATGGAGACAATTAGGCTTCCAGGGAGCAGTGAGGTTTTTGCTAGAAAGTTGTTTGGGTTTTGAGGTTGTTTTTTTCTCCTGTGAAATACTGGATTCTTTTTAATTTGCAGGGGGGAGCCGAGGGGGGGCTGTGATAATCATTACGTGCCAGCAGATCTGTTGCTGCTCTTGTTCATTATCGTTGTGTAAAACCAGCCCGAGGGTTTAGGTGTAGAGGGAAAGGTCCAGCTGCCGAAACCAGACTGTAACCTATAACTTAGATGACGAGCTCAAGGTCAGTATCATTTTTAGCTGTAGCTAATGTTTGGTGCTGGAAGTTGACTGATCACGTGCTGGCTGTTCTCTGCGTCCCTGTCACTGTAAGGAGGGAGGCACAGCGCTGTAAGTCACCTGGTATCGGGTGGGTTTAAGGATTCTCTTGCCCCATTGCCTGCCAGGGGTGACGAGAGACTGCCCAAGAGCTGTACAAGGTTTCCCTTCTGCTCCTCATTGAGCTCCCTTTGTTTATAGCCTGGACCCACGGGCAAGGGAGGGACCTGGGGAGAAGGTGTGATGCTCCGTGGTGGGGCCAGCGCTCGGCGTGGGGGGCACCGGGGACGCGTTTCATCCGTACCCCCTTTTGTCTTCCCCATTGCGTTTCAGCAGGGGGTGGAGAGGTGGAAATGACATTTCATTCCTCTCCCGTGAGCGTGTGCGCGCGCCTGTGCTGAGCCCGCTGACCCCCCTGAAAATTGAAATAATGATAATGCGCGTCTCCTGACTGCATCAAAGTATCAGCACATCAAAAGCCAGGAGGCATGAAATGCAAATGATAAAGTGAAAGCAGATGGATTGTGCATGATCGCCTGATGCCCAATGAATTTTAAAAGGTGCTGGTTCACATGGGGAGAGGGGCTGAAATAAACACGTTATCCCTGCAATTTTTTTTTTGTTCTTGCCGCTCACTCCTGACAATATTTTTTCACACTTCAGCGAGCAGCCACTCCATCTCTCTCCCTCCCTCTCCCTCTCTTTTCTCTCCCTCTCTCTCTTTCGCTGTCTACCTCGCACACGTCTCGGGTCATGTCGCCGCAGCTCCGGTGGAAATAATAAGATATAAACCACGAGGTTGTTATTTGCATAGAAATAGCATGGAGCCCCAGGCAGCATGGGAGAAGGACACAGAGATCATTTGTCTAAAATTTTAATGAAAACTTTTGCTGAGGCAGAGATTTTTTTATTTTTTTTTTTAACTTTGCCTGCCTCCCCCTTTTTCCGCCCCCGTACCTTCCCCCACCTCCCTCAGCTCCTTTTCCTCGTCATAAGCGAACAGGGTGTGATTTCACATGCAATAGGTGACGTGCTGCTGCCGTGCACTAACAGGTTAATTTCCATTGGTTTTCTTCTTAATAGAAGTAAAGACTGAAGAGCCCAGTGCTCCCAATTTATGCATTGCTTGTATGGTTCAGGCTTCCGGGACTGCATTTCATTTCAGTCCTCACAAGGATGTTCCCGAGTCTGTTACTGACTTATTTTTAATTAGTTTGCTCCTCCTTGTCTTTTGTGTTTAAAAGAATCCCGTCTTTAAGTCTGTGTTGTTAATGTAAACAAATAGTGGCTTTCAATCACATTTTCTCTACAGATACATGGTCTGGGCTTTTTCTAAGGGAAGCCAGATTTAGGAGAGATTTTCAGGAGCCACCACTGACTTGATACACCTCGGTTAATTATATGGATGTTCAACCTGGTGTCTCAAACAGTCCATTTTCTGGGTGATGATGAAGAACTGTCCCACACATTGTGCTTCAGAGCAGGACATCTAAAGTGGTCATGACTTCTGGAGGTGAAGGGAAGAATCTAACCAGCAGAATTTTCTGTTTCCTCTCCCTCCTTGTTTAGCCTGATTTTTCCCCAAATTCTCCAGGCTTGGCCTGCTCGAATGATGCATTGGGCTCTCAAGCTGTCCTGGTCCCTGGGGACCCATGGCATCTTGCTGTTGGCCTGGTTTGTCAAGAACATCCAAGTGTGCCAAGCGTGAGCTTGACAAATACCACCTGCCAGAAGAATATGTCCATGAGGGGAAAGAGGCAGTTGAAGAGTCAGAAACTACTAAAATACGTAATGTTAAAGGCATAGTTCAAAACCAGAACTCTGGGCTTCATTTCCCAGTCTGTAGCCAACTGCCTGCCCACTTGTGTCTGGCGTTGGTGATCAGGATGGGTGTAACAGCAGTTCCCTGTCGACAGCTTGGTCTCGAAACCTTAGTTCGTTTCTATGTGCCATGTGTTTTGAGCTCATCAGATGGAGGGTGCCTGCCAGCGGTGGTGGGTTGGCAGGGTAGGCAAGCCCATCCTCAGAGTTTCTTCCTGTGGAAGTTTTTGCCTTCGAAATGGTGTTAGTTTAAATAACGTGTCTGCTTGTGTAACCTATTCTAGACCTGAAAGAGCTCAGGAACCGACTTACCAGACGAATAATGCACTATTTCTGGCACCATGAATTGGTGAGAAGAGATTTTTGAAGAGCATCTTTCAGAGGGGTGTTTGTGAGATGAACTGATTAGTGGAAGCTTGCTGGCTTGTTAAGGCAATATGTAAATATCTAAGAAACTTCAACGCCTACTGCCAGCGAGCGTCCAACGACCTTTCCCGAGTACACCTTTCGTTAGTGCAGACGCGGCATGTGCCTGGTAAAGACGTTAACATGATGGGTGCCAAACCGTGTCAAGGCAGCGCGGTGTATGTGTCAATCACGTGACTGTGGATGAGTCCCCCAGGACTTGTTGATACAACAGACCATAATTGCTGCAAGGATCGTTTTGACAATCTGCATTTAAAACCTAACAACCCCTTTTCACGGGGCTAGAAGAGGATATCCTTGTATTTTAAATTCAAGTCCTGAGTTGTACTGACTGTCAGAGCCAGGGCTGAGATCAGCGTGGCTGCTTCTGCCCAGCTTTATGGTTTTGCAGGTGTAGATCTGGGGCAGGATTGCAGTAGAGAGGGCGAGGTCTGTCTCTTCTCCTAAGGAACAGGCAATAGGACCAGAGGAAATGGCCTCAAGTTGTGCCAGGGGAGGTTTAGGATGGATATTAGGAAAAAATTTTACACTGAGAGGATTATCAAGCCTTGGAACAGGCTGCCCAGGGAAGTGGTGGAGTTGCCATCCCTGGAGGTGTTTAGAAGATGTGTAGACGTGGTGCTGAGGGACATGGTTTAGTGATGGTTTTTGTCAGTGTTAGGCTGATGGTTGGACTCGGTCTAAAAGGTCCCTTTCAACCTGGACAATTCTATGATTCTGTGAACTGTGGGAGCACCACGCAGCAGAGGAGCTGTGTACACATGAGCGAGCTTGAAACCAGCTCACCTGGATGGTGGTGACCCCCAGCTCTACGTTGCTCAGTGAGACAAGTTCATTTTGAGACATTTCAGCCCATGTGGGTCTCTGATATTGGTTGCTCTTCATTGTCTCTGCCTGACACGCGGACGTGCCTTCCCTGCTCGCTGGGACATCATTTGGGCTCTGTGTGCCGATCCCATGGTCGCAGGTCTCGGCTGAGGGAAGTGACAGAACTTGTTGGGTGCAGTGGGACTGGGATTCCAGGGTGAGACACCAGGTCAGGGCTCAGGAGGAAGGGGCAGAGCTGCTGGGGGGGCTCTGCCCACACAAGAGGCAGCTGAGACAGGTCTGAGACACACCGGAGGAACTCTGATGTGAGGAACAGAAGCTTACACAGTCTGGCTTGTGTGAGTGATGGGTCTTCAGTACTGCAAGCGGTAATATTTACCCTTCAATTTCACAATATGGAAAACTAAATAAAAGCCCTGTGAGACTGATGCCGTTTGGGGGTTTTACAGTAAAATACAGAATGTGGAAAGCTCTTTTTTTTTTGAGATTCAAGGCAGGGATAGCTCAGTATCTGCTCAAGATGACTCCAGTCTTGGGATTAGATCAAAGCAATCATGTGAGAGCAATCATGTGAGTTAGAACAGCAAGTGCCATCCCTGTCATTCAAAGAAGCATTATAATTATTAATGCATGATATGAATCTTTCTGTAGTGGCACAGCAAGACTATTAGGAAGATACGTATGGGTGCAGGGTGTTGGAGAATGCTAATCAGAGAGGGTCTAGGAAATGTCGAACAGGAATTGACACTTCAACGGCATTAACCGTCAGTGGGTTCCTCTCGTGGATCTCCCCAAGGTTACCCTGCTCTTGGCTCATGGTGGGGGGAGCAGGAGGGGTGGCTCTGCTGTGCCCAGGGTGGACTCAGCAGATGTGGGGAGAGCAAAAGGTGGTTTTGTGGGCGGAGGATGGTTTCTTCAGCTTTCTTGGAACCGCTGCAGGACCTCGGTGCCATTGGAGGGCTCCCTGGCATAGGTCACCATCACTTGCACACCAACAAAGCCAGCCTGATTTGAGAACCAAGATCGGAGTAGAGCTCTTGTAGGAGTCAGTCCCAGTTTAGCAATATTTGGCAATAGGAAGAGGGCAGAATTCATCTATTTTAGCACCAGTGACAGGCTGGTGGTGTCTGGTTGGTGACAATCCTGGTAACACAAGGGTCTTTGCTCTGTGTAAAGACATTAATGTGAGCAGGATGGATGCCCGGACTTGAGATGAGTGCAAATAAACAAACACCACCCTCTGTTTCTACATTTTATTTTTAATTGCCTTTCGTTAAGTGGTGATATTTGTGTATTGTTCCCATTAGAGACAATTTACGTTCCAGGCGTTGCATTATCAGTCCCTTTATGTTTGCTTAGGGAAGAAAGTCTAATAGATTTCTGTTGACTTTTTTTTTTTCAACTCCCTCCTTCTATCATTTTTAATATGGATCTTGATCAGTTTATCTGTGTGGCTGCTGCCTGTGCTGGGGGGGCTCTGTGTGTATTTATTCCCGCTGAGGAGGAGTTCAGCAGAGTGGCCCGTATTCTGCTGATCTAAATCTCTGCCCGTAGCTTCCAGGGAAACTCCTGTATATTAGAAGCCTATATATGTTTCATGTAACGGGGATTGTATCCCAGTTCCTGGTGATCCTGCAGAGGATCTTATGACTGGAGTGTTAATTCTGGTACCTGACGTTCCACCAGAGATGAATGGAAGGTGGCATTTTTCAACCATGTCCCGTGGTCACTGGTCCTGACCTCTCTTGGGGTGTCCCTGGATGGAAATCAGGGTGACCTGCCTGTCTTTTCTGTTATGAATTGTGGAGAAAATATCTGCCATTGTGGACACTTAAATAGAAATTCTAGGAATGGTGTTGGAGAATTGTCCCTTATTTCATGGTGAAACCTAAACCCACACTGCAAAGTGACCAAAATTTCACTCTCCTGGTGAAAAAGCTCCATGCACCACAGCCTGTCC
Source organism: Limnodromus scolopaceus (assembly GCA_028565335.1). NCBI lineage: Eukaryota > Metazoa > Chordata > Aves > Charadriiformes > Scolopacidae > Limnodromus > Limnodromus scolopaceus. The sequence goes on from JAOXNO010000007.1 coordinate 5,043,432, forward strand.
CCTTGGGTGGCCTCTGGACCTGTTGGGGTCCAGAAGGTGACCAGGAATGACCAAAACAAGGTCTTTAAGTAACATGGAGTCAATCACTAATATTGTTCAGAGGGCTGGTGTCTAGATTAGGGAACCCCTAACTGGGACAGATGGGATTTATGTGCTTGCACCATGCAGAATTGGGGGCTGTAATTTTAGTTTGCAAAGTATATTGAGTCCTTTTGATTTACCACTGACTGATGGAGTGACCTTGAGCAAAACACTCCGTCTCCCTACACTGTGAAAGGAGAGCTAGGCAAGAATTTTTTGACAAGACATTTTTCATTTGAAAATATCCGTTCACTGAAACTGGAACTCTTCAGGAGAAAGTAGCGGTTTTGATGAATTTCTCAATTGGAATTTGTTTGGTCAAATTATAAGTTCTTTTTTGTTTGTTTGTAGGTTTGGTAGGTTTTTTTCCCCAACTGACTTTTCTTTCAAAAATTATTTTTATTTCTAACACCTACAACAAATATTTCAGAAGTCTAAAGCAAACGTCGTGACCCTGTCTGATATTTGCTCAGATTTCAAGATTGCAAAATCTGATTTTCTGTTGCAATCCAGAAATTTCAAAAATCCTCATCAGTTATTGCAAGATGGAAAAACTGTTTCCTGCCCATAACGTTTCATGTTGCCATTTGCAAACGTTTGCAGACATGCACAGAAGAGGATGCCTCTTCTGTGTCTGCTCAGCTCTGGAGCCCTGCTCCCTTTGTACCGGTGAGGTGCTTTGGGATCTTCAGCAGAAGGTGGTGGAGAAAGGCCACCTGGATGCATCTTCCCCTGCTGCCTCCGAGGTGAAGCGCAATTGCTTTTTCCCCTTCCCCCTCTTGATCTCACCAAATTAAAGCAAGAAAAAGGCTCCACCAGCAAGACCAGCTTCTGGATTTGCAGTCAGGAGCCATCTCCAATAACCATCAGGCTGTCAGCTTCCCCCCACCTCCCCCTGCCTCCCACCTCCCCCATCACTCACCAAAGGGAAAAAAGAGCCGGAGCCACAGCTTGAAATATATCATGCAATAGTGTATCATGAATTTCTTGTGAATCACATTGGTGAAGCAGGTTTATTTATTTCTGAGACTTTAAATCAATACAAAGTAGGTCTCTTAGTTCTGAAGCTGGGATGGAGTGTGAAAAAATGAGCCCATTGTACTCTTAAAACTTTGGGGAAAGGAGATGACAGCTATATAATTCCATTTACCAGGCACTAGGGGCTTTAATGTGAAGGTGACAGGGAGCTCTTTGTGCATTTAGAGCACCATATCTTCTAAATAAAAGATCTGTAGACTTGATAGTGGAGTATAGCTCTGACTTTAATAATCTCCAAGCATTAGACCGAGCCAATATGTTCCCAAGTCAGAAGGGTCCCCCACCGAATGCTCGTAAATTAAAAGTGCAGGAACTGCGCACGTTCAGAGATTAGAAATGCAAGAAGTGGAGCCCGTCTCCGGGCAGAGCGGAGGTGTCTGTGCTCACCAAGGGGCTACGGGCTCGCAACGGGGCTGCCGGGGGCTCCTGTCCCACGCTGCTGCTGGCCCATCCTCCGGTGGCACCCTCCGTGTGGGGGGAAGAGCCGAGGGACAGAAACGAAGGCTGTGAGATGTGTTGAGGCTTGACTGCACATAATAGCGGTCGGGTTTTAAGTTCCCTACATCGTGTGTTCTGATGAGACGTTCGTTCTGATCATTTCTGCCTGTTTATGAAAAATAGGCTATTTATAGTATGTGCATGTGCCTTTTCTGCTTCAGGTTTCTGGCAGATAATATAAATGGTGGGATGGGAATTGCAATTATTGAAATTATTCGGATAAAAATCTGGCACTTATATTTGATATAAACACATGATATGCTCTGAATAATAACAGCACTTATGTTACATAATGATTCCCATTCAAACCCGCTGCTGTCAGTTTTTCAGATCTTTCATCTTTGATGCAACACATGAGCCAATCCAGGTTGCAGCCAGACCAGCTCCGCACTCGACGTCTCAACTGACTGGAGCTCAGCTTCTGAAAAGGGGCAGAGAGAAAGCAGCTGGTCAGCACGGGTCTGAGTGCTAGAAAATGATTAATATGCAGATGACGTGCCTATAAACCTATTGAGGATGTTTTTTTAAAGGCTGAAAAGGCTGCTGGAATCCCAGCTCTCCTTTGTACTCCCCAAAAGATCCTCCCAAGTAAAAAGAAATGCCGTTTCCCATTACGGGTGGGAGTGTGGCTTTTGGTGAACCAAACGGAACAAGTGCTGATGGTAGTGCCCCTGGATTTTGTAAGCACGTGCTACCGAAGGTTGCGTTCTCTGGAAAATAGTGTGTGTTCTTGCAGTCAATGAGCTGAGCTTTAACTCATGTAGCTCTAGAACCAGCGTTGCCTTCTGACCCCAGGCTGATGTTGAAGATGGGGCACAGAGGAAGCGTTTTGTCCCATGTCCCCTGGT
>JAOXNO010000007.1:5045996-5114605 GCA_028565335.1 Limnodromus scolopaceus
ACCAGCGTTGCCTTCTGACCCCAGGCTGATGTTGAAGATGGGGCACAGAGGAAGCGTTTTGTCCCATGTCCCCTGGTCCGTGCTGTGCTTTGGGACAAGTTTGGGATCTCCGTATGGGGCCAGTAGCCCACAGCAGCTTCCTTTGACTCGTACCGTGTCAAACTCCAGGTGACAGAAACGTGGTTTCTGAGCTTTCACGGGGTGGCAAGTATTGAAGTTAAAGCAAATTTTCTGCTGCCAGAAGCTTACTGTCTGGTGCTTTGCTGTTCGTAGCTGCTCTTTTTTTGTGCTGTTGCTATCAGATTAAACACGAGATCAAATTTTGCCAGTATTCAGGTGTACGTGGATTGTGTATCAGCTTTAAAATCCTGGAACCTGGAGCTTTCCCACCCCTCTTGCTGGACCTTGCTGGTCTATGGCAGCTGGCTCTGGTAGCTGCATCTGTGCCTGTTCCCTTGAGTGCCAGTAGCCTTCCTGCTGGGAAGGGCCTGATTTGCAGACTTAACCCTTCCATGCACGTGTTTGCTCCTTTAACAGCCTCTTTCTACAAGCCTTGGGCTAAGGCTACTGTCACTTCTTCACCCCCTGCTCCGTGGGACTCCCTGTGCCTCCCCGGACCCAAACTCTCAGGGTTTGAAGTTTACCTTTTTGACAGATCCTGATCGTGTCAGATAGAGGGTTTAATCCCACGCAGCCTTTTCTCCCAAGAGTTTGTTTCTAGCGTTGCTTCTTTACCTGATTTGGCACCGTTTCTGAACGCAGTCGTGCCTCTGCTGCCCACGTGTCTCACTGAGGAACATCCAAACCCTTCAGCTGCAGAAACATGGGGCTTGCGCTTCTCCAGCCGATGTGTTCTCTTTCACCCTTGGATATTTTCTTGCAGAAACATTTATACAGCAATATGCATTGCACCATTTAAGATTGTTAATTGGAGATTGAATTACTTGTCAGCCTTTAAAAATGTAGTCCTCTGAGGTCAGCGATGAGGTGGTTAGCGGAGCTGAATGGATGAGCTATTGCCTTCATTTTTTCCTCAAGCCCGATGATCATTGTCTCGAAGCTGGCTAGCCCTTCGGTGCCTTTTAACCTCTGGCACCCAATTCCCTCTGCAGCTCTGTGTGGGAAAGAAGCTGGTAGGATCTCTGGTGGCTCCTGAGAAGACAGAAGAGCACCCCTGCAGAAGCAGGTTGGGGACCAGCACCCGGTGGCCCTGGCAAACAGCATCCTTAACCCCTTGGCTGCAGGGTTTCGGCACAGGGACTGGACCAGCTTGTTCTGCCTTTGGACTGGGCTTAATTCCGGGCTTGTGCCTGTATTACGTGTCCCTCCAGCTGCCCTGGGCACACGTGTGGACGGACATGTCACACACATGACAGCAGCCAGCGCTGGTTGGCACAACTTCTAACTGCAGCCTGGGACTGCGTTTGCCTTTGCTGACAGAGCCTGACAGGTAAATACTGCGCTGGCTGGGTATTACAGAGGGATTTGGTCTGCGCAGCCCCTCACAATGCTCTGCCACTTCACTGAAATGTCTGGAGCACTCGGGAAAAGGAGCTGCATATTTATCTTGATCTCCAAAAAGGGATTTAAGGGCGAGAGCAGGCGGTATATTAGACTGTTTTCATTGCCTGTCAGCAGTGGTAAACCTGAGCTGTCTACAGTGTCTCTAGATAAGCAGCAGCAGAGGCCCATTTTGCATGTACATACGTTTGCATTAGTTCATAGATGGGGAGTTTAAATCCTCTTTATTTTTATTTTCCTCTGTGGAAGGCATTTAGCTAGGCTTGGGCCTGGCATCCAGAGACCTGTGCTTTTCTTTCCCTCGAACCTAAACCTGTGCTGCTGCCTTTTCTACCATGCCCTTTTGTGGCTCTGATTTTGTTAGAGGAAGATGAAGGTGTTTGGGCTCAGAAGGGAGACGCAGGAACGTCTCTGTGATCAATCTGTCAATGCTGACATTTTGGGGCTAGTTGTGGAATTTCTGTGCTTCGCTTTCTTCTGTATGTAAACTGTGACTGGCACCTGTCTCACGGGGAGTTTTGTGAGGATCCTCCAGTGCTTATAAAATGCTGAGTTTTGTGAGATGCTTTTCCTCCTCCAGAGGAAAATAAATTTGAGTTAGCAAATGCTGGCGTTGTGCCGTACCGGTCAGGCAAGGCGTTAGATGGGCACAGCAGCTCCCTCACCCCGGCTGTGATTGACTGACGTTGTGCAAGAAGGAAGCAAATTGGGGCACTGTAATAACCAGATGAAAATTTTCTATTTCCATACCCCTTTAGCACCTCCTTACTTTGAGCCCCAAAGATCAAATCCTGAGAAATGTGGAGTACCCCTTTACTGCAAGTGAGATGATTTATGTCCCGAGCACTCATGGTAGGATGTCAGGATGAGGATGAGGATGAAGTCAGACCTGAGCATCCCCTCCGTGAGGACCAGGCTGCCCGGGGCTACTCCTCTCCTGGGGTGGCCCTTCTTAAAACAATCTGCACTGGTTGTTTGGTGGGGGAGGGCAGGTTGTTTGTGTGTGTTTGAGGGGGGTTTTTTAAGATCTAAATGAAGCAGGTACGTAATGCCCTCTGTCTGTTAGAAAGACTCAACCCATAAAAATAACAAACGGCATGTATTTGCTAGAATGTCAAAGTTATGAGTTTATTTTGTAATGATGTGCTCCTGCCTTCATGAGGTAAACTGGCCGTGGCAGAGGTGTTATTAGTAATATGGACTCAGCGGAGCAGAAAGCCGAGTGACCGAGAGATCAGTGTATCAGTCAGCGAGAGGGCAAATGGAAAGAGACAGCAGGAGAATGAGAAAAGAGCTGCGGTGCCTGGGCTGAGATTAGAGATGGAGCCGTGCAGGAGAATTGGAAGCCCAGCAGTCAGAGTCTTATTCTTTCCAGGCTCTCTAAGGAGCTGGTGGGGCTTTATCTTTGCCGTACCCATCTTTATGCACAGTGTTGGGTTTTTTCCTCAATTAAAGGTTTAACTGGGTCCACCCTACCAGTTGTCTTAGGGTGATTTTGAATTAGTGAGCTGGGCTTGGGTCAGCCCCCAGGAGACTTGATCACGTATCGGCTCCCTCGCTGCTTGGGGAAGGGTAAGTCAAGTAACTGCCCCCTGCCTCAGTTTCCCCACTTGCATCGTTCCCCTCGGGGGTCACTATTCATAGGATCTTACCTGCACACAGGGCTTGGGAAGGTGTATTGTCAGTGGTTTGCTCCATCCTGTGGTGAGGCGATCATGCCTTGCTGCAGGGATGACCTTCTGTTTATCACTGGTTTTCACACCTCCTTGTCCTGTTCCCATCCTCTGATGGTTTTCCTGTTTTTCTTTCAAAAGGTGCTTGGTCGGGAAGTTTACACCTCCAACAACCAGCTGGGCGGGATCCAGATCATGCACAACAACGGAGTGACCCACGGCACTGTGTGTGACGATTTTGAAGGAGTCTACACTATCCTGCAGTGGCTTTCCTACATGCCAAAGGTAATCCCGGCCCTGCAGCGCTGCAAGGTGCTGTTACCTCTTCACTTTGCTCCCAGGGTTTTAGAGAGGAGGTTTCTCTGTACCTGTGGGCTTTTTCTGTGTTTGTGTGGTGCCTGGCAAAGTGGTTTAGGCTCACGGTGAAGGCGGTTGAGCATCATGGTATCAGAGTGCACAAAGTTTTTTGTGTTAAAGTGCTGGAGGAACTGGGATGCTGGGACTGGCACCGCCTTGGGTACTTCCACAGCACTCCCCCTTGGTACTCTGGGCAGCAGGGTTTGATGTAAGGAATGGATTGTCTCCTGCTGAAAAGACTCTAAAAGTTGCCCTCCGAGGCAGTAATTTGTAGGGGTTGATGTATATGTGTAAGCTGCTCTGCAGCCGGGAAGGCAGCAACAAGAACACACAGGTCACCTTCCTTCAGGAAAGAGTGCATAGAATGAGGCAGGTGGCCTGGTCACCTTTCAAAAATTAAATTGCAACCCCTTGCTAACGCTGGCGACGCCTGAAGTTCAAGAGCAAATGAAGTACAATCTGTGCCATACTGGTGTAGTGGGAGGTGTCCCTGCCCATGGTAGGGGGGTTGGAACTAAATGATCTTTAAGGTTCCTTCCAACCCAAACCATTCTATGATTCTATGAAAAAGTGGGGGTTGAGAGAGTGCATAGAGCACCTTGGGAGTTTCCTCAGGCTCTTGCCGAGGCTCTGGAATCCTGTCAGTTGAAGAGCTGTGCAGTGTTGGGGAGAGGGGGCTCTGACCAGGTCCTTCAGAGCTGGTGTTTGGTGCAAAGCCATGCAGGAGGATGACTCCCTTCAATATTCTTCTTTTTCCCTTAGAGTGTATACAGCCCGGTTCCTATCCTCAAAGTCAAGGATCCTATAGACAGACCCATAGAGTTTGTTCCTACCAAGACTCCCTACGACCCTCGCTGGATGCTGGCTGGACGCCCAAATCCAAGTACGTAGATCTTTGGTGGCCAGGATGTACAATAATGCGCCTTGTTTCAAGACTGTTCATCAAGGCTTTGTGTCTGCAGTCCAAATATATTTCAGGGCTTATAAAGTAATTAGTTCTAAACAATTTAAATGTAGTATATAAAAATCACATGTAAATTCTGAGAGCTTGAGGACGCTTACAATTATTGGTTACATTTATAGATTTTCTTTTTTTATGGTTCAGAGGAAAGACCATATACAAAGGCCTTTGCACGAAAAGAATCACAGGATTTCTGCAGATCTTGGAGAATAATTAAACTGGAAATGCCGCAAACCATTGAACCCCCATGCACGTTTTTGGGGTTGTGCAGCCTGTGAACGTACAAGCTGCAAACTGGGTGACCATTACGCCTGCTGTTATTAATGAGTTTGGGGGGCTAAAATGAGATTTGTGATAAACTAAGTTTTCTGGTTTTGGATAATATTTTTTCATCATCTCTCAAGTAATTCATCCAGCTGTCTGAGTGCAGCTAACGCTGGCTTCCAAATCGAGTGACTTCAGATTTTAATTTAGTGGAAGCGTTAAGGAAAGCAGATGATTCCCTGTGATAAGTTAAAGCAGATATCTCCTAGGTGAAAAGTTAAAGCCATTTATTAGAGGAGATATTGCCGTGATATTCTTCAAACTGACGCCCGACACGAGGCCAGAATCTAAACGATCAGCTTTGGGCTCACGATAAAGAGATAATTTTGAAATGGATGGTCACATTTTACAGTGGGGCCACAGAGGCAAGGAATGTAGAACACAGTAATTACAAGTTTGGTCTTGATAAAACACTCTCCATCCTGTTTAAGTCAGCAGAGGTTAGCTTGCTTGGATCTCCACTTTTAATTGGTTTTGGACTTGGGTTTGCAGAAGCAGAGGTGCTTGTTCAGATTAAAGCATTCCTCAGGAGCTATGTGCCAAGGGGTGAAGCTGGGAGGGCTTTGGGAGGGCTTGGGCCGGGGGGGGTTTGGTGGAGCTTCGTGAAGCCCTAGTGGAAAGCAGGTGTCCCCAGAGAGCTGTGATTTCTGTGATTGAGTGAGGAGAGTATCTCAACACCTTGACTTTGGGATATACAGCTCATACAGGCTGGAGGACTGGAGAAAGAGCTGTCTGCAGATCTTACTCATCACTCCCGGGTCCAGCATCAGCAATCAGCCTAGATGAATGCTCTTTGTCACGTTCACTGCAGTAGGGTCCAGGCTAAAAGTATTGGAAAACCTTCCTTCCATGGTCTTCCTCTGGAGAGTGGGAACGGTGCCGTGTGCTGCACAGACTGACACAGTGAGGCTTAACTCATTTGTAGTGTCTTTTGTGTCCTCTTAATGAACACCCGCGGAAAGCAGAGAACTGCACCGTGACCTGCCACCCTGGTACCCGTAGGGGTAATTGTCATCCTGAGAATTTCATTTGAAGGGATGTTTGTGGATTGTCAGGGCACAGATCTGCCGTTCCACGTGGGGTAGGAGGGGTATTGACAATATATCGGGGTTTGTGATGCAGGAGGAACCCCCCAAATCTGACACTGCACTGGCTTTATAAGGGACAAATAATACTAGTTCATAGTTAGCGTGATCAGGGTAATCAAGCCCTCATACTCAGAAGCTGATTAACTGCACGGGTCAGGAAAAGTTTATTTCTCTTGGAACAGCAGAGCCATCTTGGTAATGTGCTCTTCGGGAACAGTTTGATTTCTCTCAAGCATTCGGAAGTCGCTGCCTTCTTTGGGCAGGAGAACAGGTCTGACACCAAGGGAGTAACCAGGACGGTGATTTTTAAAGTCTATTTTTGTTTAGGGAAAGGGGCATCACATGGTGTCTTCCACGGAGCAAGTAGGTTTTCAGTATCAGAGCACTTCATTTCACTTTTTCTAAAAGAGTATGTGAAACATGCTTGGATTTGTGGTCTAGTTTTCAAATAACATCCATTTTTACATTTAGCTCCTGAGTTTCTTCAGCATTCTTTGTTTAAAGGAAAGATCAGGCAGAATCAAGACAAAAACGCGAGATAAGTTTTAAAATGGAAAGAGGCGTTTTGAAAAACATTTTTAATGACTTTACAGCCTTTTGACAAATGTTTGTAGTGTCTTGAAAAAACCAGCATTATTTATTTAAAAGCATGCGAAGTCCCTCTGCTATCCGAACCCCATCGTTTAACAATAAATGATGCTTTTGCTGATAAATGACTGTCTTTATGCAGACTAGCAAATGAAATAAGACATGATGGCTGAAGGCAGACAAATGCTCAGCTGTCTAATGTTCCCTTGTATTATAATCTATTTAAAAATAAATAAATAAAAAGACAGCGCCAAGTTCTCCGGTTGGCAATTTTAAGCAAGTTTCAGTTGCTGCTTTTATATTCTCTTTTCTTTCTTCCCTCCCTCCTCCCTCCTCTGATATTTCCATTTTTTTCCCTTCCCTTTAGGTCAAAAAGGACAGTGGCTGAGTGGTTTCTTTGACAATGGCTCGTTCATGGAGATCATGCAGCCCTGGGCGCAGACAGTTGTGGTTGGGAGAGCAAGGTAAATTCTAAGAGGCGTTTTAGACATTTGTAGAAATCAAGTTTTCGTTACGCTTTGCGTTTTTCTAGAACCTCCTTTGAAAGTTGATGGTTGTAAGTAAAAATAAGTCCTTACTTGGGCAGGATACTTCTTCACCACCTGAATGAAGCGTGGTCTGATCGTTTCTCCCCTTTTGCTTGGAGGTGACAGCTTTACCGTCCACAAAAGCCAAACAGAGAGAGGTTGTTAGGGGTGCTGGCAGGCGGTGTGTGGGTCCCTGGGGCAGGGACACCTTCCTGCAGCTCGTGCTCAGTTGAAGGTGCATTTACGCGGTTTCTCCTTTTGCAATCTTATTTGACTTGCAAGAAAAGTTCCGCTAAAACTAGAGCAAATTGCAAGAAACTCTGCATAGAGAAGAGCTTAACGTTGAGGTTTGTGTGGAATAACTCGCAGCATTTTCCAAACCAGCACCCGCAACACCTGATTTTAGCTATTTTTCGTGATGCAGAGCTGTGTAGCTCTGCAGAGCTGTGGCTCTCGCCTCCTCCCAAGGGGAGTCACTCCCCCTTACCTTGCTGTGAAGTGGCACCTGTGCAGGATTCTGAAATGTTCCTGTTGCCTTGAAATGTGGATCCCTGCCTTGAAAACATTTGCATTCTCGCTGCTGCGGGTCCCTGAACTCTCAGGGCTGGCAGGAAGCAGAAGCCTGGAGAAGGGATCCTGCCTTTTGACAGAATGCAAATCACAGCTGGGCTCAAAACCCCTCAGTCACCTCTTTTCTAGTTTCTTTACTTTTTTGCGCCCTCCAAAATGGCGCTGTGAGTCTCCTGAGCTGATTGTCTCCGTCCTCTCAGAATGAAGCCATTTCGAAAGAGTACATTTATCTCCCTTGAGTTTCCTCTCTGAGTGCTCGAGCTGTCCAAATGCCACATGCTCATCCTTTGTCACTCCTCATTCCTCAGGCTGCCGCCAGCGCTCCTCTCAAAACAGAGCTTCATACTCTTGCCTCCAGCAGACTCCCAGCTCCTAATTGATGTCAGTGGTTTTGGTTAATTGTCAGCCTGTTCTTTCTTTTTGTTAATGAGTGAGAGAGGAGAAAAAAAAAAAAACCTGAAGTGCCTGAATGGGATCCTGGAGGCTTCAGGTGTTCCCTTAATGAGATACGGTCGTGCCTGTGCATGAGGGGTGCTCAGGGGGCCTCAGCTCCCAGCAGAAGTCTGCATCAAAAAAAAATCTTTTCTTTTCAGATTTTTCACCACCCGTACACTCAGTGTCACACTGCCAACAATCCACAGCCAAATTATCTCATAATGCGTACGATCTTCTGGAAGTCCTGTGGACACCCCTGGGGTCTGACTCCATCAGATTCCAGTTGCACCAAGCTGGTGACACAAGGACCAACTGTAGTACTGGGCCATCCCCAGTGATGCTGCCTTTGATTACCAGAGCATCAGTGGGAGACGGGGAGAGACACCACTGTGAGAAACACACAGCACAACTGGGGTAGCCAGCTGGGCTCCTGGCCAGCATAGCCATGAATCACTGCTCTTTCTTATCTCCATTATGTTGATAGCACACGGAGGGGGCAGAATATTTGGCACTGGGAGCTCACATTTCTGTTGTCGACTTTTTGAAGGCACAGCTCTACAGAGTCCTCCTAGTGAAGGTCAGAGAGCCAGAAGTGATGCTGTGAGATAGCAAAGCTTGTGGCATTCACTAGAGCTCGTGTGCAGTATCTCAGAGGGTTGTGTCCGCTCTGGACAGCTCTAAAATGGCCATCAGGAGCTATGTTCCGGCAAAATGTTCCTCTGTTGCTCTTTTCTTAGGACTTCTGAGGGTCTTAAATGGGTTTGGAACTGCCTTTGGACTATGGTAGTGAGGGTTGTGATACAGAGAGACGTGCCCGTTTCCTTGGGTACCAATCAGTCTGTGCTGGAGCCAGAGCCAGGAGGTGGTTCCTGGGCTGCAGCTCAGTTCTGCTGCCTCGGGCTTTCATGTCTCTGAGCACGGCTGGTCCCAGGGGGCTGAGTGCTGGTACCACTTTCCACTCAGAATATTTTCTGATCTTTATACATTGTTGAGCGGAGCTGAAAATACCTGCTGACTCTGCTCCTGATTGTAGCACGTAACCTTGAGATGTCCTGTGACCTTTTGGTACACTTTGGTATTTTTATCTGCCATCCCTGACACTCTAAAGTTTTATCTCGTAACATCCTATAATTATTTAAAGGCTTTTAGGTTAGCGGTACACCGGGGGGTCGGGGGAAATCAATGATTTGGCAAAGCTAGAAGGTCTCTGCTCAGGCCCATGCTCAGCTTCACTTGCAGTTCCTTTCTTCTGACAAATTCCAAGTTGCTTTGGACTCTCACATGCAGGTATATATAATACAAATGAAACTGACTTCTTTCCAAAGCAGTGGCATTTTGAAAAAAAAAACAAATATGAATGTATTCTTCTGGGATTGTTACTGTAAGTGCTGCCAAAACTCATCTTTTGTATGTATGTTTGGAATATGTGTGCTGTTGGCTGTAAATTGTCTTTTATTATTCTATGGCAACTTGTCCAGGGACACACTATAAAACAAGATGTAGCATCTTCATGTGCTAGCCTGATAAAATTTATATGAAGTATAATGGAAAACAGAAGTTGTTTTGAGCTGTTTTCAAGTTCAATAAATAACTGTAATACTTGGATAAAGATGTTCTTTATTAGGTCACATGGGCCCTAATATAGAAGTTATAAGTTACCGATTTAAGACGGCTTCTGCAATTACGGGTTTCTAGGCAGACTCTTAATCATAGTGAATGGGAATATTTTCAACCCCCCAGTGCACATAGGCCCTGTCGCTTTTTCTGCCTGCAGCGCGTGTCATCCCGCTGGAGGTGGCTGAGGAGGGAGCGGAGGCTCTGCTGGGACTCCCGGCCTGGGAGGAGGCGGTTGTCATCGCAAGCGAGATGCCTTTTGTCTGACGGCAGGGTTGGATGCTGCGGAAAGCGGAGCTGAGCATCCTCCCCGGTGCCTGCGCTCCCTGCCCATCCCTCTGTTCCTGCACCCTCCTCACCCTCGCAGGCACCCCCAGCAGAGGGGCTAAGGAGGAGATAGACGGGCAAACCCAAACCTTCCACCCGTCTTTCGGGTGACTGAGACATCAGCATGGCTCAGACATGTGGCCTGTGGATGTAGTTCATCAGCTGACGATGCTTTTGAAAGCAGGGCTTGGGAAGCCTTGGGGTCTGTGTATTTTTCATGGGCAAGACCATCAGTATCAAAATCTGTACAGGTGAAGGGTAGTGGAGATGTAGTTACATCGTTCAAAATTTGGGCTTTGGTTTATTCTATTTAATTTTTAGTGAGGTATGTGCTAGTTTTTAGGACTAGATTTTGCTTTGAGAACTGTGAATTCCACTCTGAAATTTAGCCATGTGCCTAAACTCTTCAAAAAGGCCAGAATGCTCCTTCCACTGGTTGCGTGGTTTGTCTCTCTTGAGTATTTTGATGCAAATTGGAAAAAAGAAGTCTAGTTGTGTAACAGTAGAAATATGAATTTTGATTTGTCTCGCCTGTTGCCAGGCTGGGAGGAATACCTGTAGGAGTAGTTGCCGTAGAAACGAGAACGGTGGAGCTCAGCATCCCCGCTGATCCTGCAAACCTGGACTCGGAGGCCAAGGTAGGTTGAACGCGTGCTCGGTGCCTTGTTTGTCCTCTGCAAATGTCTGTGGGGAAAAGAGTGATTGTTTTGATGGGATTTTTTCCCCCAAAAATGTGGGACAAAAAGTATAGCTGTTGCTTGGTGCTAATGCCCGGCAGCTGCTGGGAGGAGAGAGCGGGCAGTTGCGTTGGTCATTTGTACGGGAGACATGTTCCTCAGCTTCTCTTGGGACTTTGCTGAGATGCAGGGACAAGGGCCCAGGAGATCTGGCCAGCAAAAATAATTTCCCTCTTCTCTTGCCGTGATCAGAGTGTTTCATGCTCGCTCTGCTCTGACATTTCGCTTTTCTCCTGCCTGATTTCACAGCTCTGGCCCTGCATCATCTCTTTGGGTTTTTTTCCTTTGCATGTACTTTTCTCTCTCTTCTTCTCCTTCACCTTCTCACAGCAGATGTAGTATCAGGCTTTCCATCCTGTCTCCATTCCTCTTAGCTAAACCTGTGGGGACGCTCCTGTTGATGTTGGTGACAGAAGGATTGTCCTGAGTTTTCTGTGGGCGAGCAGATCCGAAGCTGCTGTGTTCCTTGTTCACATTTACTTCCATTGTTCCTTGTTCCATATAGTTCCACATCACAGCTCTTGCTGTGTCCATTTCTGTATTTTCATGCTAACTCTTCTGTTAACGTGTTTCAAGGAGTAACAGTCCTTGTCCATTGCCCACAGATAATCCAGCAGGCTGGCCAGGTGTGGTTCCCTGACTCGGCCTTTAAGACGGCGCAGGCCATCAATGACTTCAACCGAGAGGGGCTGCCCCTGATGGTCTTTGCCAACTGGAGAGGCTTCTCCGGGGGAATGAAAGGTAACCGTCAATTTGTTCTTTTCAAAATAAGCAATGCAGTTGTATTTTTATATCTGCCCTCATACAACGTTCCAGGAACTGGCCAGATCGTCTGCAGGGAGACCAGGTAATTGGGTGTTAATGGTGCTCTAGTTGCTAACAAAATTCCCAGCTGCCAACCTGTGCTAATTAAACCCTCATCTCAGGAACCCCCTTCTGCTCAGAAAGCTTTAATGTCCTTCTGCCTGAGCTTAAAAGCGGGGCTGGATAAGCCAACATGATGGCATATCAAAAATGTATGGGCATATTCCATCAAGTGGAAACATTGTCTGATTGACGATTTTTCCCACTGTGATGCTGTCGTATGGAGGGCTGTCTCCCAGGTGACTCTCTGGGTGGTGGTGATGTCCGTATGAAGGGAACAGTTCTAAAACCGCTCAGTTAATATACCAGCAGTTACATTTTTGTACCACATAGTGCTACTTGAAATTTTTGTGAAGTGCCAAGAATGTGAGATTGATGCTATAAAATTTAAATAAGTAGAAGATTACGGCCTCTTGTGACACGTGGCACTTAACAAACACAGGTGGAAAGTTACAAACCCTCTAACACGGTGAAAGTTCCTGCTCTGGAGGGACTGGGAGGGTGACAGTGTCTCCTGAGCAGGACACAAAGCAATGCTGTTGAGTTTGCAGATGGCAAAGATGGAAGATGGCAAAAGATGGCGAAATTATTTCCTTGGGAAAATACCTGTTACCTTTCAGGGTGGTTTCTGCTCCGTGTGCTGCTACTGCACTCCCTCCGTGACTTGCTTTCCTACTGTCCAATTTATGGGGAAGTAGTTGATTAATGAATGCTTGGTGAAGTTGCAACGTTATTTTGCCTTAGTGTGTTCTGAGATCTGGTGAACCCTTTGCTGGGTTCCCGAGTTTAGCTTTGGAGGTGAGACCAGAAGCCCAAGGTGGAGAAGGTCCCTGGAGGATGCTGATGTTCATATCGCCTGTCCTCACACGGGGAAGGGGGAAGAGCAGAGCCATTACGATTTTCACCCTGATCCCTGCTTTTTCCTGCAATTTTGGTCTCTCCTGACCCTCTCGGGGCTCCTCGGGGAGTTGTTTGCGGTTTTGGTTTCAGTGCTGGCTGGGGATTATGCAGGGAGGGAAAATAAACAATTATGCCACCCCTCAGTGCACACAAACACACTGCCAGGAGCCGACTGCACTGTGGGTAAAATGACTCCAAAATTGTGTGTAATGAGTAGGAAAAGATTAGAGACAGCTCTTGCTATGCTGAAAATTGACATTAGTGGAGGGGGGGGGGAAAGAGAGGAAAAAAAAAAAACCCACCCTCTTTACTAGTCGGCCTAGGAGGTCTAATTCAAGCCGTAAAATAAATAAATAAGTAACATAAATAAAGGCGTATCACAATGGTATTGGTGGTTTCCCCAATGAGCTCTATCTGGCCGGAAGGCTATTCAGCATAATGCAAAATTAAATTATAAAAACTGGCTTGAATATTTAGATGGAGGAGCCATTTGGAAGTGGTTTATTTAGGCGAACCGGCAGTGACCCACGACGGGGAGACATCAAGCGTGAAATTTACTGGAAATTAGCACCAGGGTCTTGGACTCGGCATGAATAGTTTGATAGCATGCAAATCCCCGCGACATTAAACCGCAGCGCCGCTTGTGTACAGGGGCACTTGCAGTTGGTTTTTCATGTTTTACTTATTATTTTTCCTGGGACAGGTTATAAATAACAATAAAAAAAAATAATAAAAGAAATCAGCAGAATGAAAAGGCTGTTTTAAATCTCTGATTACCTGGATGTGGGATGACGGTGTCGCCTGTATGTAATGGGTTTAGGAGGGACATTATGTGTCTGCAGCCGACACACGCCTGGTGTTTACCTTCAGGTCCTATCTGATAATCCAGCCAAGCTGATGAGATCCGTTCCAGCTTTGGAGGTTCAGGGCACGCTGCCCGACCCGATGGAAGTGCAGAAAGCTGTCTGCTGCCTTTCTAGCATGCTCGATGCATCCCACTGCCAATATTTACACGGGCAGGGGAATGAGAACAGCTTCCAGCAGATCTCGTGTCTGCGCGTAGCAGCTGAGCGGGCAGAGGATGAAGCTACCGAACAGCGCTGCTCTTCTGGAGGACTTCTGCAGCATTTCTGTCTGGCACGTGGCTTATTATGCTGAGGTTTAAACTAATACAGGAGTTAAATCTGGCCCAGAAATATGATGTTTAATTTTAATTTCTCCAGTCGCACCGTGAGCGACTTCTTTGCAAGAGGAGCTGTGCAAACAGGCGGCTCCGTAAATTGTGTGCGGGGTTCTTTGTGCAGGGATGGTGGTGGAAGTGGTCGGGTTTTGTTTTAAACAGAGTAAGGGTGGTAGTTACAGTAATAACAGTTTATAAAGTCTGCACCCGGGCTGTATGGGCAGCTCAGCCCCAGAGCAGTGGGCGCCAGTGGGACCTGGCATCATTCACCACCTGCAGCAGTCACACTGCGTGCTCTATTTCCCATCGTAAGAGCAGAGAATTCAGCAAAACTGCAAATAAGAGGCAATGGTCACAGTATGGGAAATATTTCCTACTTTCACGCTCAAACACACCATTAACGTAAATCAGGGAGGTTGTGTGTTGTGGTGTTTGGGTATGGGGAATGCAGGCAGGGGTCTGGAGTTGTATTTGCAGTATTTTTATGATCTTCATCAACTATGCTTAGATTTTACCTCTTTAAAATAGACATTCTTTAAGAGTCCCCACTTTGCTGAACTGGTAAGTGTGTGCAAATGGAACGGTTGAGATGGTGGAAGGAAAAAGCCCTGCAGAAGAGCAGGGACCCTCCATAGCCTGTGGCCATCGCGGTTCCCCTGGGCTCCTCTCTGGAGCTCAGCAGCTTCCGTGGCCTGGAGCTGTGCGTGGCACCATGGGGACCCTTTGTGGTGGCAGTTGGGTTGATCAGCTCTTCCTTATTTGAGCAGTGGAGGAGTTCACAGGAGTTCACAAGTTTTAAGGGGGATCTGTAGCCCCAGAAATGCAGCAGCAGGTTTTGAGGTGCAGGAGAAGCTAGCAGTTGGTATAAATCCATATATAAAATATTCAACTAAGGCTGTTGGGACGTTCCAGGAAAATTAAGTGCTGTTTTGTAGGATCCCAAAAGGTGTAACTGTGTAGAGAACCCCATGGCAGTGAAGTTCATGCTTCTAGATAGCTTTGGAAGTCAGATCCTGGAAGTGGTGTAGGCACAGAAACTCTGCCCTGACCTTGTTGATGCCACCTGGTAACCCCCAGAGACATTTGGAGCTACGCACAGAAAGCATCAAGTTTTTCTCAATTTCTCTGCTCCTCCTCCCTTGTTCAAACAAGTAGCACTTATTTTTTTCTACACTTAACCTGAGTAAAATATATACCCTTGGCAGGAATGAAAAATGTATTGCTAATTACGCAATTATTTTATTATGTAGCACTAGTAAAAAATGTCTAGTAAAGAATTAATTCAGTTAAAATAATTTGAATCAAGCAATTATTTTCTTAACACTAGAATTAGCTGAAAGTACTTCAAGTGGTTTATTACTAGCACTACATAATAAAATAATTGTGTAATTAGTAATAAATTTGTCACCCCTTTTGAGGTCTTTTTCTTTGCTCAGGACAAAGGAAAAGGTTAGAGTTTTGTTTGGTTCTCAGTCCCCACTGTCTCTGCCAGAATTTATGTTTATTTGCAATTAGAGGAAATAAATTGTTCTTCTCTTCATCAGCATTTGACATTTCTTAAATAACGTGAAACTCCTTTTCTTGGGTACTTGGACAATGACCTTGCAAACGAGATGGAGAGATCTCATCAGTGCTATGGTACTAGTATATATATATATATATGTATATATACACATGTCTATATGTGTATAAATACACTGTATATACACCTCTCTCTCACTTGCTCTATATATGTTACTGTGCATATATATATATATATATGTAGGTGCTTGTGTGTTTTTCCAAAGAATCCAAGGGCTCACACATGCAGACCACTTAGTTTTTCTGTTCTATCCACTGGTATTTTAATGGCCAGAAAAAAATAGGCAAACTGGGAGGTGCTGAGCAAAGAACCAAACCGATGGAGGGGATTGGAAACACCATCCCGGGAGACATGAGAAATGAGTATCTATAGTGTGTCTAAGGGAAAAAAACACCACTGAAAAACCTACTGCTGTTTATAGCAAGCCCGAAGGAGCGGAGAGATTCTGTAGGGTGGTGCAAGGAGAAGTAATATGAAATTAATGGGGATGGGGAAGGAGGGGAAGTTTGGTGGAATACTGAGGAAAATTTCATCTATTTGGCTGTGGAAATGGCCCTAAAGAAGGAGTAGATTTATTGTTTGGGATTTCTAAATGAAAGCTTTAAAATGCACTGGGAAAGAAACGTAGGATACAGTCCTGTGTGAACAAAGAGATGGACTAGATGATCTTAATAAGTATTTTTCATTTCTTGTGTATTTGATTTGATACTTTTATATATAATTATATGTCACTATATATATATTTGAGGGTGCCTGTTTCCATTACAAACTATATCCATTACAAACTGTATCATCTCATAGAAATTCTTTTGCCTTCCTTTTTTCTCTTTTATTTAAATCACCTTTGGGGCTGATATTTTCAATGTGCTGTCTTTACACAGTGGAGCAGTGGAATTGTTCTTATTAATTTTGAGCAAAAATGCCTTAAACAAATTCTAATGCCAAAAGAGAAGAATGCTATTTCACATCTGAACCCTCCCCACACGCTAATTTTTATAAAGATATGCAAAAGGTCTGCTGCCGGTAGGTGCCCCACGCACGTTCCATGAATCATGATACTGGTCCGTGGTATTGAGTTTGAAATCGAGGGAGTGGAGCGATAGGACGAGGGGGAACGGTCTCAAACTGAAAGAGGGGAGATTTAGCTGAGACACTGGGAAGAAATTCTTTGCTGTGAGGGTGGTGAGACCCTGTCCCAGATTTCCCAGAGAAGCTGTGGCTGCCCCATCCCTGGAGGGGTTCAAGGGCAAGTTGGATGGGGCTTGAAGCAACCTGGTCTGGTTGGAGGTGCCCAGGGCAGGGGGTGGCACTGGGTGGGCTTTAAGGTCCCTTCCAACCCAAACATTCTATGATTCTATGAAATTGGGTGGCTGTGCTCATGTTAAGTGCAGAAATAGCTGACCTGACTTCCAGAATGGCTGAAATACTGGTTTGGCTGGGAAGGAAGGGGTGGATTCTCTCCAGGACATGTGGTGTAGGACTGGCTGTGTGACCTGAGGACCCTGCAGTCCATGCTTTGTGAATAGACGTGGTTATGTGGGAAGCAACCAGAGCAGATCTCAGCAGTTGCTGGGAGCTGAAGGATGCTGTGGGAACATCTCTTTTCTCCTTGCATCTCCTTGGATGCTGCTGTGGGAACATCTCGTTGCAAGACGGCAAGTCCGTCTTGCCCAGGTCCAGATAACACCAGCCAGAGCTGGCAGTGTTGTAGCAGGAGGTGGTTATAAGAGCTGAATAACGGTATTTTTCCCCCAGTTTGACCCAGTGTGACAGGGCTGAAGCCTTGACGTGCTGTGACTTCAAGCGCTGTGTCCTTTTTTCCACAGACATGTACGACCAAGTGCTCAAGTTCGGTGCCTACATTGTGGACGGCCTGAGAGAGTATCGTCAGCCCGTCCTCATCTACATCCCGCCGCAAGCGGAGCTGAGAGGAGGATCCTGGGCCGTGATTGACCCTACCATTAACCCTCGTCACATGGAGATGTACGCGGACCGAGAGAGCAGGTACGGCCCCCGGGAGCCTTCTCCTCCCTCCAAAACTTCCTGCTTTGAGGCATAATTACCTGGCTGAGCCAGAAGCTCGGAAAGTCTCTTGAGCCAGACCTAGGGATGGGGTAAATTCCGTCGCTGGTGTGAGCCAGCCTCTGAGAAGGTTCGTGACTGACATTCACAAAGCACAGCGAGATGTTGGTACTTAGGATTTTTTTTTTTACCATTGTGGTATTTCCACACGCTGCTTTGTGCTTTGAACCAGGTGCCTGTGTAAACAATTTTGCAAATTAAATAAGTGTAAATAAGTGTCTACTTTAAAATCCCCGAGTGTTGTACTATCTGTCGTATCGGCACTTGGGTCATTGCACTTCTTTAATTAAATACAACTTGTGTAAGTGAAGTTCTAGTTACTGGTGATTCAGGATATAAAACTACAGACAAATCTTGGAAGCAGGTTTCTAAAAATATTTTAAAGCAGCTCTAAAATATAGAGATACTGAATCATTGGGAGGAAAAAGCCAGCCCCAGCCAGGGTAGCAGATAGAAGGAAGGTGTAGAGAAGGACAGCATGAATCTTGTGCTGTCGGGGCGTCCTCCCAACGCCTCCCATCTCAGCAGGGCAGGATTCCTGGGCAGCTGCTCCGGGGGAAGATTAAAAAGCTCCCCACCTTGCAAGACATCGGGAAGGACTGTGTGTGGTTTGCAGAGCTGGAGATGGACTCTAGAGGTCTTGAGTTCCAGCAGCCAAGAAAGAGATTATTTTGCAAAATGTGTCATCCTGTCCCTAAGAACCGTTAAACGTTTGTAATAATTCTCATCGCTGTTGCTGTTCCATCACCCTCAGCACTGACCTTCCTCCTCCTCGTTACTCCTGCCCTCACAGTTAAAGACTGAAGTGATTTCATTTCCCAAGCCCAAGTTTCCTATCACGTGCTCCTCTCTCTCTGGCCTGGGAAGTGGGCAGGATCTCTAATGAAAATGATCGGTTAATTGGTTTGTTACATAAAGCTTCCTTTGCAAAGAGCTTTCAGGTCACAGCTTAAAAGAGACTGCGAAGAGCGTTGCTTGTACCAAATTCTGTTGGATAAACCTGTTTCTGTGAAGCCTGGTGTGCGTTTGTGGTGTTGGATAAATAGTAGCTAAGATTCTTTATTTCTTGTTCTCTCTTTCTCTTTGTTTTGTCTCGTCCCCCCCTTCTCTTCTCTTCTTCTTTTACATACTTTCTAGACAACATTGAACCATTCCATTTTGTGTTTCCCCTTGTCTGATGACCTGAAAGTGCCTTTCTTTTCTCTTTTCCCGTCACTGATCAGAGGAGGAATCCTGGAGCCGGAGGGGACGGTAGAAATCAAATTCCGCAGGAAGGACCTGGTGAAGACGATGAGGCGAGTGGACCCGGTGTACATCCGCCTGGCAGAGCGGCTGGGTACGTCTGCGCGGGGCTGGCGAGCGCTGATCCGTTCCGCTGGTGGCTAATGAATGTGTTTATGGACCTTAAAAAGGGGCGCTGAGGCATTTTATCAAATTCATGATAATTTTTATTTACTGTCGTCTAACTTGGGAAGAAAACCAGATGAGACAAGCTGCATGTATGTACATGAGAGAGATGATATTCACGTGCATACTTGGGGGTGTGTAATATAGTGTCTTTTTGAACTGATTTCTTTTTTAATTGAATGGGTCTTACAAGAGACACTTACTCGAGATGCTTGACTCCAGTTTCCATCACAGCAATTACTCAGCACACTAAAAGCTCGTGGGCCAAACCCTCAGCTGGGGTCATTTGGCGTAACTACGAATTTGGTGGAAGACACTTTGGGCTGCTGGATATCCCTGTGTGTCTGAGCTAGTGTTGAGTAATGATATCTCCAAGAAAATAAAGAATGTTCTTCAGCTCCTCAGTGAAATGCGGGGTGACCTGCAGTGCTGGGTGCCTGGCGCCTCCCTGCCTGCCTTGGGTTATTACTGTGCCTTGTGCTCCCAACGATCCCAGCGCCTGGTGCCCACCCGACAGCCCAAAATACAGAGTGTGCGGCAAAACGCACTTAATATCAGATATGTGCTCTCTCGGGGGAATAGACTCTTTAAATAGTTCTTTACTATCTCTTCCTATAAGAGTATAATCTTACAGAGCCTCTTTTTACCTCCAAAATTGACTACATTTCAGTAGTGGAAGAAGCATGTAACGTGGGGATGGTTTGAATTTATAAAGCCTTTTGGGATCCTTCAGGAGGAAAAGTGTTCTGCAAATGACTGATAAATCGTGGCTATTGCTGCAGTTACATTTTATTATTTGGCTTTTTTTTTAATTTATGGCAGTGCAACAATTTATACACAAAACAACCATTCTGATGTGCCTTGGGAAGAGAATAATAATTGTAAAGGGTGCGGGGAGGGTTAGGAATCAGACCGCTTGCTGCAAACCAGGTTCTTGCTGATGTCTTTGATAGCATCGAAGATATTTTCTCTCTTTTTTTTTTTTTTATAATGACAGTATTTTGACACTCTCTTTGTTTTCTCTCACTGTGCCGATGGCTTTTCGGGCAGAGCGGGTCAGAGGTGGTGGAGGTTTGCAGACCAGCACAAGGCAGCAGCTTTATCTGAGCTCAGGTCTTGCTCCTGAACGTTCCGTGCTGCTGCGGGAGAGAGCGGACACGGGTACCCGGGTGGATGGATGTGTTCTTCTGTCTGCCCGTGTCTGCTGGAATTAAACCCCAGTTTTAATGGCTGTAGTTGCAGCGAGGAGATTATTTTCACAAAACCTCACTTTTGACCTTTGTGAGAATTGTTGGTGTCCCTTTAGGAGCAAATGGATAGCGTGACCACAGCGAATCGTGGAGACCCAGCACAGGGTTCTGACTAATGCTCTCCCGAGGTGTTTCACACTTCACAGGGTAAAGGCGGCCCCGGTGCGAGTCCCCAGGGAAGGAGAAATCAGATGGGTGGTCGGAGCAGGCAAAGTGCTGAGCAGTCAGCTCCGGTCCATGCAGATAAATGGCACTACGGCAGGAGCACTGTTTTCTAAGAGCATTTCCCTTCTCCTCACTGTAAAAACCACCGGCTCTGCCCACGAACAAACCAACCTCCTGCCCCTGCAAAGAAACGGAGTCTGCTGTGCGGGGCTGCGGGGTGGATCCTTCCCCAGGAGCAGAACCACTGGCTGAGGACAAAGAGGGCAGCTGGAGAGTGTAAATCCTGAAGCTGTGGAGGAAGGTGGGGAACAGAGAATGTGAGCTTAGTCCCTGTCGGGTGGCACTTCCAGAGGGTCTGTCACCCGGGGTGGGTGCGGGACACCCTCAGAGCATCCTTGAATCACACCGGTGGGACCTGCACCAGCATCCCTGGAAAAAAATACAGGGAGGGGATTCAGTTTTCTGCCAACAGTCTCAAAAATCCAACGCCGCTCTATGTGAGGAGGCAGCAGCCTGTTCAGGGCTTTTCCCCCCCCCTCCTCTTCCTCTACAGGGTAATTACTCCCAGCAAACTCCATACACTTTAATTAAAATGACTGCAACACAAGAGCAAGTCACTTACAACTGTACATACGGAGAGCTCTAAAAGCTTCAGTCACTGATAAGCATCTCACTTAGATGGCTCGTAATTGCTCCCAACATCGGGCGATCATTGCTGTTGTTTTGCCACTAATTCCGTTCTGTAGTGGGAAAGCCGAGATTGCAGGACACACTGAATTGCATAATTTTTTTTCTTTTTTTTTTTTTTTTCGTTTTTTTTTTTTTTTTTGCTGGTTTTCTTTCTGGCCAATTTAAAATTTGTCAAAGTCGGTCTTCTTCTGGATCACTGCCCTTTGATATTTCGCGCACTCCATTTGCCACAAACAAGCCGCAGGGCCGCAGTTCATGCTGACTCCAGCAGAAGCAGAGAAAGCTCCATTTATCTTACACTGCCTGCTGAATTCTTACTCATTAGCTGGGGGTTCACTGCCTCTCTTTAACCCCTGAATGGCTGTCATCCCTCCCTGGAGCTGCTGAAGAGCAGGGGGGTGGAAAGGGACCTGCCTGTTGCGGAGGGGTGGGAAGCGGGTGGCCGCGCTCTCCTCCCAGTGCATCTTCCCACACTGGGGTCGGACTTGCGACTGGGGAGCGGGAGAGCAGCGAAGGCTGGCAGATATTGAATAATTTGACATAAATCTGTTCATTATCAATTCTCCAGCGCTACCGCTGAAATGTTTATTAGCCCCGTGTTTTATTAAAATGTCACTCAGGGTTTGGGCTGTTACAAACCAGCGAACGGCGCGGAGCAAAGGGCGAGGAAGGGGAGGATGGCCCTTCTCCTGCCCCAGAGCACGTTTCCACACGCAGTAGGTGTGCAAGGAGAGTGGTGGCAGCCTAGAAATGTAGGAACAATTCAGATTGCAAGCCTCAGGCCGGAGTTCAAAATACAGAGATTCAATTTTATTTTATTTATTTATTACAATTAGAGTCAAGCATTTAGGAGTGGAATAAAAAGTAACTTTGTTCTGCAGATTCCGAGCATGTAATGTGTCAGATGCACGGTGTGATGCATGCAAAAACGTGGTGGAATATGAATGAAAGGAATGGCCAAATGGCTCCAGTGAGAGCGAGACTGGAAATTACATTTTCACATTTCTCCTGTCAGGTATTTATCTCATAGTAGAAGGGAAACATCTGCTCATCACCAGGTATATGTTGTAATAGTGTGAATATCCTCTTCGGCTGATCCTGTGACATAGTTGCCCGTGTGCTGGTGTGCATCTTTAATTTTATTTGGAATTAGATGCCCATTTTGCCTGTATACACTGTGTGAGGTGCAGGAGGGGGGAGCAAACAGCCCTTTGGGAAGTGGGAGGCAGTGATTGTTTTCTGCACAAACCCCCCTCCCCTTCCCACAGATAATATTCCAGCAGCCTCTGCTGCTGCCTTCTGACTTGCGTCACACTTTATTTGGGTAAAGAGTGTGCTAAACTTTTCTTAAATTTCCAAATAATGAGTGAGCACTCAAGCATTGAACCCATAACTCCGCTTTAGCACAGCAGCTCCTCCTGCAAACAACGGTGCCGGGTCCCTCTCTGCCCTGGCTGTGTCACCTGGGGCTTGGGGACGGCCCTGGCACAGCCTTCCTTCTCTTCCATCCTCTGACCTGTCTCCTTCCGAGCTTTAGCTTGGAGAGTTAGATTGTTAGATTGCAGCTCTAAAGTCTAGTAATTCTTTTTTTTTTGCAGGGGGAGGTTGTTTGTTCGGTGTTGTAATTAATCAAAATGCCGGTTGTTTTCTTGAGCAACAACTAAGAAAAATGCTGCTGTTGCGATTCCGTCTCTCCTGAAGTCTCGGACAAATGCAGTCAGTGGTTGTAACTTTGTCTTTTTAGGCGATGCTGATTCCCAGTAACTGCTTCTATATGCAAGTGCTGCTGCATTTAAATTGTTGTTAATTCACAATCATGAGTCTGGAAGAGCGAGTGCTGCTTTCTGTCACCTCCTTCATGACAGTTGGCATCTCCAATATCCTCCCAGGAGAGCTATCATAGATGTTTCCCCCAAAATAGGAATTTTTTTTGGAATTACGTACCTGCCACGCTTTGCCCGTTTGCCCTGATCCGGGGTGAGGCCTCGGGAGCGAAGGGTTGGAAAGGAGGAGGGTGGAACATCTCGCGGTGCAGTTGTACGAGGAAATTTCGAGCCTGTGTCGTGAGCATGTGTGACCTTCGCTGCTATTTCATACTGCACCTTTATAACATAAATCCTACTGAATATTTAGTGAAGCAATTACAAGCAGAAACAAGTGACAGTCCAAAAACGCCTGTCTCTCCGGGGACGTGAGTGGCTCCGCGTGACCTTCCCGCTCCCCTCTGGAGCGGCTCCTTCCAGCTGGGGTGGGAGTCGCGGTGCCTGGGCAGCCCGGACACGGTTGGCATTCTTGCTGCCTTTGCTGAATTTTGATCTGGCGAGAGCTTTGTTAATGGCAGAGGAAGAGAAGGTGAGACTCGAGTAGGAGGATTGTTGTTGCGGGTGTGGAAATGAGGTGGGACGTTCATAACCAGGGTTAAAATGGAGGTTTAATGATGTCATTGGGTGCAGAGTAACTGCTGTGCTTCTCCAGAGTTCATCTCCTACAGGTCCTTCCAGCACATCCTGCAGTGGGATTTCACTGATCTGCTGAAATGGCCAGAAGCAGATTTCGAGATAAAATGAACTTATCTTGGGTTTTTTGGTGTTACTCGGGTGAAAAAAAATCCCCAAATTTACCTGTAGTAATTGTGGCATTGAGATAATCAGTGGTTGTGAGTGCTTCTTTGCAGTCTGGTAAGATGGCTACCATTGATGTGGTAGAACTCATCTTTGAGAATCAGAGGTGTTGGGGGAATTTGCAAGAGTCGAACATGTATGTGAGCAGCTGAGGTCTGGGTGGTGGCACCAGAGGAAGGGTGGCCTGGGTGGCCTCTGGTCTCTGCGATGGCAGGTCATGGGCACATCTTCAACCCTGTGCTCAGAGGAGGTGGCTTCTTGCTGTGGCCGGGGAAGCCTCATCCCGGCTCCTCCAAGGGGGACTGTGTCTTTGGGGTGGGCTCCATGTGCTTGTGCTCCACAACCTCCCCCCTGTCCCTGGCTGCGATGGGCTGAAGCTTTGCCTGACCCTCAGCGTGGGGACTCTGAGCGTGGAGACCATCACCACAAATGGGCAGGGTCAGGGGCCTTGACGCTGGGCTTCGCCCCGGTCTTTGAGGGCTTGTTTGAGGAAGAGGCAAGAAAACGGACAAGTAAATGCTTGGCCGTGCTGTGGCTGCGCGCCCAGGGTGAGGGAGAAAATCCCACATTTTAGCAGCTTAGAAACCATAAACCATCAAATTGATTCAGAAGCTGCCTGGCTTTCTGCAATCAGAGGGAACCTACAATAACATTTCTCGAAGTCATTTTGTCTAACCTGTTAAACCGGTCATATTTAAAAAAAGCACTTTGCTACGAAATGTTATGGGAAGCCGTGATTCATGGTCCTGCTCAGCCATCGCCGTCTGGCAGGAACTTTATTAAAGGCGGCCCCTGCCACCGCAGCCGGCTGCGGCCACCGCGGGACACTGCGCCGGGGACGCTCCCTCTGCCACCGGAGGGATGCTCGGGGACACCGACTTCTTCAGAGGAGACGTTTTTCTTTAATGGGGCACCAATCAAAATAGTTTAGATGTTACTTTCCCTGCCGTGGTGCTTCCCCTTAACTTTTTGGAGAGGAGCGTAATTGATACCGGGTACCGGGAGAGGTCTCTGCGCGGATTTACAGCGGCAGCTTTTCCATTTGTCTGCCTGGGGAGGGTGACTCCTCCGGAGCCTTCCTCCGTGGTGGTGGGCTATAAAGCATGTCCCTGCCCCAGGGACCGGGCAGCGCTTCCCCGCGGGGTGGGCAAAGGGTTTGTTTTGGCATCTGTAGATTTTTGGCATTTACTCTTCTGGGTCCTGAGAGCCCCCGCCTGAGGTCTGGGGGCCTGTTCCGGGCTGGAGCACACAGAAAAAAAGAGTTTGTCACCCCAAAAGGCTGCAGCAGGTGGATGGGGTGGCTGGTGTCACCCCACGGCAGAGATGGGCACGGGGCAGGGGGTGGGCAATGGGGGACAGGCACAAGCTGCCAGCTTCAACAGGAAGCATTTGGGGACATTCGGGGTGAAATCCTTTTATGTGTGGTTTTAAACTAGTTTTTGTGGATTTTAAATGGAGGGTTTTATCAAGGACAGATCTCTTGTCTGTTGTTCAGGCAGAATTTTTGCAGGGTGAAGGGCGTTTTGGCAAGACCCTGGTCCTTGCTCTTTGGACCTCAGAAGAGACGCTCTTAATTTGGTGCCCTCCATGTTGTTGCTTCCCCAGGGCATTTTTTCAACTCGTTTAAGGCAGTTTTGCTGTTGATCAAAAAAAGAATAGGGAAAAGACACCACAGAAGGAAGAGGTCGTGGTGCAGGTAGGCATTAAAGGCGTTGAGAGCCGGATTAAGACATTTACCCGGCCTTTTCCGATCATGCCAATGGCCACGATCATACCAGCACTATATATAGATACAGGCGTGCTCGGAGGCTGCGGAGCAAACTACAGTCCAAGATAAATGTGACGTTTTATGGCACTTAGAGTGCTGCCTTAGAAAGTGTCCTGTGCTGCCTGCCAAGTTAGGAAGGTCACACGTGTTCTTTCTTCCTTTCAATTGCCGTCTCCTCTCACCTGCCTGCCCCACCTGAATGCCAAACCCCCCGCGCTTGGTGTTCGCATCCTAATGTGGCCATTTCTGAGAGCTGCTCCTTTTGTTTCTCTATTGATTGGTAGCCGATCCATACCTAGGGGTCTATAATGTTCCTATGATTTAAACTTTAACAGTTTCATTAACTGTCAAGTACCTTTAGAGCAAAGGAATCCCATATTTTATCTCCCCTCTCCTTGCCGGTATAAGATTTGTGGAAGGAGACTTCTTTTTCCGAGAAATAAATAAATAAAGCCCCAGCTTTCTGAAAAACCCTGAGGCCTCAAGATCTGACTAGGAAAGAAAGAAAACCATTCCAAGATATTTAATTGTACAGGGGGCTTACGGGATTGATCGAGAGCTTAGCTTTTTACAATAGTCCAGTGAATAAGAAATGCTCCTGACAAACGATCGATGATGGGATAATCACTCTTTATCCCCCCTCCTCATTGTTACCTTCTTTCTTCCAGGAGAACAGGGTTCAGAAGTCAAAAATCTTTATAGACGCTGCTTTTAAATTAAGCAGAAAATAGACATTGACATATTTGTTAATCTCACCTAAATCATTACTGGGCCTGGCTGGTTGGACTGTACGCGGCCAGCCTGGCAGATCGGCCAGAATACATGAGCGTTACTGGCTTAAGTGCACGCCTTGCCATTTAAAACAGGGAGGGTGTAGGAGCCTGTGAATTTAACATGGATAAATATAGATAATTTTTTATTCTGAAGGTTATAAGAGTAGCTTCTCTTAATTAAAACCTTCTTACTAGCGTTGGAAAGGTTAGGTAACATTTATATTGGGAGGCACATAAAAACATTCCTTCCCTAGAGAGAGCGGCGGGATGGCTGGCGTGTGGCTCGGGCGCTCAGGGGAGGAGGAGAAGCATCGTGAAACGCAGAGTGATGCTTTCCCCGGGACACCTTCGCAGCTTCCAGCTCTCCTGTGCTTTAGAGGCTTCCCCAGAACAGATTTATATCTGTGTCTTTGTGCTTGGAAACCCGTGATGGACTTTCCTTGCACGAGCCTGATGGCTTTCAGGGAGCCCATAGGTAGGTTTGGGACTCGGGGCCTCCTGTGACCGTGAGTCTGCCCTTTGTGCACTGTGTGAAAGCGTCCCCTCTCGTTGGGGTTTCTGTAGAGCTTCTGTCTGCTGATTTCCTCTGGTTTTGTTGGGAGGGACTTGGATTGCTCTGGCTTCCTGCTGGTTCCAGACTGGACCCCCATTGCTCAGCTGTCCCCCTGCCTCTCCCCAGCCATGGCCTTCCAGGTCACCCCGCCTGGAAGTGTGGCAGTTTAACGATAGGTGGGGATGTGATGGTAGATTTCCTTTTAATCTCATTGATGTTCCTTCACAAACAGTAAAGATTAAAACCAAAAAAGGCTTGGTGGTGTCCACACACCACAAAATGCAGTGATGATGCTCAAGCTACAAGGAAAAGAGAGTAGTCCTTATGGTGCCAGCTTTTGTTCCAGGTTCTCCAGTTGACTTCTTGTGGTACTGGGCAGGACACCTCTTTGTTTTAGGTCTCAGCTCCTCTCTGTGCTGAAGACACAATCACACTTGCACATCTCCCAGCGCAGGGGCGGTTGTATTAACATTTGAATGGAAGGTGCTGTAGGACAGTTGAACGTTACAACCCACCAGCCCTCGGAGCAAGACTCCTCCATGACCCGGCTTCAGATTGCCAGCGACCTCGGCTTTGAGAGGGGAGGAGGGACGGGAGGCAGCTATCTCTGGGGCCATGAACTTGCAACCAGAGCTTCTGGTGTGGGTGGGAGGTTAAAAAACGGCACAATTCAGCAGAATATCCGGTACCGTATAATTTGGCTCAGATTGCGAGCTTTGCTTAAATTGAGCTAAGATTGGCTCTAAATACTCTGCCTCTGCGCAAGGGCCTCTTGCACGTGTGTCAGTGAGGCCGTGCAGGAGAAGCTTCCACCTACTTCTGGACCAACTTTGACCTGGTGTAAATTACTGCAGGTTCAGGGGAAGGGCTGCACTTACGGTTACGCTCCCCGTGGCCTGTTAGAGGGTGACGAGGGGATTTATAGATTTATATTCTTGGTCTGATGAAGGATCAGCTGCGGGAAAGAGCACCTTGTTCTGCTGCAGGGCCTGCGAGGTGCCTCCAGAGCACCGTGCCTTTCCCTTTGCCTGGCTTAGGCTGCGTCGGGCAATTCCGAAATTAATCAGAAACTGTTTAATGCATGGTTTTGTTTTAATCAAAGTTAATTTTATCTGAGCTGAATGCTTTAAAATAAATTAAAAATTATGAACTCCACGGGACATTATCTTCTTGACACAGTTTTATTCTGGTTCATCGTGGTAGTCTGTGATTGAGCCGAGTGTGTGCCCGTCACTGGTAAACTCCACGTGAGCGGGTTTGGCATCTCTGGCGTAACTGGTGTGTTTTCCTTTCTGAGGCTACTGGCAGGAACAGCCTGCAGGAGAACTTGAAATTCTGTAGGTGGTTTTACATTGTCCGTGTTTCTTGCTAAATGAACTGCGTGTTGGGACATTATTCTTTTTTAGGAGTAAGTCCAGTAAATGTCACTTAATTGATGGCTCAGCTCATTGGCATTTAAATGGAATAGAGTTTCCATGGTGAAAACTCCTTTGAAGCTCTGGCCTGAATATCAGCGGCAGGGAATCTGGGCTGGAATCTGAGTCAAGGCTCTGCCTGGCATTGCTGGGAGCTGCTGGGGCGGTGTTTGCCCTGGCCAGATGCAGTCTGGGGCTCACCTGTGTGCAGGAAGAGAAGAAACCTCTCCGTTCTCCCTCTGGACTGTCCAGAACTGCTCTCCTTTCCTCCGAGCACCCCTGGCTTTACCCTCCCAGAGGTCTCTGACGTGTGGCTGTCCCCTTTTGCAGGTACCCCCGAGCTGAGCCCCGCTGACCGAAAGGAGCTGGAGACCAAGCTGAAGGAGCGGGAGGAATTCCTGATCCCCATCTACCACCAGGTGGCCATGCAGTTTGCTGACTTGCACGACACGCCCGGCCGGATGCAGGAGAAAGGTGCCATAACTGTGAGTATCGGGGAGCTTTCCCCGAGGACATCCTTGGAGGGATTCACACGTGGGGGGAAATGACAGCCTCCAGGGGGACGAGGTGCTGCTGGAGGCAGCCCGTGGGCCTGCAAATAAACCTCTGCCCCCATGACTCTCGCCACAGGAGCAAACCCTCTCCTCCCATCAGCACTTTTCTGGCCCCAAAATGCAAGCACATGGTGTTTTCTGGCACCTTGACCTGATCTGTGTCCATTTGAGACCCCACATGTTCTGGCCTTCACCAGTAACTCATGAATGACCACATCCAAACCCCAGTGAGCACCTTGCAGTGTGTCCC
Source organism: Limnodromus scolopaceus (assembly GCA_028565335.1). NCBI lineage: Eukaryota > Metazoa > Chordata > Aves > Charadriiformes > Scolopacidae > Limnodromus > Limnodromus scolopaceus. Next base: position 5,074,773 of record JAOXNO010000007.1, read on the forward strand.
GGCGGAAGGGGAAGGTGGGGGAGTGGGGACCCGTGGGGACCCTCAGCGATGGGAAGCGCTGCTGTCGTGTCAGGGTTGGAACCCCGGCCGAGGAGATGCTCCTGGTCCCCTCTCCCCTCGGATGTCAGGTCTTGGGCTGTGCTGCTCCTCTGGGGAGCTTCTTGCAGAAGGGAACAGACTTCTGGGGGACAAAGGAGGCTGGATGTAGCTTCTGGTGACTGGGTGTTGTACCACCCGTACAACAGGGTGGAAGATTTCAAGGCTCAGAGGCGGGAGACTTTATATTTCTCGTGTGCAAGTGGTACAGCTACGAATATAATGAGCTCAAGCCTTTTTTGCCATCGGGAATAAAGTGTATATATTTCTCCAGGTAAATCTTGTCCCTTACTCATTTCTCCTTCTCCACTTCTATCTTGGGCAGGACATTCTAGACTGGAAAACTTCCCGTAACTTCTTCTACTGGAGATTAAGACGGCTTCTTCTAGAAGATGTGGTCAAAAAGAAGATCCATGATGCCAACCCTGAGCTGACTGACGGGCAGATCCAGGCTATGCTGAGGCGCTGGTTTGTGGAAGTTGAAGGGACAGTGAAGGTAAATGAAAAACCAGTTTGACCAAGGCTATAGTTTTTTTCCTGGGCTTGAGCCTCCCGTCCCTCTCCCCGGACCAGGAGGTGGTTGGTGGGGACAGATCGCGTGTGCCTGGCAGTCCCTCGCCACTGCCGTGTCCCAGCTGGGGGAGCCCCTGCCAGGCGTCCCCTGGGGTGCACAGTGGTTTAATGCCATCAAAGGCGGGGGCACGGACCCACCGTAAGAGCCAACTGCCAGGGTTTGGGTTTGGGGTCGGGGGTGTCTCTTGGCACCGTCCGCAGCCCAGCTCCGATCCCTGCGCTGAGGATTTCTATTTTTTAATTGCGCGCCAACTCTGAAGCTGGCAATCTCCGAAGAGCGATCTCTGGAGCTGCTCTCAGGTTGTTTTTGTCACAGTCCTCCAAGCTGAGTCTTTTATTTATTTATTTTATTTCATTTAATTTCATTTTATTCTATTCTATTTTTAAAGTCACAAACACTCAGGGGTTCCAGAAACAGGGGGGGAGTGTTCTCTGGAGGGCAGCAGGCTTTCCAAGGTAGTGTCTGAGCGTCTTTAAAAGCGGGCATCTCGTTAGCTAATACATTACACCAATCAAGGAGAGTTATCTTAAGCCACAATTAATCTGCTCCCTGGCATATGTTGATAGGAAAGCATCATGCTGTTTCTTAATTAAAAGCAAACGGATTAAAAATGATTAATAAGAGTATTAAATATTCTCCTAAACTAAAAGCTTTGGGATTCTTGGGTAAATCTAGCTTTACGCAGGTCTGCAACCGTAAGGCAGCTTCTTGGGGTGGGTGGTTTTTTTCCCTTCCCTGAAATCCTCCAAAGTGCCCTACTTTGTATGCGGGGAGCATTTCTGGCGTGTCTGGGGGCAGAAGCAGGGAGCAAAACCTAACGAGTTCGAAATAATAATAAGAAAAAACAATGAAATAAGCAAAATCTTGAGGTTGAAATGACATCACTGGTTTAAGACAATCGTATACATAACGTTAAAGGGAAGAAAAATAATCCCAGTTTCTTATTCAAGCGTGAGATACAGGACCAGTGCTGGGGGCTGGGGTAGGGTCTGTCCCCAGGGCTGTGTCCCCGCGTCGCCCGTGGGTGAAGCAGCAGCTTCCTCAGCTTGGGAGAGTCCCAGGGAAGAGGGAAACAATTCCTTGGACGTGGAAAACTGGTGATATAAATAAAGAGGGAGCAGCGAGGAGGCTGATGAGGTGACTGCCCCTGTTGTGCTCCTCTCTGCTGTTGGCAGGGATGGGGGGAAATCAGCTTCGGGAAAGCTTCGGGTTTGGGTTCACAAACATCCCTCGGGGGCTTCTCCTGGGCTCTGCGCCACCAGCCCCCCGGGCACCGATGGCGTTACTGCACCCAGCTCATTGTCATTCTGACTTTGACTTCTTAGTGATAACAGAGAAGGATAGTGCACCTTTAAATGACGAGCTTTGTGTTTAATTACCCAAATAAAATGACATAAATATGAATGAGTGCTAATGGCGGTACTTGCTTTTCCGGAAACCATTAACAAAACGATTCTTAAATGATTTGTAAAGAAAATGAGAGGAGAAGAGAGGAGCGAGAAGGCTATTAGGCATCTAACACACTCCTGAATTATTATGTAGTCAACTACCTAGCAAATATCAGGTGAAATGATCTTGCAAAAGGGAAAAAAGGGGGTTTATTGCCAAGGCGTTTCAGGGATGTGGACACCCCCACTCCTCGGCTGGGCACACACCGGCTGAAGGGGCTGGGGGGTTTCTGGGCTGGATGAGGGGTCCCGTGGTTGCTGGGGGACACTAACACCGGGTCAGCCTTTAGGTGACAAGGACTCGTGGGTTCCATGACAGCTTAGAAGCCCCAGATCAGCTGCATCTCTGGCCGCCCTCCCCTCTGGGCAGTCAGATTTCACCAGAACTTGGGCATGGGATCCCAGAAGGGAACTGGGATTTGACCTGGGGCAGCTTCTGGGGCTGGTGGTGGCTGCCTCCGGGGTTCCCTTTAGTCACATTTACAGATGGAAACGCAAAGGAAATATTTCATCTTTTGCCTTTTGCTAGTTGGTAGTTGTGTTTATAAAAGCCCCACGCACTGGGAAACCACAGAGGGCTCCAGCCAAATGTTTTACCCGCAGCTGCCAATAATGGGGAGTTAAATTTGGGGAGCAGCAGTGGGACAGGAGGTGACACGTGTGGTTCGTTCGCAGGCCTACCTGTGGGACAGCAATAAGGACCTGGTGGAGTGGCTGGAGAAACAGCTGACGGAAGAAGAAGGTGTTCGCTCAGTTGTGGAAGAAAACATCAAATACATCTCGAGGGACTACATCCTCAAACAGATCCGGAGGTAAGGCAGCTCCGCGCCCTCTGCCCCTGCCCGACGGGGATTTCATTTGTACGATCCTCAGCCTCTGATCTTGGCCACGCTGAGGGAGGTGGATCCATCACTTCCACACACATTTCACATTCGTAGGCTTTTTGGAGTGGCAAACACAGGAGTTTTGGAAACGCAGTTTCCTTTGGAAATGCAAATACAGGGGCAGATGTGGAGCTGCCGGGAGAGAGGGATTTGTACAAAGTCTGCCCCTCCTGCCCCTCCTGCCCCTCCTGCCCCTCCTGCCCCTCCTGCTCCTCCTGCCCCTCCTGCCCAGGCGCTGCTGCTGCTGCCGCTGCCGGGGCCTCGAGCAACATCACAGCCCGACAGAATCCGATCCAGCAGCGCCTGAACCTCCCTGCCCAAACCCACCCTTCACTGAGACAGGGCACGGAAATCTCTCCGTTAACGTGTCTTCTCTCCTTTTGAGGCAGATAATGCAAAAATATTTGCGAGGGCCGCATACTGCATGACGCAGGGGGAGAAAGCAAATCTCAGGGCTTCTGTTGTCAAAGGGGTGCGTTGACCCCACACGGCCAGAATCTCCTCACGGCTTCCTTCCCTTTAGTTTTTCTAGCCCCAGCCTTGGCAGGACATGCTACCCAGTTTCTTCTGTGCTCAGTGTCATAAAATGCCCAGTTCCCTCTGACTGCTGTTCAAAATACCTCCAAATAACCCCCCAAAATACTAAAATATTGGTAGAGTATCTGTTCCTCCCACTTGTGAGGGGTGTTGTGTGCATTTCCACACACACACATTCATCCAGCAGAGCCGGTTAAGCCTCGTGAGCCGAACGCTTTGCTAGACTTGAATAGATCTAATTTGGCTAATTTTTAGGTCTTAAACTGGAGGTCTCTTAAAGCAGCTTTGCCTTGAGAGAGCTGGGGGGAGGGCCCCAACTGTGGAGTGAAGCTCCTCTGGTTTCCACATCCCATGTCTGACTCCATAGGGTGTCTTTTCCCATTATTTCCACCCGTTTTTCCATCCCTGCTGCAGCGGATGGGGCTCTGTGGTGTCTGGGAGGGGGGGGTGTGGGTGCTTTTGGCACCTCTGAAGGTGCTGCGGGTGGGATCAGGACACGCTCCAGAGCTCCTGACCTCCCCATGGTCCCCCTGGGTCCCCATGGTCCATCCTGTGGGGGTTTCAGTCTCGGGGCAGGTCGGCCACCAGCAAATCGGGTGGCAGCAGGAGCTCCAAACAGCTCTTGGGCTGCTCGCAGTCAGCTCCCTCCCACCAGCGCTGCCCCGTCCGGTCACTGGTGTCCCCATATTTCCAGTGTCCCCCTCGGGGCTGACGGGGAGCTGTCGGACACGCTCCGGTGCCGGGGCCGCTCTCACTTAACTCTTGCCTCTTTCCAGCCTGGTCCAGGCCAATCCCGAGGTTGCCATGGATTCCATAGTGCACATGACCCAGCATATATCACCCACCCAGCGAGCCGAGATCGTGCGGATCCTCTCCACAATGGACTCGCCTTCTTCGACGTAAGAGCATCGATTTCCCGCACTCCCCCTGCCCGGTACAGTGGAGGGAAAAAAAAAAAAAAAAAAAAAAAGAAGCTGAGAATTGCCCTTTGTCTGCTCGACTGCGACCACTGTACCGAGACGGGGAGGCTCAGGGAAACGCTGGAAGAGTGACATTTTTATTTTTTCAAATCAGACTGACCAGAGGAAGTGTGTTCTTTGGCCAGAGACACGAGGAAAATGTATAAAACACAAGCGCCTGCGGGATTGAGTTACAGCTGTCTAACTGTACCTTATTTATTTAACAAAGCGTGACTGGACCAACGCAGCGGTTCGCTGTCGGGCTGCCACCCCGAAAGGCCACGGCCAGGCAATGAAGGGTGCTCCGGCGCCCTGAGGTCTTGGCGTGGCGGAGCCAGGGGCTGGTTTAAATTCAGGCCCCCCGCGCCCCTGCTTCTCGCGTCACACCCCGCCGGCTGGTGGCAGCTTCGTGCTGACAAGTGCCAATGTCACCCCCTGCCAGAGCGTCGCCGCGGCCGAGGACGGGCTCAGCCTCCCCGGAGCCCACCGTCCTCCCCGCTAGGGGTGACCGGAGCCCCTCGCCCCCTTGTCTCTGTCACCCAGTGGTGATTTGTGTTTCAAAGGCCTTGTGTTGTTACTTGGTAGGAGAGGGAAAGCGGCGCTGAACGTGGCTGGGGCTGTGCCCCCGTGTCCCCAGGGCTCTGAGGAAGGCTCCTGGGCCTCCCCGGGCTGCAAAGGGCAGGATTTTGGAGGCTGAATCCCCGCTCGCTTTGCCTTTGTGCCCAATTCCGTTAGAACAGGTCAGTAAATTGTGTGAAAGGCCCTTCTAAGAGGAGGCAAAAGAGACCAAAATGCAGCTGCTCAGCCATTTCTGCTCTTCCTTCCCTGCTTATTCTGCGGGTGACAGACCTGGGCAGCCCCACTGCCGCGTGGAGGTGCTGGCCCCTCCGTGGGAGTAGGTAATTGAAGCAAAAGAACCCGCCAGGGAAAGGGAGGGGAAGGGGCAGAGTCAGACACACAGGTGGGGTCAGAACTGCGAAAGGAGATCTCGATCCGAGCGAAGCTTTTCTCCATCGCCCACCTCTGCCCAGAGCCGCCCGTTTGTCTGGCCCTGGGAGAAGGGACCGCTGTTATTCAGGTGGGAAGACAGAAATAAAAGTTATTTTTGGTGTAATCGCCTTCTTTAGCCCCAGCTGGTGTCTCACCCCTTCCAATGGTGGAGCTGCCAAGGCAGAGGATGTCCCCGGGGGGTGTTGGGCAGGTCAGTGCAGCGCTGGGCCCTGGTGGGAGGTCACCGCAGGCTCCCCCCGGTCTCAGTCTTATTTCTACACTTCTGTATTTTCATGGGCCTCCCCCCGTGATGATACAAGCTGAGAGACGCTGCAACTCTGGAGAGCGGGGTGGTCAGCCCCGAGATACTGCACAGAACTTGGGCTAAATAGCACTGAAGAGCTTACACCAATGATTGTCTTAAAAGTATTTCAGGTTTTACAGTTCCTCTTTTAGTTTAGCGTGCATCAGAAGGGATGTTTTTATGAGAGTTAATTAAGGACGATGCCAGTGCCTCACACCTCTAGTTTCCTTCTGCAGGCAGCGCGGTGCCACAGCTCCTGTAAAACCCCAGCGCAGCCCCGGGGGTCACTGCTCTGCTCCCCGGGGATGGTGCCCGTGCCAGCCGAGCTGTGCCAGCTGAAGCACTAGTTAATAACCCCTTAATTTGATTTAAAAGACTCTCTTTTTCCACTGGAGCCCCCTGAACAACCCCCAAAGATGCTTTTACTTACGCCAGTGTGGGCTGCAGCAGGACAGATGGAGAATGTCTCAGCCAGACAGGACCAGGGAGGGGAGGGAGGGATCGTGGCGCGGGCAACTCAGAGGGCTCCTCCGCTGCCACCAGGATTTCCTACGAGGGGGTGTCACAAGCCCTTCCTTCTGCTTGGGCTGGGAGCTGTGGCTGCCCAAGTCTCTCGCCCACCGGGCAAGGGCAGACCCCTCTGTGCCGGTGTAACAGGCACTGGGTCATGCTCTGCTTGACTGGGGGGTAAAGTAGCTCCAAAACCCCCCCAGCCGTTGGCTGACACCAGAGCTGGGCTGAGGTCAAAGTCCATCATGAGCCCTGGGGAGGTCCATGCCCGCAGAAGCACCGTGGCAGTGTCACCGGCCACCGTTGTCCCCAGCCCCCGCGGTGCCGGGTGGGTTCCCCAGCGGGGTGGGGGCGACGGGGACACCACCCTCGGTACAGACGGTTCTCGCTGGTGCTGAAGTATTTCACTTACCTCAAGTTCTTTTAATAAAAAGAATGAATTCCATCTCTGTTGCCGGGAGTGGAAATCTGTCACCCCTCGTCTTACGTGTCCTTCGGGGAGCTCTGCTGCTCCTTCAGGCAAGAGCGTGGAGCTCCATGTGGCACCTCTCCAGTGCCCAGAGGATGGAGCCTGGTGGTCCCGGCTGTGCCCCTCACCTGGGCTACTGGGTCTCCCCCACAACCCCAACCTCTTGCCAGGTCCACCGTGTCCCCTTCCTGTCCCCGGCAGCCAGAGGAGACACGGGCAGAAGGACCAGCTCCTTGTCCCACTACGGCTCTGGTTTCTGCCCAACTCCCAGCCCACAGACACCATCCTGGCGACCCACGGGCAGGTCCTGTGCCTCCTCCAGGGGTTTCTTGTCCCCTGTAACGTCACAGTGACTGAACCAAGCAGAAAGGAGCACCCCAACCCGGCCCCAGCAGCTGCCTCTCAGGGCAGTGGGAGAAGTTCCAAGACCCCTCTCCCTGGGGCTGTCCCACTGGCAGCCACTGGAAACAAACCCCCAGGACCTTTGCTCAAGGGTTGTCCCCGCCGGTAACGGGGGGGCTCGGTACAAACCAGCACCTCCCAGACGGTCCCCACGTGAAAGGCGATGAGCAGGAGAGTGACGTGTTACATTGGACCAATTTGGCAAAGCCAGTTATTTTTGTTATTTCATTTCTCCAACCAGAATCCGGAGAGTTAAAAACATAAATCACCTTAACAAACATAAGATGATTGGGAGGGGGTGAGGAGACAGACCCTACTGAACTCCCAAAATGCATTTAAAACTCTTTAGCCTAAAATATCTACACATTAAAATGCCAAGAAAAGAAGTACCAAAGCTGTAAGCTCTCAAAAGCCCAAGATCAAAGTGCCATCATCTTTTAATGTAAACCTTTTGTTGCATCAACAGTCTTAAGAGGGCTGAGAGACATCAAAATAAAAACTGAGACAAACTGTGGCTTTGTAGCTGTTTTTTGTTTTAGTCTCTTCTCTCAATTTGGGCCATGAAATAGGTCAGCTCCATTACTGATCAGCCTTCCCACAAATATTTAAAACAAATTGAATTGCACACCCAATACCCATCACAATTACGCCAGGCACAATAACTAAATTAGCAATTCAACAAAATAATTGGAAATGCGATTCTCTCTATTCCACAGCCTCCCTCAGGGGTTTGGCCGATCTATGGGGGGAAAACTCTGCTTTACTAATTCTGCAGCTAATTAGAGACACACTTGTAAATGAAGTTGTTTGTCTGAAAGTTGAAATTCTTTGCCATCGTTGTGGAGTTTGGGGGGGGGGGAGGATTAACACAACCCCTCTGTCCCCCATCAGTCCCCAATACACCTTCATCGCTGTGCGATGGTTTGCAAAGGTACAATGCCCCTTTGTGTAGGTACTAATTAGCAGCTGTATCATGAATTAATAAAGAATTAATATTCTATTGGGGGGGGGGAGTTTCTCACTCACTGTTAATTGACAGCATTAGGAAAACTTAGTGGAAATCACCCTGGTTATCTGGGCCCTCATTAAACAGCGCTCAGGGCTTCCGAGCCCCGTGGTATCGGCCACCATCGCCCGGAGCCACCAGCTCCCAGCGGGGACGGGGACTGGGACAGGAGCTGCCCCAGTTCACCCAGACTGGGGGGTTACTGGTGTCTGGCCTCCCCCTCAGCTGTGAGGTCCGGGCTATCCCCGGGGCCGTGCAAGGTGCCACCAGCCCAGCACGAGCGATGGCAGAGCCACCGGTGCCCCGTGGCCGCCGGAGCCACCTGGGCTGTGGCTCTGCTGGTCCTCGGGGACTGCAGAGGCTGCGCCTTCTCCCGCAGCGTATTCAAATCCAGGCGAAGGGAGCGCTTTTCACGCCGGGAACCAAGCGCTGCCCCCACCAGCGAGGGTCAGCAGATGAAACGGGGGCCTCGTAAGCTGCGGCTGCCGGCCCAGGGTCTCCCCGAGTATCGCGCTGCCCAGGTTGGGGGGGGGGAGCAGGGAGAAAAGCCTGCTTAAACACTGATAAGTAAATTCAAAAGCACGCTTAGTAGGGCTTTGGCTCTTATCTCTTCAAACAATACCAACGAGAAGTTATCACATTTAAAGTGTTTCATATTACCCTTTTAACATTACATCCTGCTCTCGCTCAAAAAAAAAAAAAAAAAAGAAAAAAAAATAATAAAATCAAGTGTCCTGGTGTTACTGCTGTAAAGGACAGAGAGGTCGGTGGGAGCGGGGGTCACAGCAGCAGCGGGTACCGCCGTCCCCGAGCCACAGCCACACACTCAGGGCAGCAAGTACACCCAACGTGGGGACACGGGGCTCTCTGTGACACATCCTTAATGCCTGCTCTGACAGCGCCAGCAGCGTGAAACCGTTCCACAGACACAAACTTTGGAAGCAGCTAATTTACTCCCCTCGATGCCTTTCAGAATTTGGGTTATTAAACCATGAGATTTTAACGACGCTGGAAGGCCACGCAGCTTTGCTGCCGCTCGGAAACCAAGCGCAGGTAGAGGCCGAGGGGTGGGACAGGCGACTCGGCCCTGGGCACGTGGGTTGTGCCAACACCGTAGGGTGGAAGGTGCCACTGGGTCACGCTGGTTTCTGCTAATTGCCAGAGAGCAGGAATTGCTGGGGTGGGGGCACAGGACGTGACGGTGCCAGGATTTGCCATGGACAATGGTTACACCCAGACCTGGGGAGCCCCACGGGTGAAGCCCTCGGCCCTGGAGCAGCCCACTGACAGGTAGCACACTAAACCAAACGAGCTGGCTGGCTAATCAACACGGGCTTGCTCATCACAGCCTGGCCAGGTGTCCTACAACTCCACCTTCCCTGTAGCCATCGACCCTTTGGGCCCATCTCCCCCTCGAGCTTTGCCCGTGACTCCCCCGTGGGAGGGCTGGGCATCGCCGGGCTCTTTGCTGTACAGAAGGTCATCAGTGGGTGGCTGAAATAAAAAAAAGGTGGCCGAGAGGAGCCAACGGTGACATTCAGAGTGTTTCCACCTGGCACATTTTGCCCAGAAAGCTGCGAGCTGGAGGGAACAGGAGCCATCAATGCACTTCCCCGAGAGCTGCAGCTCCTGCTTGGCCACGAGCGAGGGGAGAGAGTTATCCACCCGTGATGACGCGCGTCCCCCACACAAAGTCAATACTCACCTTGGCAGTTATTTTCTAAAGCTGAGAAGAACGCTCTGTTCCTGCAAGGGGCAGGGAGCTGCCCCCGCTGCCACCTCGTCCCACACGGAGAAAGGCGGCTCCTTGCTCAAGGGAACTGCTTCTGTCACCGGGGTCTGGACCCTCACGTCACACTGCACCAGGCTGTCCCTGTTCTCAGGGGGCAGAATTCAGCCAGAACTGCATCCATACACAGGTGTGCTTTTTTTCCCCACTATTAAACCCAGAATTTCACACACCAACCACAGCTGAAGCCACGTCTCTGCAGAGGAGGTGGTTCTGCCTTGGCCTGGTGGAGCCCTTGCTCCGCTCAACACTGGAGGTGCTGGGAAGCTGGTTCCTGGGAGCAGGTGACTCAAGGGGAGGCTTAGATCTGCAATGATGAGGTGCAAAACTGATTAATTAGTATCAGCCCTGCAGACAGCTCCAGGAAGGGCTGCAGAGAAAGTCTTCTAAGGGGGAAAAAAAGGCTAAAACCATCAACCCATAGAATGGTTTCAGGTGGGAAGGGACTTTAAAGCCCAATCAGTGCCACCACCTGCCCTGGGCAGGGACACCTCCCACTAGAACAGGTTGCTCTAAGCCCCCTCCAACCTGCCCTTGAACCCCTCCAGGGATGGGGCAGCCACAGCTTCTCTGGGCAACCTGTTCCAGTGTCTCACCACCTTTAGAGTGAAATATTTCTTCCCGATATCTCATCTCAACCTCCCCTCACAGGCTGAAGCCATCACCCCTCAACCTGGCACTACACGCTCTCGTAAAAAGTCCCTCCCCAGCTTCAGATACTGGAAGGGGCTCTAAGGTCTCCCCGGAGCCTTCTCTTCTCCAGGCTGAACCCCCCCAGCTCTCTCAACCCCCCCCTCACAGCAGAGGGGCTCCAGCCCTCCCAGCATCTCCGCGGCTGCCGGTACCCTCCCTGCACCCATCACACTCGGCCCATCACTTTACGAAGCGTTTTAATTAGAGCGCGCTAAACACAAACCAAAGACAGTGCAGCTCGTGTGGTCCCAAGCACTGGCCACCTTACACACACACACATATATGCACATATTATTTACGCCAGATAACCCCCATTTCGGATTGATCCCAGCAGGCCGGCACGTTCCCTTTACAGGGATTTAATTTCCGGCTCCTGACCTTTGGATATAAAAACCCCACAAAAGCCCCGGAGTGAGTCATCTCCTCCAGCCAGTTTTACATTCCTGTTGGCATCTTTCACCAGTGTCAGGGTGACGGCGAGGAGAGGACGGCTCAGAGTCACCATCAGCAGAAATAATTGAGTGTTTGGGATCAATACCGGGCTGAAAAATTCACCAATATGCTCTAATTGCAGAAATAGCCCCCGCCGTACCCCCATATTGAGCTCATCCCCCTGTGAACTGGGAGCTCTGGCTGCCAGCGAGGGAGAGCACCTTTCCTCTGTTTTAAGGCCATGTTAATTATGCAAATGACATTTAAATCCTCTTGACTCGGTGAAAAATAAAGTCACACATTCCAGATACGCAGCCAACGACCAGAACAGCACTTAAACACACACCCACCCCCCTCCAGTCCCCCAAATAAAGATCCCCAAGGATTTAATACAAACGTGGGTGACCTGATTGGAAGTGGGGGGAGCTGGTGGTCCCTGCTGGCCTGAACGGCGCGTCCCTCCCCTCCCCGCGTAGAGCAGATTGCAAAATCAAGGTCAGGAATTTAAAGAGAATAGTTAAAAATGGATTGTCTTTGGGAGGAAGCTGAGTTCATTCTAGAGCTGGAGGGGAGGGCATTCAGCCAAGCAAAATGTGCCCCCCCCCGACTCTTCATTCGGAGCCTGTGGGATGGAGCAGTAACCAGATTTGATGTTCCTTCAGTGAGGTTTTTAGGGACAAACCAGCTCTGGGTGCTCCCGGGCAGGTTTAGGTGACCAGGCGGGACCAGGAGATGTCACAGAGAGCGGGATGGACCCCCGGGACCCCCCCGGAGTGGAGCGGAACCTGTCGGTGTGGTCAATCCTGGCGCCACGGCACGATGCTAATTCCGCTCGGGTTCTTCGGGACCCGTGATTTTTCCAAACAGCGACCGATACAGCTCCGTCCTGGGGAAAAGAGGAAGGAGGAGAGGGGAAAAGTTACTTTTCAAGGTCAAAATGGAAGCAAGACGCTGCCAGGAAAACCATCCACTCCTTAAAACGAGGCCTTGTATAATTAAAAATGCATTCAACAATCTTTATTAATAAAAGGCAAAGGGGAGAACTTGTGTAAGACCAATCACAGGCAGTACAGAAATATGTAAATATTTCAGTGTGGCTGGATACCACATCTCCAGAGAATGAGGTTTTCTATAAGTTTGCCCTTTACAGACAGGCTCTTCAAGTAAGAAAACAAGATTGAATATTTTAATAGGATGTAGGAGATGGCAGAGCCATAAGGAGGATTCAATCAGACAGGCTATGTGGGACTATAATTTAGTTTTCATACATGTTCTTGGACTTGACGGTACTTGAAAAACAATGAAAATGACCCAGCAACAAGATTCCAATTAATATCACACATGCAGCAATTCTGATAACAGGAGCAAGTTTCCCTTTAAACAAAAAAAAAAAAAAAAAGAAAAAAAAGTGGGCTGGTGTTACTTAGTTTTAATTTTAAAACCTGAGAAAGAGAGATGACCTGAGAAGAGAGATGAGGGAAAGAAGAGAGCATTTTTATAAATCATGCATTTCTGGAAATCAAGGATATAAGTGTTGGGAGAGCCTTATTTTCTACACAGGCACTTTCTGAAGCAACAGCCTGAAGGGACGGTGCACACAGAGGAGTGCTGGTTACACGGAGGACGGTGTTTTTCCTTCGGAGCACAGAGCCCCAACCAAACCCATCCCAACCTGAGGGTTCATCAGGGCCAGTGTCTGGGAAAGCAGCCGCTGCAGAAGCCGGGAAAACTGTCAGGCCAGGCAGAGAGAAGAGACTTCTGCACCGCTCAAGAGTCAGTAAATACAGCGTCACAGGCTGAAGCTCAGACCTGACAGCGATACAGTGATTTTCGGCTGTCTCCTCAATTAAGCCACAACAGGGACCGCTCTCGCTAGGGCCGTGCTGATGCCTCACTCCTTCCCAGATCAATAAATAAATGGCAACTGGTCTGAAAACTGCTTCTTGCAGATGCTTCCACTGGAGAGAGTCACCTGTCGGGCTCAGGAATGAAGGAACAGCGATGGCAGAAAAACACCAGCCATTAACCTGGGAAGATGAGGAACGAAGTTCCAGCAACGCAGGAGGCTGGACAGACATGCACGGACGACTGAGAGAGGGACACTTCTCTTAAATTAATTTTAGTTTAGAAGCTAATTAACCAATCGGCTGCTCCACCCTCAGAAAATGAGTCTGTGGTCTCCTCGCCTGACGAAATGGTCAATGCCATGTTCTGTGTGCAAAGCCCAGCCGAGGCTCGGAAACCCCAGCTGGAGTTTCTGCGTTGAACCAGGAACACACCCAGGGTTCGGCAGGTTTAACACAAGCACAAAATCAAAACACTTCCAGAAAACAGACCCGGTGCTTGAAAAGCTGAAAACTTCGAAACTTGAAAGGAAAAAAAAAAAAAAAAGGAGAGGAATGCCTTACCCAAACCTACGCCACTTCCCATCTTTCCTGGCTGATAAACTGGTACATGTAACTCGCTTTTGCTGGTTTAAGTGAGAAATGGGACGGCAAGCGGCGCTGCTGCCAACAAGGACGTGGCAACTGGGGGACTCTCAACGAAACAGCACCTATTTCATTCTTTCTCCCCTTGTTTTAAATATGGTGGCTTAATTGCACGGAGGAAAACAATCTAAGGAAGATAAATGACGATATCAAATGCTGGAAACCAGCCCGCAGGTACTGGGAGCCCCACGAAGCCACGGGCAGCACCAGACCCCAGCCTGGTCAGGCAGAGGAAAGGGGTCTGCAAAGCAGAAACCCCCCAGCAGCAGCAGGGGCTCACAGCTCCTCTTCTCCGGAGGGTTTCCATTTTCCATCCTGCCACAGGGATGCTGCTCCTGCCCCATCAGGGCTCGACGCCTCCGATCAGTGCAGCTCCCACGGTCGGTTTGTTTTAAAGGACGTGCTGGGCAGAGACACCACCCAGCCCAGTTCCACTCCCACCCAGCCCGGTTCGATTCCCAGTGATGAAGTAACTCACAGCTCTCCCGAATGGCCCCACTCCCATCCCTCTGCCATTTGCTAAGGGACAAGGTGGTTTCCACACGCCTCCAGCGCTCCATGGGCTCTCCCCCAGGTTTTGTACCTAAACACCACCACAGATCGCAGTCCCGGCTCTGCAGACACAGCTGTTTCTTGGGGGGATCCATGTTCCCACTGCAGATGGCTCAGCTGCCCTCCACCAACCTCAACTGCCCCGTGTGGGGATGTTCTTCGTCCTGAAAATAAAACCACACTCTCCTCCGGCTGCTGAACCACTTGGGCAACACAGAAGACTGAAGAAATCCCATTTTGGAGCCTGGCAGGGGGACAAACGCACTCCTACACAGACCCGGTTCAGCCTGGACACCGCTCACACTCCCAGCGAGCTGCAGGCAGGTCTTCTCCTGCTCCTCCTCCACACCCTGCGGCCAGCGAGCAGCAGAAACGGCTTTTATTTTGTCCAGGAGCCTCACTCACAGGTAACAGGCTTCAAACCTTCCAGCTGCGTGGCCAAACATACCCCAAAGGCATTTTGCAAAATTCAAAGGGGACTCGCTCCCTGCCATCACCTCCATTGCACAGAGGGGCTCCCCTCGGCCGTTCCTGGTGTGTGCCCTTCTCTTACACATTCAGTCCTTTTCGCACAGTCCCAGCAGCGGAGGGGAGTGCAAACACAATGGGAACATCCTGGGGAACCCCTCAGAAATTAGCCCAAACCAGCGAGAGTTTCTGTACTTTCACAGCAAGTAGGCAAAAGCCAAAAGTACTGTTGCTTTGCAGCCCGCCTTGGCCTTTCCCGCTGGTGAACCAGTCTCCTCCTTGGGTTTTTATCTTCAGTTTTGGTTTTTTTTGATAGTCTTCTGGTGGGTACAGGAGTTCAGGGATCAACCCTGAATTTGCTCCAATCCTACAGATTTTAAATAAAAAGTCATTTTTCAAGCAAGCAGGGCCCAGGGAGACTTCAAGAAAGAATTTCTCTTCTCCAGCCATTGCCAGCGCTGACAGACTCCGGCACTTGCACCCCAGGTTTCCTGGCCCCCATGGCCCCATCCTGCCAGTCACGCCGCCGGCAACCTCCACGGAAGGGAAAACTCATTTGGAGCTGTTTGGATAATAACACAGCGTGGGCAGACACCCTGGCAGAGAGTGACAGGAGGAGGGAAACCGGGTAACCCCATCACCCCCAAAACAGAGCAGATATTTTTACCCTGGTTAAAAAAAAAATAACAACCCAACCTTTTTTTTTCCCTCTTCTCATCATCTAGGCTACCTTTCTGCTACAGCATCTCCCCTCAGCAGGATTTAACCATGCAGAGAGTAAAACTCATCAATCCTCCAGGTTTAACCTTGTCTCTGTTTCAATTCACCAGGGTAAGTGTGGATTTTAATACTTTCAGCCCCCTTAAGGCTACGCATAATGAACTTGGATTTTTGGTTAAAAAATATAAAATTTCTCTCCTCCACCCCCACATATTAAACATCGGACTTGAGCCACTGAGTTGAAACAACCCACCCCACTGCGAGTCCACCATCCCCAGACGGAGGAAAGGTGACTTTAGCACAAAGAGGCACCGGCCGGAGCACTGCGCTGAGGAATAACCTATGCCAGTAATTAACGGTACCCACACCTCAGGTAGAGAGTGTGGAAGAAGCAGGTCGATACAGGGGTCTTCCTTGAATTAAAATTTAACTTACCCTTTATTGCAACCTACAAAAGCAAGTAATGAGCACTAACATTTTTATTTCTTTTAAACTGTCATTTAGGCTGTAGAGGGGATAATTACCTATTTCCACTGTAGTAAGGTTTTATCACCCTTAGTGAGGCATTTTCTAATTTAATATTTTTACTATATTATCATAAAACCTGTTTCTGGAAAAAATGATCATGAACCACACAGCCATTTGCCATAAAACATGTGTGTGTAAGTACCTTGGCTTAATTATTTATGCATTTCTTCTGAGCCGACTCCAAAGGCAGCGGACGGTGCCGGGAGCGCTGTGCCCAGGCACCCGCCCCCTCCCAGCGCCACGGGCACCCACAAAGTTTACCCAGCCCCTTCCCTCAACGCACCAGCAGCCCGAGACAAAAGGTCTAAGCGAGGGAGGCGTTTTATTCTGCTCTCCGTGCCCCGGTTTGGTTGGAAGAATCCTGGTATTGGTGCGATTTGCAATTCGGCTGTGGCTACGCCGGCGCTGTGGGCAGGGCGAGGAAGGGATGCTCCGGCACCGCTCCAGCTGTGCCACGGACCCCGGGGGAGGGCTTTCCCCCCGCAAACCCCAAGCTCGAGTGTCTTCCCGTTGGCGGTGTGACACTCGCACAGCCCTGGCGCGGTCACAGCATCGCTGCCGGCCGCGGGGAGCCCCCACCACACACACTCCGCAGACAAAGGAGCCGGCGGCACACGGGAGAGGGGCCACGGACCCCCAGTGCCCCGAGAAGCCCCCACTCCGTGGCAGCGTGGAATCGCCGACCGCCTCCCCACCATAGAAACTGGCGATTTCACATCAACAGCAGCATTTAAAATATAAAAATAAATAGGAACAACTACTTCACGCGGTGCGCTGCGTGTGCTAATTGTCCACTGGGCTTTACCTCCCACCAAATCCCAGGTATTGCTACTAAACGCATTTTTATGGGCAAAATTCTTGCTACAGAGAGCACGGGAACACACAGGCAGAGGGGAGGAGTGCCCTGGGTGAATATTAATAGCAAGAGCACGTTTGATAAATATGTGAATCATCAAAATATAAATCATAGAACCTGTTCAGAGTTGCCCAGGAATCTGCCCTGCCCACCTGCACCACTCCACCAAATACACAAAGGGGAAGCCAAACACCCACCTGCCCGTGGAACGGGACACCAACTAATGCTGTATCACTTCATTTGTTTAATTATAGTCATCTTACTTGGGTTTTTTTCAATATAGTTCTGTAAATTACTAAAAGAACAATATTAAGGGGGAAAATTCAGTTTCTGGTGTTTGGGTTTTTTTCAGAGTGCTGTTAATATGGCAATGCTGCCTCAGTTGCTGCTGTGCTGTTTTTATAAAAACACCCTCCAACAAATTTCTCTACCTTTTCCCATGTACCTTTTACGTCTTCTCTTCTTCCAGGCAAAAAAAAAAAAAAAAAGATAATTTAGAATATGCCCCAAGCAGTACTACCCCATTCCTACTGACATCCTCCACTGGGAGCAATGAATTTTTAATTCACAAAAACTGGCGGAAGATGGAGCATGAATGCCCACGAAGAACGGGAGGATGGAAAACACACATCCTGTGATGAAAACTGAAGCTGGCTGTCCCAATCATTTCCTTGGAAAACTTTTCTGTCTGCACCCTAAGGAATCTTTTGTCCACCAGCATGAAATTCAGATTGCTAGGTGCCCAGCCCGCAGAGCAGGTACCCAGGGAAAGAAAGCAAGATGAAGCCTTTTATTTATCAATTTCTAGTCGAAGGCATTACCCTAAGCGTACTGTGGGGTGTGGGGTTTGGCTCTCTACTCACACACCTCCCGACGTGTGTTGCCCACGCTGGTACGTCCAAAGTGACAAACCCAGGCTACGGTTGATGACGTGGAGCAAAACGAGCAGTGGCAATCATCAAAGAGGAATTAAAAGACCCATGTTTTTTAAAGCGAGGTTTCTGAAATGCAGAGCAGAGCGCTGCCGGGTGTCCGGCCTGCGGTGCGGTGTGATATGGTGTGGTGCGGTGTGATGTAGTATGGTATGGCATGGCATGGCATGGCATGGCATGGCGTGGTGTGGCGCGATGCTCTATGGTGCGGTGCAATGCGATGTGATGCGGTATGGTGTAGTATGGAGAGATGAGGTACAGTGTGATGTGGTGTGATGCGGTACGGTGCGGTGAGATGTGGTATGGTGGGGTGCAGTGTGGTGTGATGCGGTACAGGCGTGCTGTGATACAGGGAGATACAGTTCGGTGTAATACAGTACAGTGAGATGCAGTTCGGTGTGATGTGGTACGGTGAGATGCAGTGTGGTGTGCTGTGATACAGGGAGATGCAGTTCGGTGTAATACAGTACAGGGAGATGCAGTTCGGTGTGGTATGGTGTGATGCAGTGTGGTGTGATGCGGTACAGGTGTGATGCGGTACGGTGAGATGCAGTGTGGTGTGATGCGGTACAGGTGTAATGCGGTACGGTGAGATGCAGTGTGGTGTGATGCGGTACAGGTGTGATGCAGTACAGTGAGATGCAGTTCGGTGTGATGCGGTACGGTGAGATGCAGTGTGGTGCGATGCGGTACAGGTGTGGGGTGTGCTGTGATGTGGTATGGTGTAATGCAGTACGGTGTGATGTGATACGGTGTGGTGTGATGCGGTACGGTGTGATATGGTACAGTGTGGTGCACTGTGATGCGGTACGGTGAGATGCGATGTGGGGTGGGGTGATGTGGTATGGTGTGATGCGGTGTGTCGTGGCGCAGTGTGGTGCGATGCAGTGCGGTGTGATGCAGTGTGGTGTGGTACAGTGAGATGCAGTACAGTACGATGTGGTACAGTGTGGTATGATGTGGTGCAGTGCAGTATGGTGTGGTACAGTGTGGTATGGTGTGGTACAGTGCAGTATGGTGTTGTACAGCACAGTATGGTGCAGTGCAGTATGGTGTGGTACAGCACAGTATGGTGCGGTGCAGTGCAGTATGGTGTGGTACAGCACAGTATGGTGCGGTACAGTGCAGTATGGTGCGGTGCAGTGCAGTATGGTGGGGTGCAGTGCAGTATGGTGCAGTGCAGTGCAGTATGGTGGGGTGCAGTGCAGTATGGTGCGGTGCAGTGCAGTATGGTGCGGTGCAGTGCAGTATGGTGCGGTGCGGTGCGGGCAGCATGGCCGGGAAGGCAGCCCCACGAGATGGCACTCTCTCACTCGCCACGGCCCAAAACCGGAGCGCGCGACTCCGGCTATAAATTACCGGGCCAGACGGCTCTCATCACCGTGCCCGGCGCTTGAAGGAGATTCAGAAAGGTCTGCCGCAATTCCCTCTCGCTCAGGCAGGTCAGGATTGGGTCCTTCAAGTCTGTGCAAATGCTTTTAGCCCCACGGCTTTAAATTATGAAAGGTGACATGTGACCTCTGGTTTGTCTCATGAGACCAGGCACAAAGATTTATAAATATTTCAGAAAGCTGGTTCTTGCCCTAAACAAAGGGACTCTGCACATTTTGTGAGCCCGGAGCTGAGGATGGGGTGGGGAGAGGGAGGACGGCAGAGACAGAGGGGCTGCTGCTTGAGGTACCGTCCCCCAAACTTAACTGGAGCCGGGGTTCAGACCTGCCACCTCTGTCACCAATTTTGAACATTTCCCCCTTATACCACCACACAGCCACCTGCCTGCTCACCAGCCCTGAGCTCAGGACAGTATTAATGAGATGGCACCTCTCTCATCCCGATTTCAGATGTGCATTCACATTTTCACTTGAGCTTTTACAGCACAAAGCAGAAAAGATGTGGACAAGAGGCTGGAGAAGTAGCAGAACGCCGGGAGGTTCAGAAAGCTCCAGCTCGCTCCGCTGGCACGCTTTCCAGCAGCTTTAATTTCCCCATGAAATTCATAAAATGTTGCCTTCTCGGTCTCTGTTTTTCGATGGGTATTTGAGCAGAGCAGCCACTGTAATGCCGCATGTGAAGTGCCCTGCGCAGACGTGCACACAGGCGCACAGAGGGGACCATTCTTTGTGTACCTTAACATCCCATATTCCTAGGATGATTTCCCTCTTTCACAGCTTGCCTGTTTTATAACAGATTTGATGCAGGAGAAGACAAATTGTCTCACAAAGGAAGGACGACAAATCATCTTGCAGCTCTTAACAGGTTATTTTTTTTCCCTTTAAAAAGGAAATTTCCATAACAGAGGCGTCTGTCTTCTTACTCGGGATGTCAAACATCAAATGTTGGGACACGATGATTTCAGCCCATTGGCACTAACCGGGGTCACGTACACCACTTCACTGCTGCCAGCTTCAAAACATACAAAAACTCCTTGTTTAAATACCAACCTGTCTAACGGCCATGGTTAACAGCGATACGGGATGCTTAACTGCATCTACCTGAGCTGACTTCTGAGGCTGAGTCAAAGGTGAGGGGGATAAAATCCACCAAGCAAAAGGATACACAAAGGGCAGAATGATCCCGAAGCCACGGTGCCTCAGGACCAACAACCAAGACAAGAAGCTTCAGTTTCATGGGACAACACGTGCTTTTTTCCCCCAGTTTCCAGCACAGCTCAGGTCTCCCCACCATTGAGCACCAGGGTACACATCGCCTCCCCAGGAGAGTCCCTCCATCTCCCCCTCAAGGGACCCGAGAGGGGACCAGGGGGCTCTTCCAGAAGCCACAGAGCCCAGATGAGCAGCTCGTGCTCCCACCCGCAGCCTCACGCCAGAAACACCCATTTTCTCTGAAATGTCAGAGCACCACACGCTCAGAGGCTGCCCTCCACCCAATCTCTTTGTTTCCCAAAACAAAGTCAATACAAAGCAGGACAACCTGTGTCTACACAAACTTAGAAGTGTTCTTCTCACCCAAGGTTTGTGCCGCAGCACAGAAGCCGCTGGTTCAGTTGCTGCAGAAAGAAGGGCTTTGCCGCCTTACAGGGGCTTCTGTCGCGGTGAACGTACCGGATTGACAATCGCAGAGCCCAAACTCCTCCATTAATCTAGTCTCATGGTGTTTTAATACCCGAAGTACAAAGTGAGCTAAGTTAAAGGCTGGTATCTCACCAACTTTTTTTTTTTATGATTTTTTTAAAATATTAAACTCTTGTCATATAAGTAAATTAATCTTTTAATACCAGGATTCCCTACTACGTACCCCCTCTGCCTGCAGCAAGACACACTGTGACAAAGCAACTGCAGTAAGTCCAGGAGTGAGAATGCTGATTGGGAAAACACACAATATCCTGGCGGAAGCCAAGGGAGACGCTCTAATCCAAACCTCACCGGCAGCTGGATAATCTCTGTCTTAATTCAGCTTCCCAGCAGGCACCGGTTTGCTCAGGCAAGAACAAGAGTGGGATGGATGCTCTACCAAGCATCTACCTGAGGCCAAGGGGACTGCGGGGTCATGGGCTTCATTTCTTGCAGTTGGTCGTGGGATTTCAGGCAGTGACTCCTGCCCCAAGCTCAGTTCTGCTGCCTTCTGAGTCTGCACTTCCAAAGCCAAACACAAAATGTACCCCCACAGGTGTGGAGAGACTGTATATATTCATATATAGTTATACACAGGCATCTGTGCTACAGCACAGTCTGCTGGAACTTGACCATATGCTAAAAAAAAAAACCAACAAAAAACCATAGAGAAAATGCACACACAGGAGCTGGAAGAAGGGAGCCACACACACCACGCAGCCCAAACTTGAAGCCCCAGTTGCCTGGGGTTCCTACAAACCAAGGAGGTGACACTAAGGTAACTTCCACCCCAGGTTATCTGGCTAAACTAACGGCATCAGCTGGGGGTGTATGACCCATACTGCCCCAAGGCAGGGGCCAGTTCACTAACTGGTGACAATCACAACACTGGGAGGCCTGAGAAGAGCCGGGGAAATTTCTCCAGCTCAGGGAAAAGATTCCATGCCTCACGCTGTGGGTAGAACTGCAGGGTTTGACACAGTCCCATTATGGCCATCTTCTTCCCTCTGATTTGGCTCATAACAGATGCAAAGTTCTCTTCTGTAATGAAGAACCATTTGCCGAGGTAAAAAGTAACCTATCTAAAAGCCGATATACTCTCCCCCACCTTCACCCAGTTACAAATCCCTGCTTGGAATTTCAGCTTGCACTTGAGAACGCGTCTCTTTTGTCCTGCCTGACTTTACTGCGGAAAAGCCTCCTTTTGCCTCCCATTTCTGCGCTGGGTGCCATCTTTAATGATGATGTATGGGTGTCCTTTTCCTCCGCGGTGCCGTGGGGAGGGGGTCAAACATGCGACACCGCCAGCATGTGTATCAACAGCAAATTATAAACCGTGTCAATCCAAGTTAATGCAAAGCTGTAATCCTCTTTAACAAGAGATCAAATCAGTGCCATGAGTTATGTTCATTCTGTAATCTGATAAGAAATAGAGTGAGCCTCTAATAAAAGAGTAATGAGAGCCCTTAATGATGCTGTTAAAAGGTAGCGCCAGTTAAAATATTGCTGTTGTTCCAGCTGATTAGATCACTGTTGCATATTTGCACAATCTTGTTTTACCTGTCAGAATATCCTGAGTCGTCTTGGGAGATAAAGGTGTTTGGACCAAACATCTGTGTCCTTAAAGAACGTCTCTCCTGCAAGTCACCGTCCTCCAGAGGTGAAATAATGATGTTCATCAAACTTAGCAGTAATTTGATATTATACCTTTTTCTAAAGTGTCTGTGTTTAGTCTCTGTTCCACACACACACGTACAGTGCAGAGATCTGAAGATCTATATATCAAAGCTGACAGAGAGATATAACAAACCCCAAATCCCCACACAGCTCTTCCCAGGAACACAGGCTTTACCTGATCTTGCCACAACCAGGCTGTTTAGAGGACCCACTCCTGCAGATATGGCATCTCTGCACACTCTGAAAATATTCTCACTTGCCCGAGGACCCACAGGCCTTCAGTGGGAACTTCTAGCCCCGGTTTTCCCATAAAGAAATACATCAGCCAAGCACAGGAGCTTTCTGCGAGTGCACAGATGTCTGATCTCCTAAAAACAGACAGCTGCTCAGAGCTGGCCAGCTGAAGGTGACAGCATGGAAGATGTGGATTCAACTACAGCTCTGGCCCCAACCTGCTGTGTCACCTCTGGCAAGTCACCGGGGCTCCTGACTCATGGATTTCTGGACTCAAATGTCTTTGGAGACACGGGCTCTCATTTCTCCATGCCCAGTTTCCCAAAGTGTAAAACAGAGAAGATGACTGGCATCTCCCCAGCTCTGTTGCACATGGTAGTACTGAAGGATGAGTAGATACCAGATAGATACCAGAGCAATGGGATCAGCAATGTGCACCGGGTCGTGCAGATGGGAACAGAATATTCCAAGGCAAGTCCAAGAAGAGGCACCCACACGATGCCACCCTCAAAGCCAGGAGAATCACAACCAGAGGGAGATCAATCCCAAGTAATTCCTGCCTGAGACAGCGACACTCTCCTCTGGACAACCACCACAGCACAGTTGCATTCAAGCTTTTGCCTTCAGGTTCCCTGGCTTAGGGCAGGCCCATCTACATAGCAATGACCTTGGACCGATTAGAAAAACCTTGGCCCAGGAGTACTATAAATGTATTTCAGTCTATAAACATATACCCCAAGATAACCATAAAAATCACTGTCCAGTGTATGTTTTAAAATACTACCAAAGAGGGGTTAAAATAGAGGAGGGCTTGAGGCCACCAGTGTCCCCCACATTACAACATAATATATGTGAGCACAAGGTTAAACAGCCATGCCCATGCGTAGGGTGCATGAAAAACTGGCAAGAGGAAGATTAATTGCCTGCACGAATGCTATTATTCCAACCAGCAGCAAGAATAAGAAAGAAAGTGGCAGTGATGTTGACAGAGGCAGTTATTATACTTGTACGTTTCTTTTCTCCCAATTCAGGCTGTAAAACAATTGGGGAGTGACTGTTCATCCCCTTCTCCACGCGGCGCTTAGGCTGTTTCTCCTCATACACATCTGCCCTTTGTTTCCCAGCCAGTGGTAAGTGATAAACTTGATGTGCCAGATCCCCAGAAGTCCTGGGCAACCCACAGCCTCAGCACCACCACACAGGGACCTTCAGGTGAGGGCTAGCGGTTCCTTGCACTATTCTAAGGTCCCTCTGCACAGCCAGAGTTGTGTAAAATGGCTTAAATGTACAAGAGAATCAGAAATGTGTTCCAAGGCAGCATTAGCTATTTAAATATACAGCAAAGAGCAAGCTGCTACACTGCTACAGACCTGTGCCTTCAAAAGCACTGACAGCAAGTAAAGCAAGGAAACAGTCACAGACAACTCCCCTCTGCTTTTGCCCCAGTCACAAAGTGCTTGTGCTGTTCTTCATGGGGAGCGAAGGGGCGCAGCCAAGGGACAACCAGAACTACATCACCCCTCGCCCCCCCAGACTCTACACAACACCCCCAGGCTTCTGCCCCTCCAAATCTCCACATATATACTTCTTTACTGGCCTTTTCCAGGTCCCTACCTGCCACTGTAGCCGCTGGTAGAACTTAAAGGCAATGTTCTGCCAGCTCTGTTTCTGCAACCCTTTTTTTTTTATATACAGCTCACTGACACTTTAAAATTTCTCACACTACAATGCAGAGCACCTCATTGTTCAGATGTGTATTTATTTTGGGGTCATGCCTTTTAAGTGCCTGACCAGGGAAAAAAAAAATGGCTCAAAGCACGATCACATCACTGTGAAGTGTATACTCGCATTTTCAATCTAGTAATTCACACTTGCAAACAATAAAATTACCTTCCTCTGTCACAAAGGAAAGCTGTTATCATTACTGCTTCCCTCTCATGCGTACAGGCCTGGTCTTTTCTTTTTAATTCACCCGCAGTTTAAAGCAGATGTTGAATCCTTCTTGCTTTGTCCAGCACGGCCGTGTGCTGCTAGAGAGGTATTATGGCCCATGGCAAGTGCAGGGGCATTTTAAACTGGGATGTGAAGTGACCCCTAGAGAGTGGCTTTGATTTTCAAAGAAATGACTGGTAGCAGCAGATATCTTCATTTTGGGCGAGCTGACCCAAAACACCCCTAGAGGTCTAATTCCAGACACTGGCCGCTCCAATATTTTGAATATGTTTTATCTCTGGATGCAAACACAAATGGTGTAAGCTAGGGCGGGAAGGAAGGGAGCTAAGCTAAATAATGCCCAGGTTTTCGGCGTGCAAAGCAAGAATTCCCACCCAAATGCGGAAGGGCTGCTGCACAGAGGAAGTAAGAATCTGTTCTTAAAGCCCACACGGAACAGCAAAATAAATAACAGGCCTAAATTACAGCAGAGGGAAATTTAAGCTCAACATTAGGACCAAACAATGGCAAAGCACATCCCGTGGGGAAGAAGCTGCAGAGAAACTGCTTAAGGAAGACTGTAATTCCTGCAATAGGCAAATGTACGGCATATTCTTTGTGTTACGGGTAACCAGCAGGTATTTTGGCAAACAGTGAGGAAAGCTTAGGCTTCTATTTGTGTAGCTCTTGTCTGAAACTAAAGCTTTCCTATGTATGTTAAAAATGAAATAATACTATTATTATTAAAGCAGTGGTTTTTACAGGCACTTCTTAGCAGCAGACCTCGGGTGTGCAGAAGGGGAATCAGTGACAGAGACACAGAGCAACCTCTCCAAGGTCATCCCTGAAGGCACCTGCAGAACTGGGAAGAGAACCCATCCATGCCCAGGGTCTGCTGGGAAGCCTGGCCTGGGCAGCCTGGGACAGGGCTGCCCACACGGTACAACCCTTGGGCACACTGGCTGGTGTGCGAACACACCAACCGACCCTCTCGCTCTAGATGGGGCTGCACCAACAGCAGGAGACAAGCGACTAAAATGCCATTAATGGAAAGTATGGCGGGCCTCCAAAGCGACTAATAAACTTAATGTGAGGACTAAGTTCCCGCAGTCAGACAATAAGCAGCAGCAGCTGTTGCCACCAAAGAACCCGCAACACACGCGAGGGATGTAATAACCTGCTCAACGTGGAGAAAAGCCCCGGGAGACATTTTCAGCAAACCAAATGTCACACGCTCTGCCCCTACCCCGATGATAACTACGGCAACGCAGCACAACGGAGATGGCACCCCATCGGCTGTGACAGCTTCCCAGGGTCAGCCAGGCCCCGCGCAGCTCGTGGTGGATTCAAGGTGCCTCCCGAGAAGTGAGGGGATGAGGGTTATGATGACGGGAGCCAAACGAAGGGCAGCTGAGGCCCAAGAAGGCTGTTGTGCAGAACGACTCCCCTCTCCCAGCTGTTTCGATGCACTTTATGTTTGCCTTGACCTGCTGGAGGATTCTGGCTTATAGAATGCATTTACTGTGCAACTTTTGGAACGCCTGGAGTGCGGTGGACTGCAAAGGAGGAGGCAATGTCACCTCTGGGGACAGCAAACTCCTAGGTTATTAGGATCGGTCTCACTACTTTTTCTCACCTTCTTCCCTCTCACACAAGCTGAGCTTGCCTTCATTCTGGGGCCAGAGCAGGAGTCCGGGCACCTGCCTTACCTGTAGGATGGTGCAATATGTATTATATGCAAAAAAAACACAGACACTCTAACCTAATTTGAAATTCTCAGAGCATAGGTAGTAACCAGCCAACTGGACATAATACTAAGATAGAGAAAAGCTAGAGTCATGCAGATTATTAATGAAAACCGTTATGAACTGTTTTTTCTCAAACACACATATGCCACCTGCTAATTACCCTCAGACAAAAAGATGAGGGGAAGGAGCAGCACATTCCAGAACCATTTCTACAGGATGGTATGTGTCTGTCTGTCCTGCCCCACGTTTGTTTTGGGACTATCCAAACCAGCAAAGACACCAATTCCGCACAGGTAAGGAGGTCCTTGCCAGCTGGGGAGCACAAACAGCTGCTGGCTCAAGCCCTGCATATCAGAAAAAAAAAATGCACTTGATTTACTTGCCAAATAACCAAAAATGTCTAATCTCACACTGCCCAAGCCACTTGTGTCCCTCTCTTCCCAGGATCCAGGTATGGGGGTGGCAGAACTGACCACCCAACATGGCTGGAGGAATAGCTTTCACCCTACACATCCAACACGTTTATTTTTGTGGCGAGAGGATCTAGACAATATTCAGAAATCAGAGCAGTTTTCTCACTTGAAAAGAAAAAAAAGAAAAAAAGAAAGAGTAAAGAAACTCTGAGAGATACACAATGAAACAGCACAGGTCTATTGTGGACACAAAACACCTTAGTGGCAGCTTAGTGGAGAGCTCTCTCTCATCCAGAAGTCTGTGCAATATCCCAAAAGGCAGCAGTTGGAGAACAGCAGGTATTTGGTTTCCATTTCGCAAACAGACAAATGACATCTCTCTCTCACAAAGCACAAACATGTTCCACAACCCAGGGGAAAGATGTTTCTCAAGCCTTCTACATCCATTCACCGGAAAAATTATTCCACCTCCTTCCCACAAAAATCTCAGCATTTTGAGCTTTAGTTTAAAAACGTAATACTTAAGAAATATGGGTGCATATGTAGAAAAACTATCTAGTAGCTCTGCACAAAATTTCATTTATATTTTCTTACTAATTAGCATATTAAACCATTATAGTCTTCCAATAAAGTACTTCATTCTTTAAACAGACATAAACACAAGAAACATTTAGGTCTTGAGCGAATCTTGACCAAACTATTCCAGTTATTAACTGATCTAAGTAAACGCACACTTAACAGAATTTAAACCAGTTGCCATTTCTATTAAAAGACAAGTTCTTTGTAAGTTTTTATTATACCTGAAGACACCAAATTTGTCTGTTTCCAAAATAATTCCATAAAATGCGAAGATTTCAAAATCAGAGGAGTTTTAAAGCAGGAATCAAAATGTAGGTACGGAAACCTGTGAAAATTTCTTGTTTGGCGTCACAGTAATTACAGAGTGAAGCTCAGCCAGACTGCCCGGACAGATGTGACCAAGACACCCAGGCTATGATGCCAGTGACAAATGGTTAACTGATAAGAAGAAATGGAGGGGGCGACAGACTGAAGAACAGGTCAATATCACGCTGTCATGAAGCCATTTGAGAAACGTAATTAATCTATTACTCACCTGGCATCATCATTCATTGTACAGTGGTCAATAGGTGCCATGAAGCTCACCAGCTTGCTATGGACATGGTACCTGAACAGCGCAGGAAATAAGCAGGCAGCACGTTAGTAACTATTAATGAAAAGGAAATGTTGCTGCACGAACAGAAACACCCCAGCCACTGAAATGCAAAGCACTGGCTTTCCTGGCGGCTGGTATCTAATGAGTCACTAGTTGTAGCTGGCATTTCCCCCCCCTCTTCCCTCCTCCTCCTTTCTTAGAACATGGACAGAAGAATAATCAGATGATACAATGAACTGAATAGCAAGCAAATCCTTTTTTTATCACAGCTAGAAAGAGAACATACAGCACCCACTAATTGTGTGCGAGTAACTAATCAGACTCCCAGACAGACACCCCTGAAAAGTCAGAGACAGAAACAAGAACTCGTTTTCAGGCTTCTGTTCAGCTGGTGTCTTAATCACCTTCTGGAATTTGTGCCCAAAGAGCCCACTGCAGGCAGCAGAACCACCAGAGCATCAGACCTTCCCAAGCATCCATCTGCTACCACTTTTTTCTTGCTCTATGGTATCTAGGGCCCCAAAGGCTATCAAAATTCTATTCTGCTAGCCATACCTGGGGCTGGAAAGTCTTACCCTGAATAACCTACAAATGGAGCACCTAGAAACAAGCAAGGGAGGAGGCAGGAAAAAGACCTGTGCAAAGAGGAGATGAGGAGATGGAGCATGTCTGAGGCAATACAGTGCCACAGCTGGCTCAGCTTCTGAGCCACCAATATTTCTGCGAGCCGTACTGCATCCCCAGACACGGCACCCCGTTCCCTCTTTCCATACTGGGCTAGGAACTCACAGTAGCTTTTCACGACTTACATTCAAGGATCTGACACATACAATTTAACCAAGTACTGAAAAACTCGGAATGAAAAGGTGGCTTTGGTGGCTTTAAACCCTGGTGTCCAAGTGCAGGGGATTCCAAAGCGCTGGCTTTGGTGTACACTACCACGCTGCCTACCCAAGTCTGAAATGCTTTATCCGAGCTGCTGCTATTTTTAGAGCTTGACAAATAGCAGGCAAAAGGATTCACAAGCATTTGCCCAGGATCACCTTTCCACTCTGTCACCTCTGCTCTCCCTTTTGTTTGCTTATGCAGGAACGTTCCCTGGAGGGGATTTTTAGCTCACAAGACTGTTTCGGAACGGCTCTTCAGGCACAGCACACGCACAAGGGCTTCTCTGCACAATCAAGGCTCTGTCACTCCTCATGGAAGCAACTGCCCTGGTCCAACGCTGTGAGGATGGAGTCAGGGAGCAGAACGGCCACGCAGGGCTCGTACTGCAGCAAACATGGGGTCAACACGCTGGACTATGAAATGGTTTGCTTATGAGACATTAATAACTGATGGATTCACGCAGATCAAAGCTTATCCAGGGACGGCCTGCATCCCCTGGCAAGGGGACTTAGCAATTGTGATAAAATCTCTGACTAGAGTTGTTTGTCCAGAACTAATTACTGTCACACTCTTTTTAAATCAGGACTTAAAAAATCCCAGTCTGGCAGGATATAAAAATATTTCATTTCATTGACAGACACCCCGTGTTGCAGCAGCGCAGGACCAGAAATCCCCGACGTGAAAAACGGGTGTTCAAACATCTCCCTCGAGAAAAGGCATGTCCCATCCCAGCGAGGGACAGCAGAGTTCGAGGCATGAGGTTTTTTAAGCTCGACTGTGGGGTTTTTGGATGAGCTCAGTTCCCTCTCAGTGCCCCAATTCCCCAGGCTATGAAGGGGACAGGTACTTATGTCACACAGAAGATCAACTGCATTTGAAAGCACTTGAAGATCCTCAGACCTTCAGACCATGTGCGCTAGATAAACTGGTGCACATTTCATCCAAACATGCTGTAATATCGAAGGCTTGCTAAAGGATTGCTAAAAAGGAAGAATTATGGAGACAGATGAAACTTAGTGTTTGATATTTTGCTCTCCAGGATCTTTAGTCCTTCAGGAAAACAAGTCTAAGCACTGCTGCCCCAACTTTAGAGAAGGAAAAAGAGCAGAGGGTGAGAGGCTTGGGGTGACACTGAGTCCCTCAGGGGAAGAACCAACTATTTAAAAACACCCATTTGGGCTCTACTGGACTATTCTGAAAAGACACTGGAGCTTAACTGCATGTTAATCCTAAACATGGACAATGAGACATTTTGCTTTTATTGATATTTTCCCTGCAGGGTCAGTGCAACTTTTATTTAAAGAAGGAAAAAAAAAAAAGGCACCTAAGATCTAAGAGGCAATTGACTGGGCGAGATAGCTGATCTCTCAGGAATGCTGAAGCCACAGATTGCACACAATGAGAGACTTCCCCATTATTCCTGGAGGTTTACGAGTCTGACTCAGTTGTGTGATGTTGTCAGTAGTTTTGACTGAATCATGAATATATCCAATTATGTGTGATGCTGACAGAAAAGAATATTGATAGTCAATAATTATAGGCTTTTCAGGCCAACAAAGTAGCTCTTCCCTCTTTTAATAAATTATCTTATGACATCTATCTTAAAAATTGCTATGCCAGGCCTGACCCAGACTGACTCCACTGACTTTCTATCAGATGCCATCTAAACTCACGATTTATAGTTTACTCACAAAAGGATGGTTAATGTTGCGGATTTTTCAGGAAGCGGTGCAGCTTTGCAGCGTGCCTCCCTGCCACAAACACCTCCTCCACTACAAATCACGCAGTCACGCTAAACTCAGGGAGACTAATAGATCTGCTCTGCAAAGTGGGGGGAAAAAACCAACCCTATCCCTCTCCCGCCTGCTTCCCTTTCCACCCTACTGCGTGGAAGATTCTTCCACTGGAAAGACAACAGGAGAGATCAACCCAAATTAGCGATCCAGGAGTCAGGATGTGAAATGCTCCAAAGCTAAAGAAAGCTGCAGTGGGACTTAGGAAAAGAGAGATTAAACACCAAATTCCAATGGACAACTAGTTAGTAGGAAATGGACATCTACCTCACAGAGGCATTTCTGCACATCTTCCCCTACAGATGCTACCCACGTTTTACTCAGCTAAATATATATTGCACAAGAGGTGTCTACTGGCATTCACTAGAAATTACGGCCCCAAATTGCTTAGGGACACTTGAACACCTCTCTCCTGTGGTTTCTGAGACCAATGAACACTCTTGCCAAGACTGATCTGGGCAAAGCTCACAGGCTGCATCCAACCAAGCCCTTATTCCAGGCTCAAAGAACATTAAGATTGCCCAGTGGATGCCCCAGAGCAAGACATCCTGCCCTGAAAGGCCTGAATAACCCCACCAATGCACCCCAGAGCCAACGCAGCCCAGCCAGACTTTATTTGGCAAAACCAGAACTTCTCTTTGCGTGCAGAAGCTGTCACCCACCGGATTCTCCTTCCTTTACTGGCTTTTCTGTCCACTTTCTTCTTTATTTTGCTTCGTAACTTCTGGATGGCCAGCCATTGCCTGAGGAATGCAAAACGACTGTTACGCAAGTTTTAGGGCCACTAGAAAAATGAGGTTTAGGTACCCTGGGGTCTGAGGTTCTTCCCAGCCCTTCTACCCACTGCATTTACCCAAGTGAAGGAGACCAGAACCTCAGGAAAACAAGTATGAAACCGCAGGTTCTCGTGGTACTGCTTCATCCCATGGACATGGCATTTAAACAAGGAGCGTTTCTCCTGACTCCAGCCACAACGGGACACGCAGAGCAGAGCTCCTGATCCCAAGGAGACAATTGCTACTCAGTGAGAATATTCTACCTGCAGAAAAACCCATGGAGGCCACAAGCTTGGCTCCATATTTCACTCTTTCTTGATTACTGAATATTTTTAAGAATCTTTAGAATTAAAAATAAAATCTTTACAAAATATAAATGCTAAAATCTGTAAAAAATGTCTTTATATTTACAGGTACTGCTTTTTTGTTTCTGCCTTGATTACTGAGGCCTCTGTTCTCCATAGAGAAAGCCCGTAAGAGAATAGATGGTCTGCCACATCCTAACTCAATTCCTCAAGTCAGACAGGTTATGCCAACTTCTTGAAGAGAATTACAGTGACACAGTAGATGCTCTGAATTTATTTCCTCTGTTTTGCAAACTATATTGAAAATTATAAGCAAGTATTTCTCCCCACCATCTCTGACGTAAACCTGGCAAATCTAGCGAGAAGTCCTATATACCACTCCAACTATTACCACACAAAACTACAAAAGAAAGAAAAGCAATAAACACTTTCAGAAAGTGCTGTCTGATCCCTGCCTGTGTTTAGAAGGAGAGCTCAACTCCTCCAACAGAACTTCATCAACTCAAAGAAGTTTTCAGCAGAGGAAAACTTCTACCAGTTATAAATATTTTTTCTTTTACGAAAATGAGCGTCATCTTACCTGATTTATACAATGAAAACTCGACATCAGGGAAAAAAATCTAGCAAAATCCAATTACTGCAATCTTAATATAATCTTAATTACTATAATCTATTTTATTGTAAAGTCAGATAAATGTACAATGTAATCACCACTTAAATGTAATTTTGTCTATATCATGTTAAATTATAGTGAATAGCTTTCCATAATATTCCAGACATACACAAAATAAATTTGACACATTGCACTAAAATTTGGGTAATATTTTACAAGTATAAAAGTTATTTCACCAGCACAAAATTTCCTAATGCATTTTGTCCCCCTCCCGTACTCATACCCCCATTTTCAGCCTTCCTCTGCTTTTACACTTTCCTAAATTATAGCCCATGGCTATTTAAATGCACACTGTTCATTAAATGGTATTTGGAAGATTCTTTATTTTCTAACCATGGAATTAAACAGAGAAATAAGAGCTTCCCTGCCTGGAATTATATTTTACTTCTGCATGCAGGAAACTTTCCTTAATATCGTTTTAATTGTATACTATCTTTTCTTACAGCAGGGAGAGAGCAAGGAGGAATTGCTGTAACTGATCTCACGACAGAAGGTTTGCTCCTTTAATACAACGAGAAATCAGAGCTCAGAATGAGAAAAGGCCAAATTTCAGCTGCGGGCAGACACTTTCTTAGTTCCCCCTCGCAAGGGTCAGTTAAGACACCCCTCTACAGATTCCCTTTGTGCTGCATGAACCACTGAGACAGAAATATTGAGTCTGGAACAAGCCTTCTACAACCAGAAAGTATCTTCAGGGGATCACAGACAAAGCAGGGCCCAGCTCAAAGGCTGCAAATTCTTTGGCAGACAGTGTGATTCACAGTTAAGGAGTCTGTACGTCACAGAAAATGGCCTTCTTCGCTAATGTCATGCCATTTTAATAATTTGTTATACAATTTCTAACACCCAGATGCTTTTTCCAGGGTCATTCAAAATTTTGCCCTCTACAATGAGCTGGACTGGAAGCCCACAGGTAGTTTTGCACTCCTGGACTGAAGACAGTGGTGTTACAGACAAAGTCCTACTTACCTGCCCATTGCTACCTGGTCGTTGGGGTCCAATGAAGTGGTTTTACGTTCTATAAGTTCTCGAAGGAGCTAGAAGAAAGAAAACAATCCCATTAAAAAGACACGTTAATGCAAACAGGCTCACAGGTTTCTCAGAAGACTTAAGGAATTAGCTGCCAATTTCCCAAGGGAACCTGCGTGCCTCATTCCTTGAAACTCCCAAGAAAGCCCCAAGCAAAGAACCAAGGCTTTTTAGCATTTCCTCTGTGCAAAAGAGTTTTCCAAGGGAAAACTTCCAAGGCCCCACACTTCAAGCGGGGAGGGCAGGGGGCATTGAAGCACTTCATCAAAGAGGAGCCAAGTGTTGCTGGGCAGTAACGCTCGCTCTCAGGAACAGCACAGCAAAATAACTTTTATAGCTGGAGAAGGAATGCTCAGGCAGCTCAAGCTTTTTTATTTCTTTTCATGTCCTGAGGGTTGGGTTTTGTCCTTTTTGCTTCCTGCAGCCAAAGAATATTGTGAACAGCCTTTTTTTGGATACTCGACTGGTGCTATATGTTTATCACCACTCACTGTAAATTGTACGTGCTGTGCCTTGGGTATTAGCCAACATATTAACACGAAGAACAGAAACAAACCCTACAAAACTGAGGGGCACGTGCTGCTTTCTAGATGCTGACATTTTACTGACTAGTGAAGTTACTGCCACAGCTCAGAAAGGACCCGAAACCAGGGAGTCCAGGCCATTCCACAGAGATGATGGAGATGAAAGACGCTTTTCCTCCGCCCTATCCCTTTGCTGAAGTGGGAGAACTGGACTGCAATGGTCGCTCAAGGTACAGTAAGAAAGCAGGGTTTGGGGAGCAGCCATGGCCCTGGCTGTCATCTTCTACCCGGCAAGACAGCACGCAAAGACAGGTAAGAGGACAAGAAAGAAGCTCCGCATCCTCCCAGAGCAGCCAAGTGAGAGGATGGCATTTCTGAGCACAGCTCAGCTCTGGATACCGCTGTGCCCAGCACAGCCTGCCCTCGGACGCCTGCCCCGGGCACCGTGCTATGGGAGAAATATGCTGAGCCCTCCACTTTCTGATCACGTAAGGATACCACTGGAGTTAAGGAGGGAAAAGGTGTGCACCCCAGAAAAGAAAAATGGCGTAAAGGTAGATGGGTATCATTTTATCACCCTTTTTATTTTCCAATAAGAGACACTCAAGCAACAGAGATAATATTTATACCTGTCCACATCTTTCCTCTCCTTCAAGGCATACATCACATTGCACATAAAAGAGTGATTCAAGCATAATTAAAAACCTGCCATGACTTTTTTTTGCTATTTGCTTATTTTTGGAGATTATTGCTGCAGCAATTACTGTTAAAAATTCCAAGAAATGAGGCCGCTGGTTTATTATCACTAGCAAACAGCAAGCTACTTCTCTGCCCCCTTTATCTGATTGATTCCCAACATCTTTCTGGCACACAATCTATCAGTTTATCTCTCCCACTTCATCACAGTCACTTCTGGCAGCTAAATACAAGATCCAAATCCAGTGTTACACAGACATACGACACAGTAAACCTATGTAACACTGCCACTCTGTAAACAGCTGCCCTTAAGGCTAAGCAGAAATGGGATCTAGGTTCCTAGTCAATATTCTGTCAAAAGCAAGGTGGGAGGGAGGGTTTTAACAGCAGCGAGAAGTGGTGCAGCAAGGGTTTAGGGGTTTCTTCCTGTACCGGCAATAAGGTGCGTTTACTGTCTCCTCTTATTGTGCTTCCTCGGCACGATGCGCAGAAAAAACTGCTGAGTGGTAACGGCAGAGGCTGAGGCACCAGAAGACAGCGATGCAGAGACGTCCTGCGCCCTTAGAGAACTAAGGAGCAAGACGTTTTCAGCAGGACTTGCTCTTCCTGGTGGCCCACCAAATCTACACACCAAGGAGTGCCACCAGGGTCTTACAATGATGTCATAGAATCACAGAATCGTCACGGTTGGAAAGGACCTCTGAGATCACCGAGTCCAACCATACATACACACAAAAAAAACCTCCTACAATCTCACCCACTAGAGCATGCCCTGAAGTGCCACATCTACACCTTTCTTAAATACCTCCAGGGATGGTGACTCGACCACCTCCCTGGGCAGGCTGTTCCAGTGCCTGACCGCCGCCTCACCGAAATACAGGAGATGTATTTTTGGGGGCAGGTTCCTAAAGCCGTACTGGGAAGCAGGCGGGATCTTTGGACAGGATCCTTCTCCCTTTGGCAAAGGCAGCGTTTCTCATGTCGGCTGTGAAGGGCAAGGAGCAGTTCAACTCCCCATCACTTAGCAGGGACCCCTACATTTGTTGGGGGGCACATCCTCTTGGCGTACAGAGGATCCTCTCACCAGAATGAGCCAGGAAAAGCTTTGCGCAGCAGCAGGAGATGGAACCCTGCCCATGGTTGTCCCCTCAGGCCACCAGCCGACCGGCCATTAGTTGAGGAGAGCCAGGCTTGCTGACCTTGACAGTGAAATGATCTTTTAATGCAGCATCAACTGCAGGACTGGGGACACTCCTGGGGAGAGGAGAGGGAGGCAAAGATGGGGGAGAGGTAAAAAAAGAGCAGGGACAAGAGGGAAATTAGGAAATAAGAAATAAAAGCTGCGAAGCATCTTATTACATCTAAATAGTGTACGTCTTGAAGCGAAAGTTATAAATCATGCTAACAATGGTTACTAAAATAAAAGTGGATGTAGCCAGAGGCTACCACTGAAAAAGTCAGTCTAGACCTGCCTCGCTGCCTTTGGTCTTTAAGGATTTGATTAGTTTTTCCGCTTTCTAGTTCAGAGTCTTGCATTCAGCCCATGCTCCAGAGCCAGCCAGGGCTCAGGATACAGAATGAATGATAAATTCATTTACTGAATAAAGCAACACTGTTTTCACAGCGCAAGACTTAAAACACTTCCGAAGCTGTAATATTTCATTAAGCTTGGCGATTCTGGTTAAAATTTATTAGTCAAAACAGAAAACTCTCATCAGACCCCATATATTCCATTAAGAGTGATATATGGTGTCTCCCAATGTCTAATTATTAACTAGGAAGTGTAAGTAAATCACTATCAGCATTAAGCCCTGATGTGTGAAGACAAAGTTTGCGTCAGGCAATTTTAGCATCAAAAGGCTTTGATTTGAAACATATCCTTTTTTTGCTTTCCCTCCTTCACCTCTTCACATCTTCCCTGAACTTCAAAAAAACCTCAGCTCAGTCTCCCACAGAAGCAAAAACACAACCTGTGACCAAGTGCAACCACCTCCAGCAGCCTGAAGCTCCACCACCAACTCTAGGCGGCTCCTAGCAAAAGCTGGAAGCAGGAAGACAAACTATGTGCAAAGCGGACAATGGGCAATACAGAGCAGAAGAAAGTTGTGAACATCACAGAATGGTCCAGGTTGGAAGGGACCTTTCAAATCATCTAGTCCAACCATCAATCTAAACTGACAAAAACCATCACCAAACCATGTCCCTCAACATGCCTGCCCAGCTTTTCAATACCTCCAGGGATGGTGCCTCAACCACTTCCCTGGGCAGGCTGTTCCAAGGCTTAAAAACCCTTTATGTGTAAAAATTTTTCCTAATATCCAGTTTTATTTGTCTTTGGGACAAAGCAGCAACACTTGGCATGAGTGTTGCTCTGTGTGTGCATTTCTGAAGTCAAGAAAGCTTCACTTTTAAACCTAACTCCCTACTCAAACCCAGGTATTACCTACCACCCCAGTAAAGAAAAGCAAGGCAGAGGTTGTATGGTTTGCCGAGCCCAAAAGACATGTCCATGAAGGGCCAGGAGCAGACAGGAACCAAACCTCCCGTGTCCTGAGCGCACCAGAGAGCTTAAAATCTCCAACCACTAACAAAGAGGGAAGCAGGATTCCCACAGAACACCTCCGAAGGCAAGAGCTTCAGAAGCACCTGGTATTCACCCACCTCTGCAGACACCAAAGCCACTGTTAAAATTTACGCTGGAGGCGATGATGTGTGTTTTCTAAAGGATTCACCTTAAAAGGACTCCGTCTCTGCGCTAGTTAAAAGAGATGCACACAAAGTACATCGTAGAAAATTAAAGGGATTTAGAAATGCCATCACGGTGTTGTTCAAGGGCAATAGAGATTCATTTCTCATTTTAGAGGTCAATTTTCATTTTAGAGGTTAGGTCTCATTTTCATGCACTATCTATCAGTGTTTCTAATACTCCAGTTGCTGACCTTTCTGATTTGCAGACCCCTAAGAATTTCCAGTTGAGACAAAGAGCTAAGTATAGCTGAGATCAGCCTCGTGACACGAGGCTCACTTCTCTTAGCCCTCACGGACCAATTCAAATTAATACCTCGCAAAAGCTGATCTGTAGTATATCACAGGCAACAGTTTAGTTCACAAAGCCCAGAAATACAACCGGAACAAAAGAAACACTTTTTCTCTGATGCTATTAACATCTTCAGAAAAGCCAGGAAAGGCCCAGGTCATTTCTGCTACGGTGCATCAAAGCCACCTACTCTGTCTTGGAGGTGGCACTTTGAATTCGGGAGTCAGGGACGGGAAGAGGTGAGTGAGGCTCAGCCCTGCGCTGAGAAATCAGACCAGTCCCATTGGGATCCCAGCTCCAACAAGGGGCTGACAATGTTCTTTTTAAAACAACTGCGCAAAACAATGGAAACGCAGCACCTCGTACCCCTTCTGCCCTCGTAGTCATTTGCTGAAAGCAACAGAGAGAGATTCGCTGATCCATCCGTTCTGAAACAGAAGAACGTGAGAAACCCGGACTCCAGGTTTACCAGCAGCTGCTTGCCTGTACTACAACACTCTGTCACTCCTTGGTTAAAAAAACCACTCCGTTTGTTAGTGAGAGACTCTAAAATATTTGCAAATTGCTCCTAAAATATTTGCAAATTGCTTATGTGGACTTTTCTGCTAAATGTGTATTAGTTACTGGAGACAGTAAACAAACAACTATTGTGGTGGGAAGGTCTCCTAATGGCCCTCCACCTCTTTCAACTCAGAATCCTTTCAAAAGCTCAGGCAAATTCCCTTCATCCTGCCTCACAGAGCACAATGTGACATGGCAACATTGACAAAATGTGTTATTGTTATCTTTTAACAGTTCACAAAGCAGTTATATTTTGACAAAATCACTGTAGGAAACAAAGAGAGAAGCCAAGTGCAACTCATCAAGTCCAAGCAAAGAAGTAAGATGACAATTGCTTTTCCAACTGCTTTTCCTCTTTCCTGGTGAAAATGCAAAGTCACTGCACTAGGAACAGAAGTTGACAAAGCTGCATTTTATCCATGCAGTTTCAATACAATACCTTCTAATTTAGTTTTTTTCTCCTTTAGTCTTTGGGAAAACATGGTAAATCCCATGGATTTTTTCCTTCTTTTTTATATTTATGCATCATACAATTATTTAAACCAGCATAAATTATGACAAAGTTGCTTCTAGTCCAGCATACATTTTACACTGCATTTTGCCGGGATGTAGAAACAAGCAGTTTCTTCTCCTCCTTCAAGCTTCCCCCCCCAGCTCAAGTATTATTTTTAAATGCCCTTGAAATACTTTTTAAAAATTTAATTGTCTGCAATCTATTTATAATGTGAAAACCTGAACTGCAAGATGGAATCACTGGATAGTC
Organism: Limnodromus scolopaceus; assembly: GCA_028565335.1. NCBI lineage: Eukaryota > Metazoa > Chordata > Aves > Charadriiformes > Scolopacidae > Limnodromus > Limnodromus scolopaceus. Next base: position 5,113,705 of record JAOXNO010000007.1, read on the forward strand.
TCTTCTTAAAAAACATTTTATTAAAATTCAGTTTTGTATAAAATAGGCACTGACTTGCATATTTTCTAATAACCCATTAAGAGAAGTTTCAAATCAAGCTTTAAAACGTGTTATTAACCATCTACCCAGCCATTTGAAAGATACATGCCTGTGATAAGAGTATTGTATTGCCATTAACCTGTGGGATGGTTCGAGACATCTCTTATTCACACAAAACTCTAAATGCATCTCATTAAAGCCACAAGATCATCTGTCCATATTAATCACTCACCAGTTTAATTAAGGTAAACCAGCTTGTCAGAAAGCCAGTCTTCTCTCTATTCTTCACCATTATCGACTTTTAATAGTTCACTGGATTAGTAATTACTTGTTTATGGCATTATCAGATACCTGGGAGAGAAAACCCCAGTATGTGCCCAAGAACTGCCTCAGGCCAACTCTTGGACTTGAGGAGAAATCTACCCCATCAGATGAAGTTTTCTAAAAAGCCACACAATGTGATTTAGATACAAGTACAACCCAGAAGAGAAACAAACTGAGCTACAAGTATCTGGACAAGAGATTCAGACTTGGAACTTCATTTTGTGGTTACTGGGATGAACGCAGGCATGCACGAAGGGAGGGAAAAGGAAGGGAAGGAGATCTCTCGCTGACTTACGAAAACCACAGCTTTCATGTGGAGCAGGTAAAGAGTGGGCAGGCACATACAGTGCCACTCCACCAGAGACAACAATGAAGGAAGTCACAAGTCCTACATTAATCAGTGTTTGCTACAGGAACCACTACAGAGTCTGGAGCACAGGTCTGATGAAGAGCGGCTGAGGGAGCCTGGAGAAAAGGAGGCTGAGGGGAGACCTTCTCGCTCTCTCCAACTCCCTGAAAGGAGGGTGTAGCCAGGGGG
>JAOXNO010000007.1:5114705-5142772 GCA_028565335.1 Limnodromus scolopaceus
TGGAGGGATTTAAAAGCCGGGCAGACGTGGTGCTGAGGGACATGGGTCAGTGGTGGGTTTTGTCAGTGTTGGGTTGACGGTCTATGATTCTGTAACTCCTTTCCTAAGTAATTAGGGCGTAGATAAAGAAGGGAGCAAGCCTCTTCCTCCCTGTGCAAGCATCCTCACCTTGGGAATAAATCCCAGCTGGGAGCAGTTCATTTACAGCTGTGGGATGTCAGTCCTCTCCAACCTACCGACAGTCCTGCCCGGCAAACTGCTGCCATCCCTGTCCCAACACCTCAGCGCTTCCGTGAATGTTCCCCCTCCGCTTTGGCTCTACCCAGCTTCCGAGGCTGTGGCGATCGGGGACAATACTGACGATTGCGGGTTGTTATAAACAGTGGTGACACACACCACAACCCCAAACCAGGGGGAGGAGGGAGCAGGAGAGCGGAGGAAAAAAGGGATTATGTATATTCCTAATTCTCCTTAGGCATACCTGCTGCCATCAGTGATGAACATTTGTTCTGGGAAGAGCTGCTACCAGTGGAACGCTTAGCATATGAACACTAACCTAATTCCTGTTGGAAATAAACCAATTTCCACTCTCTCCTTTACTAGGGGAGTATTTCAACCTAATAATAAAATCTCCACTGTAGCATGTCAGACCAGCAGCTCTCTGGTAGCAGGCTGGAATTTTAAGTCTTAATGCTCCAATATCAGCTGTAATGAATTGTACATAAATATGACTTCTAAAAATAAAAAGCCTTTTTCTTCCCTTAAATTCATGTATGAAAGAGAGTTTAAAAGAAACGGAAATGGGGTCTGGTCTCTCACTGCTCTCAGTAATGGGGATACTTCTGAAACAGTTTAACTATTCACACCCAGTGCAACCCAAATAAAAATATGTCACTTGCATTATTCAGCTCAGCTTTACATTACCATTCAACGAGCCACCACAGTAAAAATTATAACTGCTTGTAAAACTAGTGAAGAATATGAGAAAAGGCAAAGCGGGATGAACAGACAGAACAGAGTTAAATCCTGAATCGCCATAAAATTCCACCAGCCCCACATGGTGAAGTCCATTAAATGCCAAGACCTGGACAAGAAAATTGTTTTTCCACAGGAAAAACAGATTAATTAAATAGTTTTGTATTATAATCTATAATAAAGCAGTACAGCTACTTATTGTGCTATCATTAACTTGTGCACATTCATCAGACCTCGTTCATTTTTACTTGCTTAATTTCACACTGAAATATACAGGAAGTTGGTTTCCAACGTCTGTCTTTATCTGAATTTTTCCCTTTAATAAATCATGGGCAGTGATCAAAATAAACTAATCATTATAAACTGTTATTTGGAAAAATGGAAGTGATACTAAAAAAAAGTCTGGATCTAAATTTAAATACAAAGAAAAAAGCGCCCATTGACAGGTACACATACACTTTGCCATAAGTATTAATGCAGAGAGGTCAGGGTTTCTGAGCGACCCGAGCTCCGACACCCAGAGGTGCTGCTGCTGCTGCTGATTACTTCCTGAAGAGCAGTTCCCCTTCTCCATTTTATTTATCTATGTACATCCGCCCACGCACACAAAAGCGCCGCAGAGTTACGACCCGTCTGAAAGAAACCCCGTCGGCTGTATTGTCAGCGCTCTATTGTAACGCGCTCGGCCCTCTCTGAATGCAACGTTCAGCCCCGGCTTACCACCCCGACAAAGGAAGGAAAGCATTTTATGAAACCAATTTAATTGGGAGGTGACAGAAAACACACAGCCATTTTCTTTAGCCTTATCGCTGATTTGGCTTGGGCCCCAATCTCTGCCAAATCCCACTCGAGAGAAGACATTAACCAGGTCAGCGGAAGAGGTGCCGCGCGGTGGCCGGCGAGGGGCTGGCGTCCCCACAATTACTGGCGCACAATGAAGCAGTAATCTTTCCAGATCATCTCTCCCAAGAAGCATATTGGGGACGGGAGGAGAGGAGAAAGGTGGAAAGGAGGGAGGGAAGGATGGAAAAAAAAAAAAAAAAAAAAAAAAGGCAAGAAAGGAAAATGACTGTGTAGCTGCCTCGCGGCTCAGCAGATGTCTGTGCGTGATGTACGAGGCTGGGATAAGCTGTCGTAGCCGGCTGCCAAGGAGTGGTAAGTGATTAAAGCCTCCACCAGGCGAAGCACCATATTTAGAGTCCGTGGGGTTTCGAAAGTTGCACCCATTCCTTGCTGTGCTGCCAGATGTTGTCGGCTGGGCCTGCTCCCGTTCGCTGGGCGCGGGAGGCGGCGGTCGGTACAGCCAGGAATGCAATCTGGAACGTTTCCGGAGGTGCCGTACATTAAACCCGTGTCACCCATCCTTCACCTCTACCGAACGCTGAAACAACTCCAATTTGCTGCCACTTTCCCTCTTGGGAAATGGCCAAGATACAGTTGTGCCTGGCAGACCCATTTGTTTTACTCAGGTGATTCTCTTCCCTCAATGACCTCTATTAGTTTAAGTTTTAATTTAGATTAACCCCAGCACCCCAATTAACCAGTGAGGGGAAAAGCTAAGCTGTGACTAGTCATATTTCTGAAATCACGATTTATCGAAGTTAAAGTTATTAGAAGGAAAGACGGGCCATTCATCTATTGCTATTTTTCTTTTAAAAATTTAACATTTCATGGACAACGAGCACTTCCTCTGCACAGGTCCAGGGATTGTCAATCACAACTATTTTGTCTCAACCACTTCATTATTTTGTTATAGTGACTTAATTTGTTCTGTGTTCTTAGGGTTCACTTGGTCCCTTGGACCACAAATTCCCCCTCAGTATTATCCCACTGCGTTACAGATTTGGTCTCTTTAACCAGCGCTGCCAAGAAGACGGGCACTCTCCGAATTCCATTTTTGAGCCTCCACAGATGAACCTGGCGCCTTTGCCTGCCCAAGAGATGCTGCTCAAGCCACAGCAATACAGCAGAGATGCTCTTACAATAAATACACAGCCTGGAGAGGAGCTAACTCGCCATACATTCCTGTCTCTGAGGCAGGATGCCTTCAGTAGACCCCTCACAAACATTAAATATTCAAATTGTCCTAATTCTGCACTAGGTGAGGTCTATTGCAAAGCTTCTCGTGGGCATCTCGAGCAGGAGGGTTGGCAGCGTGTGGAAAACCTTCTTAGAGGGGAAAAATATAAGGCAGTATTAAAGTTCTCTGTATTTGCTATCTGTAAAACATAGGTAAGAATTACCAATTTAATACATCTTTTTATTCATCTTTAGTCCTGGCCCTGTGCATGAAATCCCAAATTTTGAAAGTATTCAAATGCTTCTGGTTAAATCAGTTACCAGAGTGCAGTCACATGGCAACAGCTCTTCCACTGCCCTAACACTTTACCAGCCACTCTAATAACTATCCAGATCAGAAACCTCTGCTTTTCTAATGATCTAATGATATTGTTTAGTCCTGAAGATAAAGCTCTCTGTGGATCATCAAAGCAAAACTCGGTTTTTTTGCATTGGGGATGGACTTAACAGTGAATCACTCTCCTCAATACATGGCAATTTCAGTATTTCATAAAACTGGCACCATCATTTATTAAATAAATTACAAACACAAGGTTTCCCTAAGCTGCAGCCTCCACGCATTGGGTGCAGATTCCTCGTTTCTGAGAATTTTGCAAATAAAAGGAATAACTGGCCTAAATCCAAGCTGGCACAACTCCAAGAAAAGTGCTCGAGGAGCCCTGCAGCTTTTTCATTCAGGAGGTAGATGAGATGATTTAGGTTGAGATGAGAGTAACTCGGGTGCTTTTGAAGATCTACTAGAATCGTTTTTCATAATGGGACTCTACCCAGAGAGAAAAGTCACCTCTAGAGAATTCAGTGATTTTTCTCTTGTGTAGCAAAGTTCCCCAGTGAGAACAACAGGCACAGACCTTATCCCCAAGCCCCGACTCACTCGAGTACAGCAGTGCCAGTAATGGCAGTGAGTTGACATCCACAAAGCAAGTCTGAGCTCCCACAGCCCTGTATCCAGAGTTGACAGCAAAGTCCTCTGAGGCAGCTACAGAGATTCCGGATGTTAAATGAGATAACCGAGTTTCACTGGTCAGAGAAATTTAGAGCACGGATCCAACCGCGTTAGCTCTGTAAGTATAAAAACCCAACTGGAGCCATAATTCCAACACAGATTTACCATCACCTACCTGGTGATAAAAGTCATCATCATCAAATATCTCCTCATCTATGTCCTTCAGGTGCCTGTTGGAATCTGCCTGTGGGAGGACCTCCTGGAAGCACAAAGGAAATACTGACAGCTCATACGTGAGCATTTCTGTCCCCACCTCTGACGACATCACGTGCAGCCACTTCTACACATACTTGAAGATATGAAGGAACAGAGAAAAGCTCCCAACATAACAAGCTTTTAAGGACTAGGAATACATTTAAAAGCAAGGCAGAAACGCTGCCAATGCCAAAATAGATTTATGATACCTTTACTGGGAAATAAATAGGATTGTGCAAAGTCTTTCTGGCAAAATACTACAGATATTTTTAATGTAATGGCAAAAATATATCTTGCAAGTGCAGTAATTCTACGTGATCTCTCAGAATCGAGTATTTATTCATTCTTAAATACTAAATTAATAACAGACTTACTACTAACATATTCTGTAGGTTATATGCAGTATGATTTTAGAAGTGACTTTCTGGGTTAAAGATTCTAAACTCCAGAGTAAAAACAAAGTTTTGTAGCTGCCACCTCAAAAAGCAGACTTAGTGAGCATCAGGAGGGGCACAATCACAGACCAAACCCTGTTTTCCCCCGTCAAGATCTGGCACAGGAGAGAGTGCAAACACCATAAAACCAGAACTGGAACATCCGCACCTTTTTCTTAGCCATTACATTACAGGAATCAACACTCAGATACCTCCTTCATAAATCTCTCACAAACAAGAGTGTTGCCTGCTAAAGGCTCGAGCTAATTGTTTTGCTGAGAGTTTCGCTGCTTCTACAGGATGAGTTATATGAACAAAATGCTCTTACCGAATTTTCAGGCAAAGATTCGGGGGCCGGATGAGATTCCTGTTCCTGCTTTCCCAGCACTGTATACACTGATCGCTTGGTCTGTGTCCGCCGTAGTAATCTCTCTTTGTCCATCATAATATGATCAATCTGAGTCAAGATTGAACGCTCAAAGGCACCAAAACCCTGCAACAACATTAACTAGTGTCAGATAATGCAGAAAGCTTTTCCTCAAGGCAGCAATGTTCCTCTATCTTTCCATGTCAGTGGATAAGCAGACAGCATTCCAAGAGGAGGGGGTTTGGGTTTCTTTGCAGTGATTTTTGCTAGGAATTTTTATTTATTTCACCCTCTCTCTCCTTTCCCAACCTGAGGCAACCTGACGCCTGGTTTAATAAAATGCCTTTGCTGTCCTGGTTCAGATGAACTTCTCAATGATTAATACTAACTCACAGATGTAAGGAAACCCTGGATCTTTGGGTGAAATGATTACCCATTGTATTAAAGTGTACACTTCACGGAGGAGGAGAGCCACAAAGCCCCTAGTTGTGTTATAAAACACAGCAGCTTGTTGATCACCAATAGTGGCATCTTCATAGAGCTTTCCTGCTGCTGCAGACTGGCTTTGATGAGGTCTCTGGTTGGGAGAACGCCAATATTACCCAAGAGTTTTTCACCAAACTGGGGAAACCATTTGCCTCTGAAAAATTTTTTCCTGCCCATCTGCTCCAAACAAAAGAGAACAGCTTTATGCCTCTGAAATTTGAGGGCTGGGCTTCTTTCCAAACTCATTTGAAGGCTGGGGGAAAGTGTGTACCTGTGTATTTAATTCTTACTGCCGTAACTCTTCTCCTACCTTGGAACATCCATGATACAAAATTGTCAAATCAACTTGTTGCACAAATTTCTGCTAAACAATAACCACCAAAGCAAGCACATAGAAACAAAGACTTGCCTTTCCCATTTTGCCAGATGCCAGCTTTGTCTTCTCATGCCACTTCTGCAAGATGTTGTTCCGGTAGGTCCTGAAGTCAGCATATCGCTTGGCTATGAATTCCGGGTAGTCCTCCATCTTTAGCTTTCGTTTGGGGAGGCTCTTCCTCTTCTCCTGAGCCTTATCCACTTGCTCTTCATCACTACTGCTAGGGATTTCTTCGTCACTAGAACAAAAATATGCACATTAAATACCCTACACCTCTCTAAGGCTATGTGTGAATTCTTAATGGCCCCTCCACTATTTTTTGGAGGGGTTATTATTCCCCACCCATGCTTCTTCCAAACCATGGCAAAAGACCCGTGGTTTAGCCCCTCCTCTGTTATCAGAAAGATTACAAAACAGACTTCACAGTCTGGCAGAAGGAACTCAAATGGTCATTTGTCCAGAGTGTCTGTCACCCAGGTACAGCAGCAGCTGAGAGAACAGCAGGGAGTATGGTCAGGAAGGCCATGCGCTGCCCTGTTTGTTGAATATTGGAGACCAAAGGATTCAGAAAGGTCTTATTTTGTATTTACCTCTCAGCTTTTGATTGTTTTCCATCTACCAGATGCCTCGTGCCTGGGTATTGATAAAGCAGCTCATCCTGAAGTTCCACTAATACTTTCAGCAATGCCTCCAGGGCTTTACAACCTGCAGAACAAGAGACACAAGTGACAATTTCCCCCTGATCTTTGCTTCTGGTGGAGACACAGCTTTGTGGTGCTTAGTTTCTCATCTTGAATCTGAATTTCTGCCACAGCTGCTGCATGTCCCATTAACAGTTTTTCTCTAATCAGTTAGAGATGCAGGTTTATCTTCAAACTGATTTATAGCTATTAATGTCAAACATCACCACGCTGGGAAAGAAGGTTTCTTTCCTCAAAAGGGAGGAAAGGAGGCAGGACTGGCTCCTAAACATCTGCCTGGCTGCACACGGGGAGTACTGATCTAGTGTTTCACCAACAAACATTCAGGCAGAGCCCAAAGGATTAACATACTGAAGAAGCAAGTACTGTGTGCACAAGTGTCTGATGACACACACACGACAACAACCTTTTCTGCTGACTAACTTACTTCCCTCCCGTGTTAATTTCTGCAGCAGGGCCCAGCGTCAGCTTGATAATACAAAGCAACACATAGGAAACTGTATATATGTACACCCCATCTAAACTTGACCTCTGACTTTTCTTCCTTGTACATAAGGTGCATGTTATAGGGAGCAGATGGAGGGAGGGCAAGAAGCAAAAACAGCTCCTGCAGGGCTGTGACTACTGCTGGATTCTGTGCCGCTGTGCTCACCACGCAGGAGGTAACAGAAATTAGATTGTAAGTAAAATTAAACGTAGCAAGATCTGATCTATTGGAGGGAAACTTAAACAATGTCCTGGCAAGTTTAATGAGAGGATTCTGATCAGAAAAGCAGAACTTCAGGCCCAGAGATCCATAGAAAAGAGATAACGTGAAGAAAAGACTGGAGTAGAGAGGCGTACAAAATGCTCAATACATGGTCTGAAGGTTTGTTTTAGGGGGATGAGCATTTGCCTTCCAGGGTATTTGCAGACACAAATCCCGTAGATCCGATGCTCTGTATCCAAAGACTTTCATAGCTGACTATTTCCCTGTATCTATGCAGATGCAGAGAAAACAATCTCTGTTCCAATGATCTTATGTTCTCCAAGGACACACGGTCGCAACTGACTGCAGGAAGGGTTAACAGCACACCGTTGCAGCATCTGTTCTTTAAAAATAGTTCTTTTGTGGCAACCAACAAGCCTCCCCGCAGAACACTCTGATATAAAACAAGTGTTTGTCTAGGCCTACACAAACTCTCCCTTTGTACATTGCTACACATCCATCACAGGGTCAGCTCTTACAGGTAAAACACTTAGCACGATTCTATCAAAAAAAAAAAAAACTAAACTGAACTTTACACAGATTAATTTATATTTACCTGACACTGGTGTATTGCCTTCTACTTTTACAAAGAGGCACCACCAAAAGGGGAAATGCTTGGAGGAACGTAGCACACCACTTCAGGATCTGTTTTCTTGCAGGATATGTTCACTTAGGCTTGGCTTTCCTCCCCATGCACCCACAAGCATCCTTGAGGGCAGCAGTAACCCTGGCAGCCAGAGCACGTGGATTTGTCTGGAGGGCAGGAGGTGCCGTGGTGGGAAGTTCCCCAGAGCTTCCCCTGGTACCTCCTCTGCCAGTTCCTCCACTGATGTAAAGTCAGTGGGGCTGTTTTCCCTAAATCCCAAACCCGTTTCTTTTTTTGAGTTACCATAACAGAAAGGAGAGAAGTTTTCATCACTTGTTTCTTAGCTATTTTTCTTTTTTTTATTTTTTTTTAAACGGAGGACACAGAGATCATGGGTAGAGCAAACAGCAAATCTTCATCAGCCAGATAGAGACAGTGCGAGCAGAAATCAGCCCAGACATTCAGAGGTCTCAATCTCCCGCGCGTTACCACTGTGATATTGCTCAGTTGTCACCATCTTCAGATAAATTACGGCCTGACCTCAGTAACAGGAATGTCAAGGAGAAGATGCTTTAAGATTTCTGTTGCAGATCAGCTGTTGGACTTACCCTCCCCCGGTTCATTATAGATACATTCTGACAACTCTTCTATATAAACCTATTAACGGATTAGATTTGCTGTACTTGTAAAACAGTCGTGTGTTAGCATCAAAACAATTCTGAGAGACAAACAGACAAAAGCCCTTAAAAATGCGTTTGTCGTATGTGTCTGCAGCTAAAGCATCACTCGCAGAAGGAAAGTGCCCCCACCCTAGCCCGAGCGTGCAGCTTACAGCAGCAAAATCCTTCCCACTGCCTGCAACACAGCTAAATGTCCCCAGAGCTTCCGAAACTGTTTATTTTCTACCCGCTGCCTATCCTCCAGCAGCCGTGCTAATGCACCCCAGGCGGCTTTGATCCTGTCAATTATAACTGGAGTAGCACTCCAGCTCTTCTGGGGTATATCAGGGCCACGGCGAGCAGGCAAGGAATAAAGACAGGCTCGAGCTCCCCCAGGCTATGAGATATGGACCCCACCAGAAGTGGGGATGGGGAGCAATTTTATTTGGAGTGAAGGGGATGGAGAGGGCAGGGAAGACAATGACTGTGCGTCTAACCAGGTGGGAGGGCTAATTATTCCAGACAGTGGCTTCATCATGAGCCTCTTACAGCTGGGTAATTTCCGTGCTTTCAGTTCTTGTGTATTTAATAGCATTATTGGATAGCATTCTCATTGTTACTGTTGGGTGCTTAAGTGTGCTGTAAACTCAACTTCAGAAGGCAAGAGTCACCCTCCCCTGCCCTCTTCCCATCCAGCCCTGCCCTATCCATTTCAAGTTTAATTCCAGAAGGGACTGTTTTCTTCCCAATCTCCTCTTCCTCTTCATCTTCTCGTCCCTCTAATGCCTTCGTCTGCCTTTACAATGTCTGCTTTGGGGAAAAAACTGACTCCATTTGTGAATGAAGGTAGCATAAAACAAAACTGTTTCATAGATGCAAACTATGTCATTTTGAAGAAAAGCTGGATGCTGACCCTCCTGCTCTCCTATCCCCCACAGCACGTTTTTTTGAGTGGTTTTTTTAATGTTGCTCTGTGTCTGAAACAGACAATTAAACAAAAAAAGAGTCACAAACATGGAGCTTTGAAGCACGCCAGTACCATACGGCAACCAACTAGCAGCTTTCACATGTGATAACCATCAGGTCCTGCTCTGTTCACAGACCAAAGCAATACCTCTAAGAGCAGAGGCAATGCCAGCCCTGGCCCTCCCATGGCCACCAGCTGCGTTAGGTCCTAGGTGGTCCCTGATGATTTTTGGTTTCTAAAGCTTTTGGGTCTGTGCCTCTCCTAGCCGTTCTCTCCTGCTCCCTGCTGGGAGCTTTGCTACATCTCTCTTACAATCTGCACTGCAACATACTGGGATAAATATTCTAACTTATAGCAACATCAGTGTCACAACTGAAACCTTAAACACTGGGCGATACACCATTAGTGAGAAAAACCTCAAAACTATTTCCTTTTCCAGGAGTTACTTCTGCACGTCCAACTTGTGTTATTTGAGGACAGGTGGCTCAGCCTTGCCTTAAAAGCAAAAGAAGCTGGATCCCCTTATGGCATTTCAGTATGAGCACCTGAAATTCCCCCAAACAAGAACTCATACTCTGTGTGTAGGAGAGGCCAAGTAACCCCAGGGCAAGAGGCAATCCCTCCTTCCATCAAACCTTTTCAAACCTGCCCTTTGGGAAAGAAAAAAAGATGCTGAGTGGGATCCATCTGCAGCTGCTCCAAGAACACAGCAAACGTGGTTGGAATACAACTTCCAGCTTAAATGGGGCTCGGAGTGTCTGTGGTGAGGCACTAACTTGTAAGAGTCACTTTTAAGAGTCCACGGGAGCCCCTTCATTTTGTGTACAGGAGTGAAAAAGTTGTTCCAGATCCAGCAGACAGCATATCAATCCACCAAGAAAGCTGGGAGCCAGGATCAGTAAATCAAAGTGTGCCTTTCTGTTAATACTCTCTCATACGTTCTCATTTTATACATCCCTTCACCCAGTCAGAAAGTAGCCCTGGAGTATTTAGCTCCGTTCAGGGATAGCACTGCCATGTATCAAAGTGTCAGGAGACCCACCAGAGATGAAATCTGTCCTACTGCTCTCAAACCACAAAAATCAATTTTGTCAATGCCAGCGGTTATGGACAAACTGGCTGCACTGCTGGCGTCCCCCCCTCTGCACGGGGTGGCTCCTGGCTGCAGGACACCGACCCCACGACGTGGTCCCACCACCAGAGGAGAAGGTCTTCGCAGAGGGTGGCTTTGCCCTCCGCTGCCGCTGAGACCCAAGCAGTGCCATGCTGGGGACTCACAGGCACTGTGGCTTCTGTGCTCGTCCATCGCTCCCAGTTCAGCATTTCCACAGGCGGGCAGCTTCCCGCGTAGAAAAATATCTGTGCTTTTTTTCATGACCTCTAAAAATGGGGTCTCATTTCATCTTCCCAAGCAGCTGCGGAGAGCGGCAGCTGGTGGGAGCAGCAGGGAGCAGCCTCACGCAGGGATGCTTTAAGGCGATGGAAAAAAGCTGGTGCCTCAAGGCCAGGCTTTCAGAGGTATTCACAGAGAGAGGACCAGGGGGACTCCCAAAAAAAGCTCCTCCCCATCCAGCAGGTCCAGAGTATGATGGTCAGGCAAGGTGTCCTTAAAATTGGGACAAAACTCGCAGGATTTTCACTCCATGGCTGTACATCTGTGGTATCTTACAGGGTGTGATGGGGCACTGCTGTGCCCTACAGAACGGTGCCTGTTTTCACCGTACGCAACCACAAACCCGAGCATCCTGACCGTGAGGGACCAGCACGAAACACCGGCACGCACAGGGGACGGCAGAAATTCAGAGCCTGCGCCAAACCTGGAAATTAACTACTTTTTCCCCTCAATTAAATCAGAGGATCTGGCATCACAGGAATACTGTTGGCATGCAAGCTTTTAATTTTCCGTGTGCCTCCACGGGGCTGTCTGAGGTGCTCACACAGAAAAGCTGGAACAACGCTGGCGTGTGAAGCACGGCCTGCGGAGCAGAAGCTGAGCTGCCAAATATTGGGAGAATCCCCTCCCGTCACCGTGTCACCACAGCACCGAACCGGCACCGTGCCCAGGGCTCTGGTCACGTTATGCGAATAAAAAAAGGCGGCGAGGAATCAAACCTCTTTTACTTTAATAGCTGCACATAATGAAAAGCATCTTTATCAGGTACACGCATTTATCCCGACATTCAGATGAAGAGGGGAAATTTTCACTCCTTTCAAAGGACCGCGGGACAGGAGTTAAACTACAGGTCAAAATGGCACTCAATACGCTGGCCCGAGAACAATACTTCTCATTCAAATCCACAAGCCAGCCACTTGCACTAGTCATCCCCAGCAATTAATCCCCCAAGAAACACGTTTGATTAAATCTTTTCAAGCAAATCCTTTGCTTTGCTTTTGTTAGTTCACTTCTTGTCAACATCTATTAAAATATGCCTTTAATTCTCCCACAATCTTAAAAAACACCGATTCCACTGTCTTCAACTTTAATCAACTGTATGGCCGGCATTTTTCATTTCATAATAATGTGCTGTTTGGAATTCAAGAGGCAGGCTCAACATCAATCATTCGGCAAGAATTTTTCCACTGCAATAAATATGCAAATGAGGAAAGCCAGTCAGTCGTATTTCAGGCCCGACTTGCTAGTGTTTTAAAAAAGACACAAATTTATTAATTGCCGTTGGCCAGCGGAATCCTATTACTTTGGGCATTGATTACAAAGCTGTGTGAGTGATTATTGTGCAACTCGCAGGCTATCCAGGCATGAGGAAAAATTATTAAAGCAAGGCAGAGATTATCAACTCAGAATAACAATAAGCCTTAACATTTTAGGCCTCTAACTTCTTCAACAAAGAATTACGCCAGAGCTCCAGTGTATCATAATTCTGAAGTCTGTCAGTATTACTTTTGGAGCTTGCTCTCTATTCCCAACAGCAGAGACACGTTACCAGCCAGGAAAAGGCGGGGGAAATTCCTCCAGGTACCGCATCGTAAACACAGGGCTTTGGACAACAGCTTTGCTGTAATTCCCACGGCGTAACGAACCGTAGGAGGAACAATACGGGGCAGGAGGACTTTTGCTGTCTTCAGAGCTGCACCCCTGTGTGTCCTGGTGCCCCAAACCCAAGATGCACAGAAATAAAAGGCTACTGAGAAGCTCAAGACAGAAGCCACAAGAGCCAGCCCAGACTAAATTACAGCCTTTGCTGCGAGCCCTTTGGCAACAGAGAGTGATCTGATTTTTTTTTTTTTAAGAGGTGGTGTGGTTACGTCTCACTTTCTCACGGACTTCAGCTGAATCCTAACACAAAGCACTTGTAAACCTGCCCAGGTTATTTTAGGAAATGATGGGAGTAACATTCCCTTCATGCTTCCCAAAACACCGAGTCTGTGGAATTTTATGAAACGATGGTAGGAAAAAGGCCGACTTTTCTGCTGATTGTAAGAAAAAAAAAGGTGGAAGGCCCAATTTGCTGGTTCCATTGGAATGCAAATGATGCAAAAGCCTTTGCAGAGGGGAAAATTGTGTTCCTTCAGCACAAAGGAGCCAACGCTGCAAACCCCTTTCACACAAGCAGTTCAGCTGACTCCCAAAGAGTTACAGAACGGACTCAATTTAGCCCTTTCACTCTAATATTACTGCATTTGACAGTAAGGACAACAGGATCAGACATAGATGAGTTTGCTAAAAGTAAAGAAAATAACTAGATGCAACAATAGAATAAAAGGCTTGGTATTCAAGGATTTTATTAGTGGGGACTGGGGGAGGGGGAAAGCTGAGAAGGGAGAGAAAGAGAAACACTTCCATGAAGTTCATGCTCTACTGATTCCCCTCAACCGTCTTCTTTTGATATCAGCCCAAACCAGGGAGGGGACGGGGCTTGTAAGAATGAGATTTATAAAAACTGATGGTTTACATTACTGTAAATGTAAAGAAGCTGACAGCACACATTCCCATCTCTACCAGGCAGGAATCCCCAAGTACATATGCAAGAATGAGAAAGGAAGAAGAAACGTGAAATTTCATAGTTATCTAGATATTAAGGACAGAAGGGAACATTAGCCCATCTAGACTGACCTCCCCATATAATACCAGGCCATTAATTACATTTATCATGACAAGCACTGAGTTTCCATCTCAAGGTAACCAATTGCCAATTAATCCGAGTTAGCTGACATTTGCACACGCTTGTCTGAATGCTTTGCAAGCCTTTGTTTCCCCGCATCTTGTTTGTGGAGTATACAGGACTAACATGCACAAATATTTAGCTAAACTCAATTTAATTAGCTATTAATTAACTTGGGAAACTCAAGTGTAGGCAAACCTATTTGATGTGCTTAAAGTGTGGTGTAATCCCACGGTCTGGAGTTTGGATCTATCAGGTCAACACCTACAGACTCTCCCAGCATTTCTTGCACTAGAATTTAAGACAGCTTTAAAATAAACCTCCGACACCAATAGTGTCCAACACATATAGCTATGGAGATAACCTATAAAATGGGAACGTTTCAATTTTACCACATCTATACAAGAGAAGCAGACAAGTTCTGCTCAAAAAGATTAAATACCAAAAGCTAAAAGCCTTGGCACTCAGTGAGGAAGGGCAATACCGTTTTTTTTTCCCTCTCCCTGAAAAAAGCACTAAACTCAATGTTAAATAAACATCCTGTGCTTCTCCACTACCTCCTACCCAGGATTTCTGAACAATTCACAGACAGCAATGACAAGACCACTAAATACTTTCCTGGTAGCTCTCACAGCCCAAATTCTGCGCTGGCACAAAACCTCACATCACCATCACCCAACTGAGCACGCAGAGAACCAAGAGAGCTCCAAACCTGAGACCTGTGCCTTTGGCTAAAGCTTCTCACTTCATATCTCTTCCCTCTCACCCGCTGGCATATACACAGAACGGCCACCCATGAGCTTATCATCCCTACTGACCCCAGTTCTTACCAAAAGCTCTCCAAGGCAGAGGATCATTACCACAAAATGGACAAAAAAGGGTCCGATTCATTAATTTATTTCAGTCGAGAGAAGTCTTCGTTAATGTCAACAGGCTTTGGCTCAGTCCCAAAAAGAGTTGAATAGATTCTTCATTAGATCAGAGAGGAAAGGTGAAATTTGGGGACACCTGCATCCACATCCATTTAAATCAAATTCAGCCCTGCATGAATTGACATGCAGGATGATTTTTTGTATTCATAAAGTGTCTACACTAATACAATTCAATTAAAATGAACTACCAGTTTTAAGTGGGCTAGATCTGATCACAATAATTTACACTCAGCCTTGAAACCCAGTTCTGCTGTCACACATTTGTGCAGGCTCCCAGTAAAATCTTCAAAGCAAGAATATATTTAAGTCCATGATCTTGCCTAGCACCAATTAATCCTGTAACTGCTCTATGCCTCTGGAAACTGTGTAATCTGCCTGTGCCTCAGTTCCTCCCCCACTCCCCAGTGACACCTACCCTGCTCTGTATTAATGCATTATCATCTCCAGATGTATGTATGGATACATTTGAGTTTTAAAAGTGATCCACGCATAGAGGTGATAACAAAATTATAACTGGAATTATTGGCAGCTGATTCCTGCAGGCTTCTCTGAAAAATTCCAAGCTTGTGTCAATAAAGGACATTTCTTCTGACGGCTTTTCTCTACCCAGATGTGTAAAGTGACAAGCAGGAGCAGGTGAGGAGCGGGGCAGAGGGTGGCCCATCAGACGGAGCACTGCTGTCCCACGGGAGAGGACACCTTGCCCAACACATCCTCTCTTGCAGGAAGGGGTAGAGGTTCTCTGGCACCTAAAGCAGACTTGATATTATCCAAAGTTACTCAATGCTTAAGCAGCTGCTTCAACATGACTTACCTAGACATTGCACAGAATGTTATTATTATTATTATTTTTAACATCAGGAATCAGAGTAACAGAATCCAGAAAAAATCCTCTAATAAAAGACACTGAGAACATACAAACAAACATACACTGACCAGATACTAAAGAGAATCTTGCCCTTTGTCTGGAGTCCCTTTTCACCAAAATATTACAGAACTAACCCAGAAGTAAATAAAGATAATCAGTGTGGAGCATTCACACAGAAACATTTAATATGCAAGAATGTAAAACCAGAAAACACATGGCATCTTTGGAGGTCTCCTGCTGGCAATGAATGTAAGTGGGATTCTTAATCACATCCTTAAGAGGCCTTGTCCACAAACGTACTGTTTAGTCACAAGCCTCAGATATTTGTCACGGGAGCAGTTAACCAACCTGCCACATCAAGAGCCCAGCTCAGGCAAGGATTATAAAGGTCCACACAGCTCCAAGTGGAAGCAGAGCCCTTCACCAGGACCCTGGTTACAAATGTGCCCATTTCTGCTCCAGAAACAGACATTTCTGGGTCAGTGTTTGGACTGGACTGCACATTTTAGGAACAAATGC
Source organism: Limnodromus scolopaceus (assembly GCA_028565335.1). Lineage (NCBI taxonomy): Eukaryota > Metazoa > Chordata > Aves > Charadriiformes > Scolopacidae > Limnodromus > Limnodromus scolopaceus. The sequence continues at coordinate 5,130,725 of JAOXNO010000007.1, forward strand.
CCACATCTCCTTTCTTTCCCAGAAGGCACCAAATACCCTGGCAGTCCCGGGCAAGTCCTGCAAAGTTTTCTAAGTGCTCCTTTCTAGCTTTACTTTTCAATAAAATATAATTAGAAAGTAACCATTGGCTAGCTGCCCCTGAGACATGTAACACCTTAAGGGAATAACTAATCAATGTGTAATGTAAGTTATCCAACAACTGACTCCAAGTTGAAGAAACGGGCTACAGAAAGATTATGAATAGCGAGTTGCTTCCTGCAAACGTCACGTGTGGCTCACGCTCGTTTCCTTGTTCCATCTTTCCATGTCTTTCTTTTAAACAAAGATTCTTCACAGCACCCCATTTAAACACATATTAAAGGATGTAAAAGGTGCACATGCTCTAATACTCTGCAGTCCAAACTCAATACGGAGAAGGAAAGGCAGGACTGGGAACCACTGTTCAAGCAGCAACACCATTTCAAGGTGTAATTACGTCCCCAGAGCAGCCACAGAGAAACAGGCTCTCTCACAATGTCACACAGGCTGCAAGGAGCACTGCTGGGAGGGTATAAAAAAATGACTGGTCTCCACCATTACCTTTAACTTAGTCCCAAGAGGCAAAATGCACTATTCTGCTGTCCTCAGCCCCCAGCGCAGCGTGCTCATGGAGCGAACAAGGTTACGTCGCAGTGCTCTGCAACACCCTGGCTCCAGGTCATTCATCTCTGGGTGAACGAACCCAACGCAACAGTTCTTCCGGAGGGATTTCCAGAGGGATATAGAAATGCCATATGATGTGGGAAACAAGGTTTCTTCCAGGTAATACAGTTAAGGAACACAGGAACTGCATGCTCTGCACGGGTGGAACGCCACTAGCTCACGGCTACAGAGAACGTCCATGGTTGAATCATCTAGGGTAACATCACAGTGACCAGGAAAATAAGATAGAGTTGACTATAGAGAATATAAATTAAAGTTCAGACGTCACTGTGAGTTGAGAAAAGATGCACAAATTTCAGCAGAATTTTAAAAAAACTGTATAAAATTTTGTACCTATCAGCAGCAGACAAGGCCCTGCGCTGAAGAGTCCCGGCTGCTGCCGGGCAGAGCTCAGCGCTGGCGCTCCCTTAATGCATTAATAACCCAGGCGGGTTCAGGGATAACGGCCTTGCAAGCACATGGAGCATTTCATTTGATTTTATCCGTTTCACTTTATTCAGGTTTATTTTCTTATTGATCACAAACCTTTGTATAACTTCTCCACAGCTCTACAAAGTGTAAATAACAGTTAATATTTGTCATCTCCACTTTTGTCCCTTCAGCGAGCAGACCCCTTCGGACAGACCCTGCAAGTCTACCTCTTACCACAACCAGGATTTTCTCCATTTCTCCAAAACAACTTCTCTTGAGCTTATGCTGAAGAATAGACACGTGGGATTCTAGAGTTTCCTCTTAATCCACTGACAGATAGAGTCAAAGCAAAAAAGACCCATAAAAATTCAACTGGTAGTTTATATTTCAGGGACCTACTGAACTCTTGGAAAGTGGAATTATATACACATAAACATACAAGTACTTCTCCATTTAAAGTCTTGCAATTTCCATCAGCATCTTGCCGTCTGCATGAGCCTCACCCACGTTTCTATGTTTTTAATTCCTAATCTTGCCGACTAAAAACTGAAAATAACACATTACACTATTTAAAAATGAGAATTCTCAGCTCTTTTTGTGAAGTATAAAGTACCACTGTCTAACTGCTGCTCACTGAAACATTCCAAGCTTAGTATTTTTAACAGGGATTGTAAAGAGAAAATAATTAAAATAGCATGAATAGAGCTACTTTTGGGAAGCCCAGCTGCCCAGGGCATGCACAACAACAGCTTCTACCCTCTGTTGACTTAGAGATATCATTTCTTAAAGCTCTTGTTGCCCCCTTGCCCCCCAATTAGCTGTAGGGCTTTTTGTCACCAAATCAAGATTTAACACAACAAGCCCCAAACCCAGGCCCTGTTTAATTCCTGACACTGGATGTGCCTTCACTAATGTTGCTCCCACCTCTTCTTTGGCTCTTTCTTGCCCCCGAGGTAATTTTTTGTGACATTTTCATGAGATCCACTTCTAACCTTCCTCCCCCTTGAAAACATACACAGAAATACGAATGGCAGGCATGCAATCTGCGCGGAGACACAGCACAGAAACTTGCACCTTGCACTCCTTTTCTATGTAAATAATGCAAGGATCCTGCGGGAACATGCCAGGGATTGGAATTTTTAATTAATGGGTCTCTTTAATGTGCAAATCAGGAGCAGATTGCAAATTCTGACTTGCATTGATTATGAAAAACATTAATTGAACGTGCAAGACCCCAAACAGAGGCAACATCTCAAGCCCTGGACCAGACTGGGAGATAGGGTGTAAGAGAATACAAATGTATCTGGGCGAAACAGAGCACTCCAGGCAGCAGCGCTCACACGTGTGCAGTGCATTAAACATTTCCATTGCATTCCGAGCGCAGCCACTGTGATTTCAGCATTAAAAACCACTCAGACTTCCTCCATGTATGCAAAACAGGAATAAACACGAGCTCCACGACCAGAGTTTGGTCTCCAATTTGTATGTAAAAAAGGTGACACAAAAAAAAAAAAAATCTGGAATATAATTAAAGATTTTTTTTAAAAAAAAAAAAAGGAAAGAAAAAGTAAGACAGTGCAAACAAAGCAATGCTGTCTCTTTAAACAGAAATTCATCCTATATAAATTATGGCCATAAACTTTTCCTGCAGTGCAGCCTAATTAATTCTTGTTCTATACACAAAGGGAAATGCTGGGTGACAAATGGGTGTGAAGCCTGAAAGCTGCCAGGTCTGCAAAACATTTTCTACTTCAATTTATAAGCAATTTTGTAGTAAATCATCCACCAGAACCTGAGATCTCAGGAATCCAAGATTGTCCAAGGCACGTTGTATCATTTAAATGAAAAAAAAAAATCATAAAATATTACAAAAATAATAAATTAAACAGTGGAGGTTTTGTAACTTCCAATCTCAAAATTTGGAAAACAAGCATGACCTTGCCATTTTCGCTCAAATTTGACTTTAAAACTGCACATGTACAGAACATTGCTATCTACTCTTTAACATAATTATATTCCATCCCTTAGGGAATTTCTCTACACCCTGGAGCTGCACAGAGGAGGTCACAAGTGGGAGATACCAAAGAGGCAAATATAGAAAGGATTGTTTTCCACCGGAAAAAAAAATAAAATTCATCCTTGCTGTGAGCACACAGTAGAAATTCCAGGAACGATGGAAGGACTTGGGATAAACTATGGAAATCATTCCGGGGCAGCTTTCAAAGGGACATGAGGGGCTCACCCAGGCCCTAAGAGAGGTGCCCTCCTGCCCTACAGGGTACACCCAGAGTCTGGATTTTTGGCACAAACAGCTTTGTGCAACTTGAACACCAAGTGATTTACTCCTGTTCAGTAAAGATGATGACAGCATGCCAAATTTATTTCATGGCTTTGGAAAGAAGTCTTGAGGCTTCCCTGAAAGGAGACTACCATCCTGTCCAAAATAGCGTCAACGTCACAATTATCCCAAACCCTGTTCAAGATTGAAGCACACACCACGTCCAATGGAGCCACCTCAACATTCAATATCTACAATGTCCTGTCTCCCACTCATCTTTAAACTTTCTCATGCACCATCTTGGTATTTTTTCCCATCTGTGGAATGGGATCCTACCCACAAGCTGGTAATACAACTGGGATGAGAACTCAAGAGTCCAGAAACATCTACCCAGCCCAGTACATCAGTATTTAGAATAAAGTAAAAAAGTTTATTTTTATAGAAGGCACTAAACCACTTGATCAGCTAAAAATTGGGACTTTTACTGGAACCTGATTTATAATAAGTGAGGTGTTTTTTTCCCCCTCATAAATCAAAGTGCATCAATTAATGAAAGAACTTTAAATATATTATGATGCATATTTTCAGAAAGGATTTAGTTTCACCTCACAACCCCGCTGTCCAGGCAGAAGCTGTAACACAGCTCAGACTGCCCACGGGGTAAAGCTCTAGCTCTTGATTAGACACGAGCCCCTCTCCCAGGGCCCAACACAGCAAAGGGCGAGAGAAATAGGTCTTTGCCACATAACACCGACTACATCCCTAGTCTTTCACTAGATCTTTGTGTATAAATTCATTCCTTTTTTCATGCTTGGCACTTCGTGACTTCTGGAAAGAGCATTTTTGGAGGGCAGTGGAAAGATAGCTGCATTGCACAATAGTGCAGATGGCCAAAAATTACTTTTTATTGTAACCTACTTTACTGTTGTATTTAAAAAAAAAAGAGAAATTAAAAAAGGAATATTGAATTTGGTCCCTTAGATAACACCAGAAAACACTAAAGAAGTGTAGTAGTACCAGAATGTTCCTAAATTCATTACTTCCACCTGCCAGTCTGAGCACTTCCCCTGCTAACTTTGCCCAGGCCACTCCAGCTTTATTTTCTTGCTGTCTTCACAGATGAAATACAGAAGAGGAACCCAGGCTATCGGGAACATCAGAGAATACTGCAACTTGCCTGCCCAGATTATGAAAAGAGTTGTGGGGAGGAAATCACTGAGCAGTTATTAACAGTGGATTTTCCTTTAGTGTTCTGGACAACGGAAAGATTAACCTCTCTGCCGTACTGGGTACAGTATTATACTCCACGTTCCTGGATGTATTTTGCTTATGGGAAATATCAAAATGTCAACCATTGTTTCTGCTAAAGGTCTTTAATGATATTGCATTTTAGACCTGTAATGAAACACAGTACTCGGTGCAGTTTGTAATGCATCTCATTAAATACATTAATAACATGCATTTCACTGAAAGGTCAGCTTAGTATTGTTGGGAGTTCGCCTTTTTTTTCCTTAATCACTTCATTTAAAGCAGGAGCCCTAACTTTAAAATAGAAAGTACCTCACCTGCTGTAACTCCAGATAAGCTGATTAGCTGCCATGTTCGGGTCAGGTGTAAGCCGTAAGATGATAGTCAGAATTTGGTGTAGGGGCAAGACTCAGGGTCAGGTTTCATGACCATGAAAGTTCCTAATCCAGTTTTAAGATGACTTGTGCCAGCCCAGGCCACAGTTTCTCAATGCACAGGTATCGCTACACCCTGTACAACCCGGCACACGGTGTGCCCGAATGGATACAGCCACAGCAAACCAGGCGGTTCAGGTGGTGTCTCTGGTATTTAGCAGGAAAGGCTCTGGGCACCACTAGTGTTTCCTACCAACTGGTTTGCCCGAGGGGGCTTCTCTGTATCCTCCACTTGGTGCTCACCTGCGGAGCTCAAACGTTCTGGAAAGCGAGTGGTGTCTCAAGATCGGGAAAGAAGAAATAGAAGTGAAAGGGATAACCAATCTGGCAAGCTTTAAAATGCTACTGGGCTTATCTTTATTATTCAAAAATCACTGGAAGAATATCCTCTGAAGTTCATTAATTTCTGACTAGAATTATTGGGCACAATGAACAACCTGTGTATAAACATTGTCATCTGCAAGGTTGTTATTTTCTGTCAAAAAATCATATAGTAGTTTATATGTATTCCTAAGGACAGCATACCTGACATTTTATCTCCCTGTGCTTTTACCTTAAGGCCAGTAAAAAAGGTGTTCAATTCTAAAAATTAAATAGATCCACAACACACTGAAGTTGAGTACTCTGCACTTATCAACTGGAGCCTGCACATTATATTTGCCATATTGGAGAATCTACTACAAATCTCATCAGATCAATATCATTAATAGTGACCCTAAGAAATAAGTAGATGAAGCAGCTCCAAGCTGAAAAGATATTTGCTCTTGGTTTAACAGCACAGGCCCTCTCCTTTGGGCTACATTACTCCTGGTTAGGGCAAATCTTTGCTTTCGCTGACCCAACACAAAATTGGTACCACAAGGTGTCTCTGGACAAAGAAGCATCTCAGCTCTGCACCAAACAGCGATAACCAAACCTATTATTTCCAAGATCCAGCACAAAACTTAAATTTGATAAGCAAAATTAAATCCCCACATGAACTAGAAACAGCAGCATGACCTGAGCTGAGGTTTACCAACACCAGTTAAGTGACAACAGGCCACCAGCAGAGATCAACTAGGCACATACAGACGTGGGTGACAGGACACCTTTTCTTTGGGGTAGGAAATACCTTTTGGTTTCTATTTGCACAGTACCCAATTAGTGATTAAGGCAATACAAACCAACAGCCAATACTACCGACAGACACTACTCAAAGCCCTCGGTGTCCCATTAACACTTCCCTGCACAGGCAAAACACACTGGCTACAGCAGAGTCTACCCAAAGTAGAAAGATTGAAGAATTCTTACAGTTCTGGACAGCGTTGTCAAATTCTTGTCCACCTTCCTTTCTGAAGATTGGGTAAGTATCTGGCTGCGGAAGCCGGTTGGCTGTCAGGAGCGCCTTCTGCATCTTGATTCTCCCTTCCAATAGTTGATCCCACAGTGCTTCGTGACAAAGAGAAAATAAAACAGTTATTCAGCAAGCCGAAGCACTTGCTCCTTGTGAAGGAACTGTTGATTGAACAGCACAGGCCCTCTCCTTTGGGCTACATTACTCCCAGTTAGGGCAAATCTTTGCCTTCACTGACCCAGCACAAAATTGGCACCACATGTTGTCTTTGGACAGAGCAGCAACCCGTGCTATGAACCTGACTGGAATTCTGTGATTCACAAAAAAAAAAAAATCATCACTTTGCTTTACTGTTTAAAAGGAAATGCTGCAAATGGAGATTGATAGTTTAATAGGACAGACTGAAAGAAACTGCATTTAGTATTACATTTTTAAATGAAACAGAAACGGTATCAGCATCGCTGCACAGCACCACCAGTGTAGCAAGTGCCCATCCCCACCCATACAAGTATATTCAGCAGTGGTTCAATTAAGCCAGTGGATAAATACACCTCATAACACGAGATTTTGTACCAGCAGTGACACCAGTTTGCACAGCAGATTTGGCACAACATCTGCAAATTACTTGGGCTGCTGCAGCACGCACATGCAGGATGCTAACAGCATGTTAACATGCTGAAGTGCTTCCTAACATGGCCAGTTTCTATAGTGTCAGCAAGGTGGAAGTCTCGTTAAAACACAAAGCAAACATGCACAAACCTAGCTGGTTCTTCACAGCTTTGCCTTTTTCTACTTCTTCGGTGTCTTGTCCTTTTGAGAAGGTCATCATCCCCCTATCATCTTCACTGTCTTTGGTTTCCTTTATATGGTTGTGGTTTTCACCCCCGTATTCCTCGTCACTGCCTTCCTCCTCGTCACTGCCTTCCTCCTCGTCACTGCCTTCCTCCATGCTGGCACTTTCTTCATCTTCTCCCTCGCTGCTTCCAACGTCATCCATCCCCTCTGTAAATTTCTCAAAGTCTGTGATATTCTGGAAACTGAACTTCGGTGCCTTGGCCTTGACAGACAGATCTGTCTCTTCATCCTCGTCCAAGTCATCCTCCTGGTCACTGCCAGCACTGCTGGGCTTCTCCTTTGGTTTACTGCCTACGCTGCCATTCTCTTCTGAATCTTCAGCATCACTGTACCATTCATCTAATGCTTCTTCAGCTAGTAATTAAAAGAGAAAAAATTATTTTCTTACCAGCAAAATGAACTTTGAACTTTGCAGTATGTATCATCAATAGCTACAGGTTTGGGCTATTTGAGCTCCAAACTCCATTTTATCTGTGTATGATGTTACTTTCTGGTTTTGCTAAATAATGGAAACACAAATACATATCCACAAAAACACCTCAGCTCACATTTACTGCAGCAACGATCAGTAGATCCATGGCTTAGCTTTCTAATGAAACAATGACATGATAAGCAAACGAGGTGATCAGAATTTGCTACATGCATTTTTTAAATGAGAATCTGAATATACTTGCAGTCCCCAAGATATATTGGCTTAAAAATGAGAGCTGTTTCTTTTCCTCTGCACAATATTCAGCCAGTGTGCTGAGCCTCTTCCCTTAGACCAAAAATATATGGCCCGAATTTCAGGAAGGCACTTCAAGAAGACGTCCAACTTAATTGTACCTGTTTAGGTGCCCTGAATAGGGACCTAACGTTTGTCACCTCAGTTCAGATGGCACTAGCTCGGTTAACAGGCTAACATCATCTTTTGTGTAGTCTAGTGAAAAGGGGAAAGAAATGAGAATCCTTACCAGACCCTTCTTCAGACAGAGCATCTCCCCAGAGTTCTTCTTGCAAAGCTTTGCGAGATGTAGCTTTTCCACTATACCTTTTATCAGCTTCCAAGAGAGAGGCTGAAGCTTTTTTTCGTATATCACCAACAGGCAAAACGTCATCTGCAGTTTCATCCTCAAATTTGTCAATCACTTTAGCAACTGTAGCTGCAGGAAAAAAAAAATAAAGGGAGGGATATCTACTGAACTGAATTTCAGACTAGAAGAATTAGCTGCAGGACGGAGCCATGGAAAACTCCTCATGCTCTACAAACAAAAATATACTGCAAAAGTGAGATGGATGGCAACGCAGCCTCACGTAAGAGTCTGGCTTTTAGGCTTTGAGAGGGAGCAAGGCTCTTCCCTGCCTGGTGAAGGAAAGCCAGTCTGCTAATCTTCTGCAAAGGGGGAAAGGTTGCTGGGGAAACAAAGGCAGAGAAAAAGCCTCAAAGCTGGGGTTTGTGTAGATCTGCACCAGTCCTGCCTAGAAACTACTGAGCAAAGTTATACCTAAGAGAAGAGATAAAATGGCTACAAGGTTATTTTCCAGAACAAATTCTGTGACATGTCTGTGGCCAGAGCTGTTCTCCCACATGCCAGGTTAACCTCTGCAGAAGGAAGGGAGATGTTATGTGAACTGACTAAATCCAACCCCCCTCCCAGTACACTGGACTTCATATACAGGTTTGGTTCCACAGGGCTCGCCTGCAATACAGAGATTAATGTTTATTAACATTTGCCAAAAACCCTGCTGAATTTTTTTTTTTTTTTTTGTAATGAACACTGCCTACATTCACACTTTTTTCCCTGCCTCTTCTTTATTTTAGAGCAAAGCATCACATACTAAGCCTATCCAAGCCCTTCCACAGATTCATTACAGTCTCAGGAGAAGTGTGTCCCTCTGGGTGGAGGACTCAGTAAAGCTGGAATGCCCTCACTCACTTCAGGCTTACAGATTAAATGAGGAAAACTGCGATTCAGATGCACTTTGGCCTCTTGCTGTATATACAAACCACATAAATAGGTAAACATTTGAGAATGGCTAAACAGAGAAAATAATTTCACTGTGCTTATTACCCTCTTTCATACGCATCTTCTCCAGGACACAGGAGACTAGCAGTGCAGCAAAGAGAACACATCAGATCATACCCCCTCCTTATTTTCATTCATGTGCAAGACACCCTGTACGCAAAATTACAGGGTTAGCTTTGTTCAACCAATTGAGTGATCCAACTGGCTGAGCATCGCTAAGTGCTCTTTTAATGTGTGTTTGGAAATGTTAATGCCTCACATATAGTGTTTACTTGAGGGGGAGGGGGGGGACAAAAAAAAAAGAAAATCTCCTGCTCATAATCAAAGCAACAAGATCCGGTCCACATATAGTCACTGCAGCTACAAGAGGATGGCAAGATGCTCAGCACCAAGGAACGACAGGGCAAGAGGGGCTGATGCAGAACGACTGGTGGAACCCGACAGATCTTCTGGCATTCTCAGTCCTGGCACCACTAAAGCACAAAATCAGAAACTAAATTATGATTACTAGAATGGGAAAACGTCTTTGCTGACTCCATTAGTTTTCTCAATGGCTGCTGAAACGTTGCTTACAAGTTACTATTGCTCCCACAGACACCGTACAGAAGAACCAGGCCAGCTGGCACAACGTTTAGCATGATTGGAGCCTAAAGCCAGCCACTGCCAGTGCGTGAGTCAGCTTGCACGGGTCCTGCCCCATGGCTCGGCTGGTGCTATTGGTCTCTGGGAAGACTCTGCTCTGGAGAAGGTAACTCAAGGAAATGGCAGGCACCAGCCCGGAAACTTAGAAGATGACACAGTCACCTACCCATCACGGGGAAAAGGACCAATGTCTCAAAATTCATAACTAAGGCAAAAAAAGCTTGATTAAAAAGGTAAGTTGATTATTGGCCACTGGAAAGCATCAAACAAGACAGGTGCAGCACTCCGCGGCCTGCTCCGAGCACCTGGTGTGACAGAGAGGGGAGTCACCAGCGACCGCATCCACCGAGCCTCCCCATCCACCGAGCCTCCCCCTGCTCCCATGGCCACGCCGGCCGGGCTTCACAGGCAGAGGGTGCCGTCCTGCCCCGACGCTGCGATTTTATGACCCTTTTTCTGGAAATTTCCAGCCAGATCCGCTCCTCAGCCTGGCTCCTGGCACAGCCCGGCCTGCGGCGGGGCCTGCACCGGGACAGCCCGGCCCGGACAGCCCTGAGGTAACTCAGCCCTGAGGTAAGCCCCAGCCCTGAGGTAATTTCGACCCCTGAGGTAACCCAGGTCCTTCGGTCAGCCCCGGTCCCTTAGCAGCCCTGAGATAAGCCCGATTCCTGAAGTAACGTCCATCCCCGAGGCAGCCCCAGCCCCTCACGCTGCCCTGAGGCAGCCCCGGTCCCTGAGATAACTTCCATCCCACAGACAGCCCCGGCCGCCACCTGTCCGGGCCCGGTGCGGCGGGTGGCAGCGGCCCGAGAACCGCTCGCTGTGAGGCCGCATGGGGCTGGGGGCACAGCGGCGAGATCCGACCTCCGCCCGCGGCTGGGGGAGACGGAAGAGCCCAGCGGGACCGAGGGGGCCCCGTACCCGCGCCAGGCCCGGGCCCCCCACCGCGGCGGCGGTGGCACCACGTGCGGCCGGTCTGGCGGCACTCCGGCCCACTACGGCCCGCCCCCGCCGGCCGTGGGTATTAAACCCTCCTCCCGGCCCTCCCTCACCTTCCTCCGCGTCGTCCTCGGGGTCGCGCAAGGTGGGCCGGGGGTTGAGCAGCTCCTCAAGCTGCCGCGCTAAGGGCGCCGCCATCTTGGCCGAGAGGGAGGGAGGGAAGAAGAGAGGGGCGGGGCCTGGCGGGCGGAGCGCAGCGGGGGCGTGGTCTGCGGATGGGGCGTGGTCTGAGGGCGGGGCCGGCGCCCGGGGCCGGTGCAACGCGGGAACGGGCCGTGCGGTCCTAGCGCCCGCCGGCTGGGAGCCCGGGGGCTACCGGGAACGGGGAGGGGAAAGCGGGCCGGAGCCGGGGAGATCGGCCACCGCGGGGCGGGAGGGGCCGGCCCAGGGGGTCCCGGGGTTTCGGAGTGTCAGCCCATTGTTTGGCGGGCGCCTGGGCTGAGATGCGGCGGGTGCGCAGCCAGGAATAACGGTGATAAATAGAAATACCCACAGCTACACCCCGGGGAGGGCTGGCTGGCCCGGTTCCCCCCTCGTTAACGGGGGAATAATGGTAATTATATACATGGGGGTCGTGAGAATTGGCGTTCGCCCAGTGCTCTGCGTCTGAGCAGCAGTGGAGTAACAGCCGCATAAAAGCAAAGTCACGTCATGTGATGCAAAAACGCTACAACTATCTATTTTTTTTAAAGTCAACATCACACTTTTTCTTAGTGCCGCTGCCTGTGCAGAACGGAATTAGTTATTTGCTTGCCCCATACGTTTTGTGGCCCCTGTGGAAGCCGGGGTCCCTCTTCCAGCGGCAAGAGCTGGAAGGTGGGCTCTGTGGTTGGAGCTGGCCATTGGGCACAGATGGGTCCTTACACCCCGTGTACACCCGATGGGTCCTTACACCCCATGTACACCCGATGGGTCCTTACACCCGTGTACACCCGATGGGTCCTTACACCCCATTTACACCCGATGGGTCCTTACATCCATGTACACCTGATGGGTCCTTACACCCCATTTACACCCATTGGGTCCTTACAAGAGGGTCACACCAACCCCAGTGAGTCCGTACCAGCACCAAAGCTCCTGGGGCGCTTTGGCCAAGCTCTGGCTGAGAGGCAGCAGCAAAGGGACGTGGCAGGGACCTGC